>JASGCC010000026.1:2250799-2846426 GCA_030067915.1 Hydractinia echinata
CGTTTAAAATACATTTCTGGATTTCTCGTTTGCAGAGATCAACTCTAGGACAAGAATACAAGAATAAAACGCTGACATCAGCAACATTTAGCGTTAGGACAATCTTTTACACTTTACATTTTGTCCACAAATATTTTGTCCAAATTTGTAACTATGCTCCAAACTTTATGCTGTCAAAGTACTTAACGAGAAGCAGTCGAAAACACCAAATATTAAAAGTATGCTAAATGACCAAAAAAACATAATCATTGACAAACCTTGGTATTGCGTCACGCTTGCGTCGCAGTGCGTCAGTCCCACCAGCAGCTAATAAAACCAGCACCAACAGCAGGGCAGTAAATTGTAATTTAAACATATCATTTAAAAATAAAATGCTAATGAAAGAGTGGTTGTTACTAGATCGTATTCTAAATAATTTTTTTCCCTGTAAAAAAAATAAAAATTAATATCTAAATAAAAATTTTATCTTCTTGTACTCCAAAAAAATATCCATACAAGTTGTTGTTGACAAAATTGATCAGTTTTTTAAAACTGTGAACATCTTTCCTTGTTAACAAATCTTATTGAAGTACAATAAAAGATAAATCTAGTTCAAATTTTTAATCATAATTGCCATGAAAGGTATTGGCGCAATTATACATATCACAATACGCATTTTTACGTCACATAAGAAAGTCATCATTCGAGTTTTGAAAACTTTAAGATAACATATAATCACAAGATTGGTTATATTAGTGGAGGTTATAAAAATGCGTGTTCGCTGTCCAAAATGCTTGCTTCTTTGTGAGCTGAAGTGAACTAAGTTTAATTGCAAGCCGCGATGGAATTTACGTTATATGAAGTTATTAAATTTTTTTAATTTATCCAACACCATGGGGTTTTATAATGCTTTTAAAAGGGTTTAATAGCATCCAAGAGGGAGCAAATAGGTATTTAAATAAAACTATAAAACTCGAAAATAATATAACCAGTCTTGATTCCAGGTCTCTTTTTACGGAACTGGAAGAATTTTTCAACCATTCTGATTTTTACTTCCCGCCAAAAATCAGCATACGGTTGGAGTGCTTAATATATATGCGAAAGATAACTAACAACAGCTATCGTTATCAGCAAAACCTTTGCGGAATTTTATCCATAATCCAATGTGAAATAAAGCTATTTCAATATATGATCCATCTTTTAAAGGAACATGCTTCAGCTTTAATAAAAAAACTATTGGCTAAGCTAATTAAAATCTCACGACCAGTGACCCCAAAATACATTTATAAATTAACATGCAAATTTTACTTTAACATCTCTTTCTCCTGTTTCTTGCTCATTTCGTGATAAAACATTTTTTTCCCAAATCTTTTCTTTTTTAACAGATTGCTCTTCTTAAAAACATATTTAAGACAAAACAGCAAAAACGCATGCTTGCTTCAATACATCATTCAAAATCACAAAATGTAGGATTAATAATTTATCCCTGTCTATACTTCTAATTAATTAATTCTTTATTTTTTTATTATTTTTTTTAACAATGTTTGGATTAAAATCCGTAAAGTTTTTAAGCGACATCAGACTTTTTAATGACCCCCGTCACAGAGAACGCCCGAAAACAATTAAAAAATCAGAGCAGCTTATGTGTTTAATTTATAAAATTTTAATACCAGATGCATCAAATTGCATATTTTGTATGACCTGGTACTTCGCTTTTTAAATAAGTTTTTTTATTAAAAGATGTAATGTGATACATGTAATTGGACTTCTGAGAGAAAGCGGCGATTGGTTCCTTGTCTTAGACAATTTTGCCTAATGACAATTTAAAAGAGTGACTCCGGGGTCTGGAGTCTAGGATGTTTTCGGACTGATCAATGCTGCGCGTTGAGAAAGCTATACGGTGTGTCACTGACTGTTAGCAAGTTGGTTTTTGATACGCATAATTGACAATTCAAGAAATATCACACTTGCGCTTAGATTTTATCCCTCACCTGGTCTAAAGGTCAACATTAAAAGATGTAATATTAATATTTACGTATCGTCGATCCATGAAAATACAAGCGCTCACTACTCAAGCACCATTATTATGCTACTGTCATTTCCCGTGCGCCCTCGTTATTCTTTATACTTGATACTGAGAATGAAGTTTACGACAGACTTTTTTCTTACCGTTATTTCGTATTTTTTGAAGCGAAACTAATTACCATCGGCATTTTTTTAACGTACTAGTCAGTGGCCCGTGGAAAAATTCAACGGTTTCACCCGTTCTTTTTATGCCGCATTGCGTTCGTCTCGCTACTTGCAGTACCAATTTGCCTCACAGACAGACGTATGCGGGTATTATAATATTTATATTTGGAAAAGTAACTCACAGAAATTGCCGTCAACGCACGATGTGAGAAGGCATGAAAACTAATCATTGAGATGTTGAATGACGGTTTGTTTATTAAATTAATGAACTGAATACAAATTTGTAAAAAAAAAAAAAAAAAAAAAAATTAAGTTAAATAAAACGACACAAAAGAAAAACACGAATTCGAATCAGATTTCCAAACACAATGTCACCAGTAAGTAACAGATGCAGTATAAAGAAGTTCTAATTTGATATGCAGTTTAAAAAACCAAAAAAAAAATCAACGCTTATAATAGCCCTAACACGATTTTATAAATTTTAAATTTTGATATCATTTAAAAGTTTTTTTACAATAGTTATATAGGACATAAAAAGTGTATTTATAAATATTAAACATAACAAAAAAAAAATTAAAATTAAAATGTTCCTCTATATTTAAAGCTTGGTGCTCTATCGACGCGAGGTGTTCATGTTATTGTACTCGTGATGCTTAGCCCTCTTAAAAATATCTTTGTCTACATTTCTCTAACATTGTTACTTTGAGTCATAATGTAGACGTGTTACTAACTTTCGGAGAAAAAAATGCACAAAGAGGCAGTCTGAGATGTTCAAGTTCTAATGTACGTACCCTACGCAAGGTAAGGTTAAAAGCATCCTAAAGTTATATTTCTTGATACTTAAATTTCTGTTCCAACGTGATTTAATCGAGAATAATCTTAGATATACATATTAAGCAGGTAGTTATTCCAACAAACAAACGATTTTATGAGACTTGGTTAATTTAGATTCTTCCTTGAAATTCTGGTGTTTGGTTATATGGTGACCTATGATTGTTGGTCTGAGTATTTTAAGCTTTAAAACGTTCAGCATTAGAATTTTGCTGAATTAACAAACAGCGTTCTTCGTTGGAAGATAACTCGTACACAGAGTCATACCCCAGACATATCTCACTAAGTGACAGTCCGATTATCACGTGAAAAACATTCCGAACTGATGTTCGGGTGATACTTCCGTACTGCTTTCAATGTCTGCTGTCACCAAAGACGGCCACGACGAAGATCGGTCCAACGCGTGTGTTGCGCTCGGTAATCTCGACGCTTTTTTCGCCGTCGATCGTTTATTTATCGTTAACGAACGGCCTAACTGTTTTCTTTTAGGGTGTTTTTTAAACGCAAACCTACGTAAAGATGTTTCTAACTCGGATTTAGTGTCTTTCATCACCAATGGGGTCATTGGAACGATATGATAAAACGACTTCGGCGTCGGATGCATGTTCTCGATTTTATTAGCCTGCAATTTCGCGTCGGTATTATCTGTTGGCGACGTTGCTTTAACGTCGTTCCCGTCGTCTAGCGGAATATCACATATCGTCCACTCGTGTGTTGCTAAATATCCAATACTGTGTGAACGCTTATAGTCTGTTAACGGATTCAACGTTAAATCCTGCTCGCTGGCACACCGGAAATACAACGAGTTCGTACTTAAAGTTAATAGCTCTTTGGATTCTGGCTCCCAAGACATATTGGACGACGCACGTGATGAGGGACGTGAAGTTGTAGCCACGTCATCAAAAACCTCCTGCTGCGTGAGTTCATTAGAGTTATACTCTTCTTCGTCTACGTTTTGATCATCTGAAGCCTACAACAATAAACTTTAGTTACATCAAAATAACCATACAGAGTAATTCAAACTAAATATCATTACTGCTCTTCTGCATGTCAGTTGTTCTAAATATTTCAAATTTCTCTTCCCTCTTATTACTATTTCCTACAAAAAGGTTACCAATGGAAATTTTATCCAAATAAATTGTTGTTAAAACACCCTCCTTACTATTGCACAAGATGGATTTAAAAGGGGAGTAGAAAACAGTTTCCTTATTATGGCTAAGCATCCCCTTGGTACTTCTACCTACCCTCATTGGTTCCAATATTTCTTTCACAAAGACTACTTCTGCACCGCTCAAAATATCATCACCCATCTCCTCTCGCAGATTCACTTCCACCATTCCAGAAACATATCTCCTGAACTGATCATCGAACGTATTAACTTGAAATTCCAGTGAATGCGACATCATCTGCTCTTTGGTGATAATGAAGTAGTACACTTGTTGCAGACATATATCCAATCTGGGTGGTCTTTGTACTTCAGTTCCACCGCAGTCTGGGTTACCTGTGTATTTCAACTGCACATCAACATAAGCGGAATTTGAAGTATACAGGTCGTGACTGACTGGCATACCCTCAATCTGCACCAATCGGACCATCAACTCTTCTCTATGAGAAAGAAAGAGTAAAACTACGTGAGAAAGAATCCGATGATAAATGAAGCGGTAAAGGAGTAGTGATTGGCGAGTTCAGCTTGTGTGACAAACAAGCAAGTTAAAGAATGTTATACGTCTCATAGGTGTGAGGTAGCGTAACTAATTTATAGTTTGAAGTTTGGCGGGATAAAGAGTCAACAAAAGTTATGAGTATGTCTAGACAATGTCAAATGTTCTTAAACTGGACGAAAATTTTACATAAATATGTCACCAACTAATGAGTATAATACGCATTAGAGGTGATTAAGGGTCGAAAATTTCATGGCTTTTTAATTTGGTAAAACGTAGTGATCTAGAGCATCCTTGGAAACTATTATTGAAATTATTACCTAACTTATTTAGCAATGGCAATATTCTCATTGCACCACAAAATACAAAACGACAAAAAAACTGTGACAAAAATATCTTCACTTAGTTGCCAAAGACTAACCCTTCCTTTGTATAATACGCAGTGTAACTTTAAAGAGAATCACTCCCAACCTTTTTCTGTTGTACCGCATCACAAAGATAATTCTTCCCAGCTTTGTGAAATCTCGTTCTTTAGAATGAGTATCAGTTTCATCTATTGAATCCTCCTAAACAGTTCAATAAATAAATAAATAAATAAATCTATATTATAACACCCGTATACGTCTATCTGTCTGTCACGCAAAATGGTAACCGCAGTAGCGAGACACGAAATGCGGTAAATGAATGTCGGGCGAGCCCGAAAATTTATCCACGGGCCACCTACTAGTAATACTAAATAACTATATTTTTGACTTTATTTTGTCTCCTTCAAGTGAATACATAGAAACCAAAATTAAAAAGGTTATTTTTGTTTTTTGCAAATCTGAATTAGACTAAAACAAGCGAAACTTTGATGGACCTACCTAAATTTAAAAGGTCAGAAAAAACTAGTAATCCAATCCTCAGAAAAGTTCGAAAATCTGTATATTCGAACCATTTTGACTCATTTTGCCCACGGATCCGCCATTATTGGGTTGGAAAAGAGATTTCTCAAAAAACTGACTTTGTCACATTCGAGGGTCTATTGATCTCTATCTTTATGCAAAAAATCAGATTAAACTAATGATCCAACCCTGAGAAATGCCCTAAAAATCATAGTAATATTTTGCTCATTTTGCACATAAATCCGCCCTTAAGCCAATAAGATTTTTTTTTTTAAATTATCCAATTCTGAGAAAAGCTAGTAATGGACGGACAGAAACAGGTCAATTTATAGAACCTTGCCTGTACTAGGTAGGTCCAAAAAGATTTCAATATTTATGCTACCCTAAACAGAACCTTTTAGAGTAAAGTAGTGAATCACAGGAGGTACAAAAAAAATGCCCTTGAAAATTTCAAGCTTCTTTTGGAAAAACTGTTCCTTTAACATCTTTAAGCAAAATAAGCAAATTTAAGAACTTATTATCTAAGAAAAAAAATTATGGAGGAGAAACAATATAGCTAGCATCCTGTGGACAACTTATCGTAATGGTGATCTCCAAAACAGAGCTTTTAATTGAAGTTGTCTATCTAGAAGCCTGAATCTCAGAAATGTGATGGTTCTAATCTACAGACTTTTCAAAACAAAGCTATTAATCAAAACAACCAAGTTATTAAAAAATAAATAAAAACAAATACCTCATCAAGGTCATTGAAATTTGATAGGTTTGGTTGAACAGTTTCGGCATGAAAATTACCAGGGATCAATGGTTTTCTTTCATTGTCCAGCCAATGGCCTTGTGGCAGCTCAATTCTGGTCTTGCTTTTTGATTTAAAATGAGTGTAGCAGTACAAAGTGACGTAACCAGTCAAAGCAAGTGAGACAAAAGTTAACAAAGTCAAAATGGCAACTGAGATCGGGTTTGATTCTTCCATTGTAATGTCACGTGTGCGTTAAAAACAATATTTTCCTGAAAAAAGAAAAAATAGAGAAATACTGATAACAGTAGTAAGTCTTAATTCTAATGTAGACAGTACTTTGATCAATATCAACCTTTTTACTAATGAAAAATATGGAATCGTAAAATATGAAATTGGAATACGTTTATTCCACTATAAAAATATTTACATTGCTATCAAATTTTGTGCTCTAGTTGCTTTTCACGAACTGCAATCAACATAGAAATGGATTTAATTTACAATACATATAACTTTTGTTTTGTCAAACGTAGGCACCGAAACATAACACCAACAGAGAAATTAATAATCAAGACAAAATCATGAAAATAAAAGACACAAATTAGAATGTAAATATACAAATAATATTCTAAAAGAGTTGAGATTTTAATATGAAATGTCTAAAAAGCAGACAATTTAGAACTGTATAAAACAAGTAAATTATCTTGGCAAACAGTTTCTTGGCTCAATATTTCTCAATAAGTTTAGGTCTGTACATAAACAAAAGAATTACCAGCTTTTAGCAGTTCTGAATATTTCTATGAATTCAAGATACAATTTACAGAAAATCTCACAAAACTTCGAAATTAGCAATCGGTTTTGTCTTTTCATAAAGGGAAAACATTTCCCTAATCTGCATAGGATATCTGCCATTTTATTTAGGGTTTTCAAGTATTTTTTTCACCATTTTTTACCATAATTTTTGCAACATCTCAAGGTTCTGAAGAAGCACATACTACTAAGTACTAACTACTAAGAAAAATACTAAGTACACAAAAAGTTAATAAGATAAATAAAATGACAATGCTGAACATTTAAACCTGTGGGAAGTCACGTGTTTCAAAAAGGGAAAAGACTACAAGGCAATGTTTTATAACTACACAGAAATATTTTGGGGAATATTTCAAGGTTTTCCAGGTGTGGCAGACACCCTGCTGGAGATACTACTAATACTATGACACAAATATATTTTGCATTCTTAATTCAAGCATTAAAATTCTAACCAAAACAAAGTAACATATGTCCACGCCAGCAAAAAAAATATTTGAATTCTCACTCACCTTTAAAAAAACACAAATTAAAAATTTCTCACAATCATAAAACCCTATAAAGCTCCCTCAAATCTCCCCACTAAAAATAAAATAAAAATTACTTAGAATTACAGCCTGCTCTCTTCTGAAAAGAATTGGTACTAAAACTATTGGAATGAGAAGCAGATCTTGTACTGAAAAGAAGCATAATGTATTTTAAAGTATTCATAAATAGGATGGCACAAGTGTAGTCTTTTAAGCTTAGTGAACACACAAGGCAAATAAAACTAAAATTACATTAAGAAAGTCATGATTTGAATGAAATACTATAGATTATAAACATCTAATAAAAATAAAAAACACGAAGAATATAGAACATGGAATAACCTTTATAATAACTCATCCGAATGTTTTTACAAAAACACTCCATGTTTATGTAACGCTTCCCCTTAGATGTCTTTTTAGCAATAGGAGAAAACTAATTAGTTGCATAGGTATCTTATTAACACTAAGTGCTGCTATTAAAACGTTTTGTACTGCAAGAATTTTTTTTTAATTAACTGGGATCCTTTACCTCCCAGCATATCTTCACTATCTGCTATTAGATCTTTGATTTAGTACAATTATTTTGGCATAAAGCATTTTACAAAAACATTAAGTATAAATAAAGCTCTTTGCTCTACTGGAAAAACTATGTGCTATATTGTTGAACTCCACAGGAGGCAAAACACCTACACTATGGTACGAAATATCATATAAATAACATTGAAACAGCATTCTACACAGTGATACTGATCAAAGGATCTAGTCTTCTGAATAATTTTAAATAACTCAGATAACTTGAAACCTTATTTTTTTTTTCTTACTTTTTTATTTTTAAATGAAATAAATGATATGGTAAAACACTGGGCAGTTGTTCACACCAATGAGCTTTCTCTCACTCAGCTGTTAACTTTTTTACACTGCTGGGATTGATCAAATAACAAAAAAACAATTAAAAAAATGTTGGTGTTTTTCTCACTAAGTAAATGCAATTCCCCAAAAAAATCTTGCAAAATTTAAATTTTATGCTGAAATTAAATTGTCTCTCAGAATCTCAGCATAAATTGTTCTAAAAATAGACAAGATTAAATAAATCGTTCTACAAATCCATATTTTTTGAAATGTACAAAAATGTCCAAGGAAATAACAAAACTAAAAAAAATCATGCAATTTATTTTGGGAACAATAATTCTTACAGGGTGTGTCCTGAAGCAAATTGGATCAAATCAGGGTCATTCAGGGTCATTTACTGAATCATGTTATGACTTTTTGTTTGATTTTTCAGGGTTTTAAATGAAGGTTTTTATTTGATTAAAATGCTTTTAATTAACAAAGAAGGAAGGAAGTATGATCAACAAAAAGTACATTTTTGAAAGTTTCGGAAAACTGGTCATTTTAATCCAAATTCCAGGGTTGTTAAGGCCACTTGTTACAATTCAGGGTGTAAGGGTTTAAGGGTTTTCTGGGTCTGCCAAACACCCTGTCTTAAATGCAATGATATTCAAACCTAAAATGCTCTAAGCTTGTTCTAAAAGTTGAACAACAAAAGCCTCGTAATATAAATTGTGCCCATAAATACATGCAATTTGGAACAACATTTATTGTCTTTCAAAGTTGCTAATCCACACTTTGTCTTGGGTCTTTATATGAACTAAAAAATTTTCTTTTCACCGATATAAACTGGCTGTTTTTTTTGAAAACTGGTATAAGTTTTATAAGCGATAAAGGTTTGATTACTCAGGCAAAAACCACTCGTCTTACTAGAGTTTAAGAGAAGTAACAAAGCGCACATCTTAGTAGTGTTTATTATTGTGAAGCAATTTTTGGCAGGATGTTATTTCAACAAACATTTTTATGCTTAAAAAACTATTGTATTGTTCACTATAAACCCCATGGCTTAAAAATACACAAGATAATTATGATTACATCATGTGGTGTCGGTTTCCTTATTCAAATATTATTTTATTTTTTGTATTTATTTTCTTTGTCTGATGGTAGTGTTTCATCTAAATATGTATTGAACTTAAAACACCAACAAGATAAATATTTCTGAAACTGTTTAACATGCTCCAAAGTAAGCTAAGAAACAGAAACAGAAATAGATGCTTTACCCTACCCCCTTTTCCTAAATGTAAACCTGTTAAGGCTGAAAAGTTTAGGAAGTTGACCTTACATTGAAACCTAACCAGACAACAATTTTAACAAAAAATTTATAACACCTAAAAATGTACACAACCTAAACATATCCTCTTATGAAGGCAAGGTAAAGTTATTATTTTATAAGCTTTTTTTCAACGCTCATACAGACCATACATTTATTTATTGCAGTGATGAAATACATAATACAAAAAATGTACGACAAAAAGATGTTTATGACTTACCACAGGTTAAGCACAGTATATGCTTTCATGGGACTCCTTTTTTTCATATGTTACATCAACTAAATCAGCAAAATAAAATTATAGCAAACATAATTAAACAATAAATACTATGGAAATATAAAAATTATTTTCCTTTTTTCAGACATTATTTTTCATTTTATTATTAAAGAAAAATTGTTAATGTGATAAAACGTTATAAACATATGTCAAAATAAAGAACAATAAAAATAAATGAAGATGAAATTCTATCGTGAAAGGCTATTGTGGTGGTTAATATTGGATTTATGATAAATCAATAAAAATATATTCCAATTTAAATGAAACAATGAGTTTAACACCGTTACTAATTCTTACACAGATGTTTGTTATCAAGTTTGATAAATGTGATAAACCATCTGCGCATAGCATGAAAAATTATTCACTTAGATGAAGAAAGTATAATTTTTTTTTAATTTTAAAGCACTGTCAAAAATTGAAAGGATCTGGAAGTAAAGATCATTGTCGCTACTTATATATATAAATAAAAACAAAGTTTTTTTCTTCCTATTCTCCAAACAAAACTTTGTACAAAAATAACAACTTTGTACAAAAATAACAATACATTTCCTGGCAACAGAATTCGAAATAAGGAGCATGTTTGATCTGAAAAAAACATAAAGAAACTATTGATTTCTATAAACTTTTTAGATATACCCACATATTAGGTCAGGCAATACATGAAAGAGTTCACCACTTTAAAAAGGGTTCTTTTTAAAAAATTTAGCTTCCTATCTAACCATCAGGTGACCTTGTGATATTGTGCAGGCCATAACTATTTCAAACCATATTATTTCCTGCCTAGATTCAGAAAGTCATAAAAACAATGGAAAATTTTCTTATTGAATTTGGTTCCGTTGTCCCTGTATTGCAAGGAGTATATAATAGAATAACCTCTTCGATTCCACCAGATATCTTTACAAGCATAGATTTTTTCTTAATTGAACCTATGCCTATGATGTTCCAGCAGAGTCAATTGTCTAAAAAATGCAGGTAGTGCTTGTACAGAACAACACTTTAAAAAGAAACAAAAATAATGACATTGCAGTTTTAGAGTAACAATATTATGCATAATCAATGTGTTTTCCTAGAAATTAGAAACTCAAATGTCTCTTGTAAAACTGTTGATATTTCCCAGTAAAAGTACAAAATTTGTCAACGATGGCCACCATATCTTTTTTCATATCTCTATTAAGGAATAAATTTTTTATCATACTTGTCTTGTTTTATAGATGAACGATCATAAACCAATATGAATGCAAGTAATATACACCTACGAACAAAGAAATCTGCCATTTTGATTTTGATGAAACTAAGATCGGCCATTAAATAACCAATCAATCGATAAAAGGGGATCCTTGTTACCAAGCTTTTATTTATCAACGTGTTTTGTTGAAAGTTTAGTTAGAAGGATTTCACTTTTAAATTTTTTTTAAAACTTTCTTTGCATATTGTTCTGACTCCGTAAAATAAACATGCTACATGATGGTATCTATGTAGATGGTTTTGTTGTTGTTCTCTGTGATTGAAATTTGCAGAAAATAAGGAAAAAAAAATTTTTAAAGCATTTTCAAATTACGTCTCTCCATTTACAGCACCCAAATTAGACAGACTTGGACAGGAATGGCGTGCGATTGCACACGCACGCCTCCGCACACGGCATTATTGTTTTTGGCGTGCGTATGATCGCACACCTAGAAGGTATTTTGGCATGTTCTTAAAAGGTGGGGACGATTTAACCAGTGAACCCCAAACACTGGAAACTACAAAAGCCTTTAAACATATAAAACAAAATAAGCACGTTTGTGTAGCTACATCTCCCCTATTATAACTTCAAAAATTAAAAATCGAAACATGCAAAATAACGAGATAATTCATATATAATCTGTCTCTTTTAATCAACCTTCCTTCTGCATCTATTTCGTTTTGTTTTTATCTGCCATGTGCAATCATGGAAGTTTCGTAATCATGATCACACTTACCACAAGTAATAAATGTGCCAGGCCGTTAAAAAACAAAGTAAGGCTGCGCATTTTAATAAGCCAATTAAATCGCAAAAATGACGTCGCTAAAGAAAACTTAAAACTAACATATAAAACAAAATAAGTTTTTAAGTTTGTATTATTATTATTATTTGTAAAGTCATCACAAGCGAATAGGAAACAATATGCTTTGTTTTCAAATTAAAAAAAATCTTTTAAGTTTATACAAGTGGCTCAAATAAAACCTCAAAATTCATTCAGAAAATTTAGCTACATTTTAACATAATTTATACAGAAAAAAAATTATACTGCTGTGGGTTTCGTTTTTAAAATTGTTTGAATAAATATAACACTTGTAGCATTAAGAAAAAATAAATATTTAATTCATTTTACTATGAAACATCTCCGGGTGAGAGCATTCGAACTGGTAATAGAATGTTGGCCGCTTGTGCTTGAAAATAATTATGTGTGTCTGTTCCGCCTGTATAAGTGCAGTTTTACAGACTTGCTTTATCCGTGCTCTGTCAGCATTCACCTCCGCATTAGTTAAGACCCGCATGGCTGGATTTCTTGTGTAAGACCTGGTTCCCAACGACGAAGGGGTCAGGCAATAGAGATTCATGTCTACGTAGTTCTTTTAACTAAGTCAGGAGTCGGTGAATTAGCTAGGATGGTCAGGTTGGCTATGAATAGGCTTATTACTGGATTAAAAGGACCAGGACTATTCAATAAATCGTCTGCCCACTAAGTATTTAAGGCGTGTACTACGTACGCCTAACTTTCCTTTATGGCGTGCAGTCTGTTGCACTCGCCAACATGATTTTGGCGTGTGATGGCCCGCACGCCAGAGATTTTACTCCTGTCCAAGCCTGTTAGACATCCCCAAAATCAGTATACCAATGTCAAAATTGACCTGGATCAGCCCTTGGTATTGTATTTCCTTATAGAAGTAAAATAAAAAACAATTACAAATCATCTTACATATATTTTGACAGTGAAAAATCAACTCAAACTGAAACTACAGAGCAAAACTTAAAAAGTCACACAAGCAATTAAATACTGAGGAATTTCACATACAAGAATGCACTCACTTACAATTCATAGCAAAGTCTGCATGCAAAACATTTAAAGGTTATGTACGTAAATTTATGGTAAGGTAATAATAAAGCTCTATCATGCACATGTAGTGGGTATTCCTTAAAAAGCATATAAGCAGTTACGTAATTTAAGGTGAGCATTTGATTTCATAGCAGCATGCTGTACACAAACACGAGATAGGACAATACAGGGTTCGAATTAAAATTATTTATAAAGTCACTTTTCAAAAAAATTGCTGACAGTAGAAAAAAAATCTCTTGCATCGGAGGTTTTGGAGTACTTGCCATTGATCCCTTGTTAATTGTTATTTTGTTGCAACAACCATTATAGAAACAGGTGATACAAACGATTGATGAAAATATTAGACTCGCAGTTTTAACATTTTCTTCGTAGAATGATTAGCAGAAACGGCATTTCAATTTGCAAATTGTGAATTGTGACCTGCTAATCGAACCCTTCAATGCAAGAATAAAATCAATACAGAACTTAATCACCAATCACACAGAAAACAAGGTTGCATTGCATTACCAACATAATATATAACTTAGCATGAAATATATTTGTGATAAAAATTATCAAAAATAAATAAATTTCCAACTCCAAGGTTTCCCTTAAAAAATCAGTAAAAATACTGATTAAAAAGCCTTTTAAAAATGTTTCCATCAAAAAACTTTAAATTAAAAGTACATTAAACTTAAGCAAAGCATACTTTAAGGACTAGAGTAAAGTGACAAACATGAGAAAAATAGAACCTAATATAATATACTATAATATATTATATATATATATTATATATATATATATCTTCACAGCAAAGAATAAAAATATAATATATATCTAACATTAAACCAAATATGTTTCCTTACAAAAAAAACAATAAATGTGAAAAAGGTCTTTATTGCATTTCAATCCACATCTTTAACTCCTGAATCTGCTTTATGACTGCTGCCTTACTTGTTCCACCGGTTGATACATACTGATCAACACTGCAACTATAATCCCAGATTTTTTTTGCATCTTCTCCAAACAAAGGACTCACTGTGGTAAGATCTTCTACTGTCAATTCATTCATGACAACTCCTTTTTTTTCAGCAAGTTGCACAACTGAACCAGCCAAGCCATGAGCTTCCCGAAAGGGTACACCTTTTCGTACAAGATAATAAGCAACATCAGTTGATAACATATCAGGACTTAATGCATCTAGACACTTATCCTTGTGAATGGTGAGAGTGCTTAAAGTGCCAGCAGCAACTTGTAAAACACCTTTTAAAGTATCAACAGTATCGAACAAGGGTTCTTTATCTTCTTGTAAGTCCTTATTATAAGTACTTGGAAGACCTTTCATTGTCATCATAAATCCTGAAAAATTACCAAATATGCGACCAGCTTTTCCACGAATTAATTCAAGACTGTCTGGATTTTTCTTTTGTGGCATCAGGCTGCTACCTGTACTGTAAGCATCAGATAATGTTACAAACTGAAACTCCTTGGTGTTATAGATGATCAGATCTTCTGCAAGCTTGCTTAAATGGGTCATAACAAGAGATGACCAAAACAGAAACTCTGCGATAAAGTCTCTTCCACTTGTACCATGCAAACTATTCTTTGTCACACCATTAAATCCCATTGTTTTAGCCAAAAATTCACGATCAATGCCAAGTGGATTCCCTGCAATTGCACCACTTCCTAAAGGAAGCATACTAACACGTGGTGCCAATTCCATTAAACGATCAGTATCTTCCTTAAAAGCCCAAGCATGACTTAAAAGCCAATGACTCCATCGAATCGGTTGAGCTCTTTGCATATGTGTATATCCTGGCATCAATATATCAATTTCATCAGAAGATCGTTGAAGAAACACATCAATAAATGAAATCATACACAACTTGATAACTCGGATTTCTTTATAAAGCCAGAGTCGGGTATCAGTAGCCACTTGGTCATTTCTGCTACGACCAGTATGCAGTTTTCCTGCTACAGTCCCAATCAGTTCCTTCAATCTTCTTTCATTTGCTGTATGGATATCCTCATCAGCCAGTTTTAATTCAAATTTGCCTGACCGCCATTCTTCAGATACTTTTTCAAGGCCATCTGTGATCTGTGCGACCTCATCAACTGTCAAAATATTGATTTTTCCTAAGCCCTTTGCATATGCTACACTCCCTTTGATGTCTTCTTCCCACATACGTTTATCAACATTGATAGAAGAATTGAACTTTTCCATAACAGGATCTGTTTCTCCTGAAAATCTTCCACCCCATAGCTTTCCTGATGATTCCTTACATGGTTGGTTGCAGCTCATTTTGATAAGAATAAGGCCTCACAGTTCTGTAGTACCTAGCCAGTTACTATCAGAGAAAACCCTTGTGGTTGTTTTCGTGTATATTATACAGAATGCATATTTACTTACTTACTTTGTCCTTTGTCAGACAGAGAATGGAGAGCACATTGTCAATAAAAGAAAGTGAAACCAAAATAAGGAAGATTTGCTCTCCTCAACGACGTTAATAAATAAATGTTAGCAAGCAGTTAAAACTTAACATATGCAAATTATTACCTTTTCCAACATTTCTTTTATTTCCTTGGGTTGCTGAAGGAACAGGAGCTAATCCATTCATCCAAGAGCGAAATTCTATCCTTATCCGGATCCTATATCCAGAACCTGTCACTGCGCGCAGAAGAGCCCTGGGGCAAGGTTGCGATTATTTAACTCTTCATCACAAAAGTGCTTAGAATATGTCGGTGCTTTATCAGCTCGTTAATTGTCTTGGTTCCTCAGAAAAACACACATATTAACAGAGAATATTGTATTATGAAACATTTGTAACATACAACATCATTCGCAAGGAAAGCAATTTGTAAATTTGGGGAATGGATTCCAGGGGCGGATACAGGATTTTTTTCTCCTTAGGCGGATTTGCGAAGCGAAGCGCAGCCAACGCGCAATTTTTGCGTAGCAAAAATTGCGCGTGTTAAATCAGATGGGGGTCTTGTCCAGAAGCTTTAGCTTTACCTATTTCAGCACTCCAAAATGCAGCAGACAGGACCTTTACAAGTCCATTTCTTACATGTTATTTGAAAAAAAACAATCATAAAATTCTTAAATGAAAGCCAAATGTTTTCAGAAAAATTAAGGCTAAAATTAGCTAGCCAGCAAAACTTCTTCTTTCTTCCACATCCAGAAATTTTTTTGGCAAGTTATGGGTGAATATAATAGCTTTTGAGGCTATAAATTTTCAGAAACTAGATTCAGTAAAAAAGACATATATAATTCTTGTAATTCGGTAATGCAAAACAGTATATATTACTAATAAAAAATATTCATATTTAATCTATTAAAACATTTAATAACATGAAAAAGGAGACCTGAAAGAAAAATAAGCAAAAAAAAACAACACAAAAATGCATATGTAAAAAGGCTTTATTTGTATTATTAGATCATAGTAACAACAACATAAACAACAACAGATAAATACAATAAAATAAAAATGGCAAGATTATATAGCTAATTAAAAACAACCTTACAACACAATAACCTACAAAAACGAAAGAATGAACACTGATTTAGCACAACATTCAGTCAAAAAATATTTAGCCCTATTAGCCTAATAGCAAGAAAAACACTGTTTTTATTTTTCAGTAACCATTTCTGGCTCAGACTCTTAAAATGTTGAATCAAACTTGAAAATACCTTTTAGCTGTTATGCGATAATTACTATAAATACTTGAAATGTTTAACAAAACAAAATCATTCAAGAATAGACATCGTTAACTACATTATTACACATTTTTGTGTCCATCTGGATAGGGTTGTAATAAGTATATATGCTAAGTCATGTTCGCCAACTTCTTTAGTGAAAATGTGAAAAACGTTTGTCATTTCACCCATTAAATAAAGCCATGCCTTTTTCTTATTCGGATTGTATATAATTAGCACCATTTCCAGGAATTATTTCGATATGAGGCTCGAGATTTTACACCAAAACATCATAAAGTCTTGTCAAGTCTTCTTCCCAAAACTAGTGTTCTCTTCCTTGGCCTTGTGGCATGTTAAAAAATCGTTTGGAAAGTGTCTACTGCCTGAAGCTTTGAATCTACAAAAGTAAACATACAAAGTTGTTACGAAGTCAACAAATTGTTATATACATTACACCTTTACCAGCTACAAAAAGTAACCAGCTGACTAGCTATTCGATTTATTGTGATGTTATAAAATGTCTTGTTACTTAAATAAAAAAGAAACCCAAGACGACATAAAGCTCTTTTGAATTTGACACAAAGCTTTTTCAAATTTGTTGAAAGTGAAACTATAAACAGTTTCATGTTCACACTTGCTAGCACAGCAATAGAAAGCAACTGTGTATCTTACTCTAAGATCAATGGAATTTAAAGTAAACAGATGTAGCTACCTGAAAGCGTAGTCATCGAGTTAATGCTATTATTTTTGTAAAGTCAAAGCCTGCTTTAACTGCTTTTCTTCTGCAATCACAGGCGACACAGAGAATAAATGTTTTCCAGTAATGTTTCTTCTTTTTCGCGTGCAAAAATTTAACATCGTTGATTTTATTTATAGACTCTACGCGTTCCCTCATGTTCATTGGGAAAACATTAGTTACAAGAGTCGATTGGTAGGTTCAAAATTTTGCTAAAAAATAATAATTCAAGGTCAGCCACACGGCTGTTTCTCAGCGCGGAAAGTAAGACTGCGCATTCTTGAGCACGTTGCGGGCGCAAAATGGCGGCCGAGAATAAAAACAGTTTCGATAAATAAGTAGATACACTTTCCATATCGTTTTTGCACACATTAAATCAATTTCAGCGGATTTGCTTTAGTTTTTCAAAACAGTTGAACAAACGCTACTTTTTGCGAGCTACATTTTGCGCTTTAACTTAAAAGCCAATCAAAACCTACATTTGAATTACGAAAGAATTTTTAATAAGATTTTTATTTCAAAATGGCTAGCAACAACGTGCACGGCCTCTTTTATTTTAAAATTCTACCCAAAATTCGAATGAAAGTAATATGTCAAATAAAAAATATACGTATTAAAAGATACTCGAAAATACGTTAACACTTCATCCCCAGTCTTTCTTTGCTTACTACGGCCCCCGTGCATCATATGGGATTTAGAAAAAAATCACAAATTAATTGATTTTGTTTTTTTCTTAACATAATTTAGTTAGTTTTTAAAATTAAAAATAAACTAATAATAACAGTTAGTTTACTTAATGTGAAGCTGAAGTCAATTGCAAGTGGAACAAAACCATTTTTTGCGATAACTTCTTTCAAAAACACAGTGAGGCATGTCTCCGCATTTTCTCTGGAACCATTCCAGATATTTGTTGCATTCCACCATATCCTTGTCTTCATTGTTATTATTTCTACAGTATGGCATTCTACAGGAGCAAAAATAATTCAACCGTTGTAGATTTTCTTCGGCAACGCAACATTTTACCTTTAACGGTTGGAAAAGGTTCCATTTTAAATTAAACACTATTGTTTTCGGATTTAGGAAGATATGCATAACAGTTACTGACTTTGTTTCGCAATGCTTCGTTTCGCTTTTGTTTGTGAGAAATATTCCGTTCAATACACCATGACAACAATCCATGTATTTTGCGCCCAAGATTACAAATGGGGTTCCGTTGAATGTCAGCTGTTTACCTTTTCCGTTGTCTATGTCTTCAAATTGGACCTTGTGATTTACGATGTTTATTTTTTCTGAGATAAATATAAAACAATATACCTAATACCTATACCTAAAATATACCTAATAAAGTAAAAGGTTTTATTGTTCTCAGGAATATACTTTAAGTATAAACGTTGTACTCACTCGTGTCGAATAGCTTATCTTTTTTATAGATGGAATATTTGCAGTCTATTAATTTCGTGTTGAAGAATAATTTCCTCTGCTTTTGCAGGTGAGTTAGTTGTAAAAGACAATGGTTTTTGGGAAGAGCAATCCTCATAAGACTTTTGATCTTCAGTGGAACCTGTTAAGCATATACAAATGAAAATATGATACTGATATAATAGAGTCAGATCTCAATTCCCGAATTTATCAATGTAGTAGAAATATTCGCGCCACGCGTTTAGCAGAAAGTAAGTTACTTGCCTTCATCATGTTCCATTTCATTAATTAATTCATTCGCGATAGCTTTTTCAAATTCTTCATCACTTGTAGCCTAGTTAACTAAGCTTTCTTCTTCGAGTTGATAAAATGAGTTTCTCTCAAACTAAAGCTTAGACGCAAACGAATGACTCAGCGGAAACCCCGAGTTTAAATTGGACAATGTGACTAATCGCTTCAGAGGCCATTTTAATTTATCTGTGAGTTGTTTACCAAGCTTGGCCACATCTTACTCTGGTAAAAACTTTATAGTTTACTAATGTTTGTTAGGGTGAGTGAAACCACTCGCTGGAATATTCGGATGAAAAGGACTTTCCCCGACATGGACCACGTGAGCAAAGAACAATAGAATTAGCCAATCAAAAAGTGCGGCCAGATTTTGGCCGCAGAAAAATCGTTTGAGACCCAGCGTAATTTTTCCCACCTTAACTACTCCGATTTCCCGGTGGTAAGAAAAATTACGCTGGGTCTCCTGGCTACATCACTTGATGAATCTAAAAAAAAGAAGTTTTATATGACCATTTTTTTTCTAATTTAACACAAGAACAAGCAATTTTTTTACAGTTCTAAACTAACCTAACGAGATTGGATTATGATTAACCTCCGCCATCTGGTAAAGAAAAACATTTCGTTCGTAAAAAACATTCAATCAGTGAAAATGGAAACCAGAACAAGTACTAACAATAACAGATAATAACAAAAACTGTACTTTCATTAAGTTTTATTAGTCGGCCATATATCTTCTTCTTGTCCGTTCCAATATGTTTTCCTCCCCACGCGAAAATGAAGGCGAATCGATCGCGAAACGTTTTTAAATGAAATGAAATAAAATTAAAAAACACGAGTTATCAATTTTATATAAATAGCAAATCTCACATTTTTCTACTAAATAGAAAAAGCACGTGCGCAAAATTTTATGTTGATGTTTTGCTTTGTTCGGTATTTTTCCAGTTTTCTTTATGTTCGGCATTTCTCCAGTGCAAGTGCGACCTGATAAAAAAATAAAAAATACGACCTACCAATCGACTCTTGTAACTAATGTTTTCCTGTTCATTGCTGAAGCCATGGGAAATCTCGGCATATGAGAAAAGTGGGACCCGATACCCTATGTGATACCCGAGACCCGATACCCGAGACCCGATACCCGAGACCCAATACCCTGATACCGATACCCGATACCCGAGACCCGATACCCTGATTTTTTTTTATTTATTAATTTTTTTTCGGCGATGTTTTATTTTAATAAAAATTCTAATTTTTCTCATTATTTTCTTGTTTTTCAACCTAACATATATCAGAGATATATGTGCGCATACTGTCTGCATTGCATGCAAGTTGAATGTGGTCGAACCTTTTTTGAAGAAATGCGAAAAAAAAGAGACCTAATATCAGAAACTTAGTAGACTTTTCTAAAGAGAAAAACGCGGGCAAAAAGAAAACGAAGGCAACTCAGAGATGAAAAGGGCCAGCTAACGTCAACAAGGTTCCAATTACAAATTTAATCGATCCATCAGCTCCTGCACAAACACCATCTACACTACCGTTATCGCAGCCTACTATTGTTTCAACTACTTCACAGACACATACTTCATATTCAACGCAACCAATATATTATCTGCGCCTTCAATACAAACATATTCAATACTACCATCAACCCAACCTATTCCACCTTCAACAACAGTTAATAAACCAGCCCCACCTGTGCCAACAGATAATGATTATGTCTTGTTCCTTCTCAACTACTACGCCCACAAGAATGTATTAACTTGCTATGGTTGTGGAGGAAATTTTGGACAATATACAAAATTTAATCGTGGTTTCGAAAACCAAAAGGAGTTATTTCGACCCTACAACGAAAAAACAAACATACTCTAATGAATTTAAAAAGTCTACTATCACTTCAATCGTTCGTGTTTGAGGAGACAAAATAATTTTGTTTATGGTAGTTTCATTGTAGTTTCCTTCTAGCGATATAAAACCATTGTTTAGCCAGCCAGCAGCACATTCGCATATTACGTGCAACAAATATTTCCGTATTACGAAGAAATATACATATCAAAATGTGTTTTTATTATCGTTCATATTAAAACAAAATAAAAAACAAAATAAAAAAAATATCAGGGTATCGGGTCTCGGGTATCGGTATCAGGGTATTGGGTATCGGGGATCGGGGATCACATAGGGTATCGGGTCTCACTTTTCTCATATGCCGGGAAATCTCAGCCTATCTTGCCGAGATTGTCATATGCTACGGTCCAACGGTTAAAATAAACAATTGTCCTTGTAAGGTGGACTTTCTGTCGGCCTATAGAAAACTACCGTAAATTCACCCAAAGTCGGCGAAAAGCACTCCACAGTCGGCGAGATGTGCTACTCGCCGACTTTACCAAATTTTACGGTAGCCTATGGAGTCACTTGGTATAGGCCTGAAGTATGAAATAGGACAAAATATTAAATCGGTACCGTAGCACTAGGAAAAATCTTACAGACTCGGCAAAGCACCGTGAAGGAGATACTGCTACAACATAATATAAAAAAGCAAAGTGAAAACGGAACCTAATTGTAACGATTCTAGGAAGCGCGTTGAAGGGAGGCTACATTTCTCCTTAGGCGAGTGCCGAGTTCGCCAATGTGTGAATACGCCCCTGTGGATTCGGATGTCAGGTAAGAAAAGTAATCGAAGTAAGGCAGGACAGATAACGTGTGCTGCCAATAATCACAGCAAGATAATCACGTCAAAATGCTTGACTAAGAGGGTAAAGAGGGTAATTACCCAAGAGTATGCACGTTTTGGTTGCCCCTCACAATAGTATATAATGTCCTTGTGGATTATATATTGTTAGTGGTTTCCCAACAACCTCGTTCCCAGGGCATTTTGCCTTGTGATGATGAAGTTGATAGCAGCCACTTCGTAGCTCAGGGGCCACAAGACCCTGGGGACGACGTTGGTTTCCCAAGGCATGACTCAAATCTCTTAATGCCTGAATTACATTCTAATTTTCTCTATTCACGAGGTGCACTTTCTCACTTCACTATAAACCAATCACATGGTGTATTTCTGTACACAATATGTTTATTGTGCTATCAAATAATTATAAGCTAAAGAAATCATGCACAAGCTGGTCCAGTATTGGCTCAGCGTGTGTTACCACATAATAATAATATCAGGATTCATAAAAGGGTGTGCCTCACCGTAATAACACAGGCCAATAACACGCATTTGTCCAAATTTTTTGGCTGACGTAGGAAGCCGGTGTCACCGGAATTTTTGACTCCCCGAAATAATGACTCCCCAGTCATAATAAACTAGTTTATAATGACCTCCCAGCTAAGATACACTAGTTAATAATAACTCCCCAGTCATAATAAACTGGTGAATTGTTACCCCCTAGAGTCAACATTTCCTAGGAAATAATAACTCCCCCAGTTTATTTCGACTCCCTTATATTTCCTTTCGGATAGAACGGTAGAAAGTCGGTTTACTAAATTTTACTAAATTTGATATGACCAAAATTTTGCCCGACTTTTTTTTACCCGACCAAGATCTTTCCCTGAATTTTTTGCCTTAACTAAAAAAATTGTGAGCAAACTTTTTTTGCATTTTTTGACGTAAATTTGTTCTTTGAACTGAAAATAAAAATTAGAAGTTTTGAGTGATTTGATAGATCTAGTCGGAAAGAATTTACCAATTTTCAAAGTTAATCGGCGGGAAGTGACAAAACTTGCTGTAAAAAACACGTAACTACAGATTATATTTTCTCGAAATCGTAGCAAAGTTACAAATTAATAAAAATAGGAAAGAATAAAGACACTGTACCCGTAAGGTAAAGATAAGGTGTCTTTTATTTATAAATCAATATGAATTTAAAGCGTGTGTGTTAAGTTATTTTTTATTGTTTTGTTTCTGACATCCTGTTAAACTTTTGTCAGTCTACATGTAAAATACCAGGTTATTTTTACAGGGGGTTGTAGACATTATTGGCAATTTTCAATATATATATATATATATACTGAAAGAACAAATTCACGTTTTTGTTAAGAGTTTTAAAATTGTAGTAATAACTGTGTTTGGTGATATAAAATTACTAATTGTTCTGACTAAAACTTTTTTGTTTTTTATATTGTATGATGAAATGCCTGATTTTTTTAAATTTTGATGTGTTTCATAACCTTTTTGTGGAAGATTAATGGGTAATGGCAATATAGAACATGCTAAATGAACTGATTTTCGTTGATTTGGATATGCTCCTCAAAAACCAATCTGTTTTACATTTTGTGTAAACCTTTGTTTATGAACCGTATGAACATAATCACTTATAAGATGTACACATTTGAGATGCGTTATTTCTAACATTGTTATTATCCGTGTTGTGACTGTCGGTGTTGTAACTGTCGGTGTTCTTACTATCGATTTTGTGGGTGTTGTAAGTGTTGATGTTGTGAGTGTCGTTGTTGTAACTTTTTATCAACTAGATTTTGCACCTTGCATGCTGTTCTTTTTTATTTTGTGTAAGATTTGTGTGGAGGATTTAATGCGATTTGACATTTGGTGTAAGATTTTAAGAACATTTTTTTTTTTGTATATGCACTGCTGACGTCAGCAAAACATCTAAAGCAACCTATTTTTTCATTGGGCTTTTGCCTAAGTGGATTTTTCCACGGGCCTTATCGACTAGTGTATCTATATGTACCAAAAAACACCTACTTTGGATGTTTACAAGCTAAATGACATTCTCACTGCCCCAATCAACATGAGCGGCTGGAAAAAAGGGCGAAAAATAAGGATTTTTAAAAAAAATGTCCCTAAAGAAGGTTTTTTGACATGAATTAGTTTTTTTACACAACACAAAACCCTGCTATTAGTATAAAACATGACAAAAATGAACAAAAAGAAATAAAATAATGTCAGTAAGGTTCATATCATCAGCTGAAACCAGAACGTTCATTTCTTTGAACACGACATACATTTTTGTATCATATGGGCCTGACACGTTGTATTGCCACATGATTGACAAAGTGATTTGACACACGGAATAGATTTTTTCTTTTGGGAATAATTTTCTCCTGCATTTTCAGCGTGACAAACAGTACACCTTTTCCTTGCTTCTGCAAATGCAGGACCAATAGCTGCACGCGGTTCCGGATTACATTGCGCATTACCCAAGACAAGATTTATTTTTTGTTTTGTGATGGACAACATACCATTTTGACTTCTTTTTTGTATGGTTGGTTTCACCAATTCCATGACTAATTGAAAGGCGTATTCAAAAGACTTTTGTTGTAGCGGATCAATACCTTTATTCAGTGAATATATCGTCGAAGAATTTACTCGAGCGGTTTCCAACATGAAAGAAAACATAACAAACGTCCACTTTCTTGACTTTGTCTTCGTCGTGTGGAACCCCATCCTCTGATCTACAATATCCGTACCACCCTTTGTAAAGTCATATAGTTTATATAACCCCAACTTGTGGCAATTATCATCCTTGGTTGTACCTAGGATTGGTTTTAGTGTTGACAACATGAGTACATTTTTCTTTCCGTTTGAAGTTTTCACTACATATGAAGATAAGGACAGCGGCCCATCTTTTTGCCAATACACTTCACTGGATAGTGGCTCTCTTTGTTTGAAATCTTTCATTTCAATTGGAATTCCTTTCCTGTTGATCTGCATTGTACCAACACAAGTGATATCCCTTTCATATAACCAAAGCGCAAGCGGGATTGATGTATATAATCTGTCGAAAGATATATTACGTCCGGCCAGCGAGACAACATTTGATAGTTGTTTTATCATGTATTTTACTATTTCCTCAGTGCCTGGTACATAATAAATTCCTGGATCTCCCTGTGGTTTGCCGCTATATGGAGCTGCAGTGAATGTATACGGATATCGTGCTGCATTTATGGCTTTCAGAAATAAACCGTATTTGACGGGTTTGTTGGGATTGTATTGTTTGAAACTTATCTGTGTCCTCATTGGATACAGGGATTTTATCAAGTGATAGATAGTCGCCCGGTACAAGGCATGACATGCATTTATAATTGAAAGATTCAAAAACATCACGCATTGCCGCAAAGCGGTCATGTTTCCATCTTTCATCTCTTGTTGTCTCGTCGTCAAAACAAAGGTTTGTACGTATAAAAAACACCCCTATTTCTCGACATAGTGGCGCTGAATATTGGCGGATCATATTGGTTTGAGAATAATTTATGAGCAGAATATACAGTTTAGTTTGTATAATCCTCGATATAGGTACAATCCAATAAATGCATAAATTTCTTCAACAGAGGTTTCTTTCATGTACGAATACCTACTATTTTGCGTCAAGAAATTATCGGGTAGTTCGGACAGAGTGCGTCTAATCTTTCTGTTGGTACACAACAAAATGTTATTCACAATTTCAGGAGTGAAGTAGAGCTCAAAAGCAGAACGGGGTGATGCAGTTTTACAAGCTTTTGGTTGTGGGCCTTGTCGTCCAGTAATAACATTTGCACGATTATTTCGACCAACATTTCCAGCTTGTGGCTGATTCTGGAAAGTGCGAATTATGTCATTTTTCTTCTTCTTATCTATTTTGAAAATGCTTTGGATAGACTTTGATTCTGGTGGTATTGGAAAAACGTTATAATTTTCTAAATTTGTAGCGGCAGCAATACTGTTTACTAAGCGATATTTCATAAGTCGACGTCTCCTCAAATGGTTTGCTCCGGCTTCCTCTTCACTTCTGGATGCGTCATGGTCAGCATCACCTACACGGTCATCGTTATCATGTTGACGATCCTCTTCTTCAACTATTTCTTTATCTATGAGACAAACAAAAATACTAAAAATAAATTATCACACATTTTGAAACATATTTTGCTTCTCGCAACCAATGCGCCATATACGCGAAGTTAGACAGAGAGATTATATATATGTATATATAATATAGCTATATATATTACCAATTTCACCACACAATTCTTCCAAATCATCTTCAACATCATCAAGTTCTTCATCCATAGCTTCGTCTACGTTATCTTCTTCAATAAATCTCAATATATTTTGAATGGCTTCCTCAGCTGAAATTCTAGCCTTTTTCGGTCCCATTTTGTAATTTTTTTATTAGACTAAAAATATATAAAGGGGTAATTTATGTCACAAACGCAATAATTATATTTTTTATTATGTATAAGCCCTTTTTGCTATACCGTCTATCCTATCCTATCCTATCTATATTAAATTACCCGTATACGTCTGTCTGTCTGTCACGCAAAATGGTAGCTTAGCTGCGCAAGTAGCGAGACGCACGCAATGCGGTATAAAAAGGACGGGCGAACCCGTGGATTTTTCCACGGGCTAACGACTAGTTTATCTAATTAACAGCAATAAGACTGAAAAAATAACACAATTCGAAATATTTTATTTTTCGCTTTTGCGCCTTTTTTGACATTGGCCCCATAATGGCCGCAAAACATAAATTTTTCAGAAAAAAAATTTGCCGGTCTTAACCGCCCTAAAAAAATATTAAAAGTCTGCGAGCTCATGCGGATCGCTTAATTTTTCATGAAAAGCCGCATAAAAATGTGAAAGGGTGCGCTCATTCAGCGCACTCCCGGTACAAATAGGGTTATAGCATTATGTTTATTTTTTTAGACATTTGAGCTTGCATATTCTTATAACGTTATGCTTATTAAAAAAAATTAATGTATCCTAACAACATTTTTTATAGGAAGTCCGGACGCGTTGTTTATTAAAAACAAAAGCCAAAAAACCTCGACTCTCATCTTTGTAACGTAACAGCGGAAATTTGGATTATCAGAAAGCGTAGAGCCATGTAAAACAAAGAGACCTGGAAACAAGGTTGCTTTCTAAAGAACTTTAAATTACAAGACAGAGGTTAAACCTGACAGGATATTATTATCTGTTTAAAGAAGCAATTTCAACGCGCTGAATAAGGTCCTCTTTACAAGTTCAAACGGCACGTATTCACATTCTCGCCCCCAGACCTCTTAACCCTTGTGGTGCGGATCCCGTATATATACGGGATAGCCACGGGCGTTTTACAGGCCCGCCCGGCTGCGTCACAAGCAATTTCGACAAACTGGTTTTGCTCAGATCTGGTAGTAAGACCAAAACACTGCCCTTTGAAAAGAAAGTCGGAGTCTAAAAGCGTTTTGTTGTGAAATTTCGGCCCTACAAAATCAAAAATTCATTCCAAAAATCTCTCCGCAAATTTTGCCAAGTCCGAAATTGTTGGTCATGTTACGGGCAAATTCACCCAAACACAGTTTTGTGTCACGGCACACCTACTTAGCGTGCGCCCAATGCATTTGCTACACATTTAATGCTCGCAATCTGTTCTTACGTTAAACTAAAGTCAACCAAAGTCAACAGGCCCGGGAGGTCCAGGGGGGCAGCGCCACCCTGGCGGGAGGCGACGGACGCCAAGACGCAAATTTCTGCACGCCAAAAAAAACGTTTAGGTCTTTTTCTATCAAATAAGCCTGAAGTGAGCATCTAGTTCCTTTTTGTTCTTGAGTTATAGTCAATTGAAGTAGGAAAATGTTGTGTCAAAATTGGGCTTTTTGACAAACGGACCGCACTACGAGGGTTAAGAGCCCTGAGAACGAGGATGACGTATTCAGTCATTTACAATATTCTTCTAGTCATACAAAAAAAATTTTTTTCCTCTTGCTCAACCTTTGTTTGTTCTTGTATGTAACACAACCTCGTCCCCAGTTTTTCTATAACAGTGAATAAAAAGAGTGATCCCCAGCGCCTTTTGTCTCTTTTTTTTTAAAAAAAAGAGACAAAAGGCGCAACTTGGGAAGGCTTTTGGGAAATGAGTTCAAATTTTCATCGACGAAAAAAAAAGGATTTTGCGAAATAAAAACACAACGAATGCAATATGTAAACTCACACAAATGTATTTCCTAAACGCAAAAAAAAAAAATAGATTGCAACATATTTACACGCTCAGTCTTGACTTTACTTTTGGACTACCAAAAAAAAGTTGTAGCTGTGTACAATGTCCCGGCAGTCGTTCTGCCTAGCCTCTCATAAAACAGCGCCTAAGAGACATATACATGATGTAGTATTATCATCTGTTGATGCAAGACTTTTTAAAATTAGAAAATATTTCATAGTTCTTCTCTTTCGTGAACAACTTTCTTTTGCAAACTTCATGCACACAAGATGGTCCTACTACTACTACTTTCTCAATTCAGCTGCAAAGAGAAGGAAAGATAGCCAATTACAAAGAAAAAGAAGAATTATTCTAATGCTTTACCTCTGCTTATCTAAAAGCACTTTTTGGCATGTTTAAAATGATATTTGGCGGTAGTTTCCGTAAGTTGAGGATGATTTTGGAAAATTCATTTTGACAAACTCCATTCAGTGGTATGTCCGGTGCGCATTTCCAAAACCTCCTTTTAGGCTAACCATGGATGTAAAAGTTCCAGTTTTTAGGTACTCACACTTTGGCATCTCTTTTATTTAATTGGGCACTAAACAGCAATATTTAAGTATTTTTTTAAAAATACCCGTATTACACGCGTCCATGGTTGACAATGTTCCATCCAATTCATCATAAAACAATTCAAAGGAAGTATGAACTGCATGTATCATTGGCTGTGGTTAATCTTACTATTATACAGCCTGTGTTACGTGTATCAATAGTTGAGCTTATTCGATGTTAAAACAATCTGAAATATATGGTTTCTACTATTCCAAAATATTTATAAATCTTCCCGTCTTAGTTCCGCGTCCTTTAATATGTATGTCAATGTATTTTTTTTGTTTCAATTCGACTGCAGTGTCGTTTAGGTGTTTGATGATCGGCTCCGGAACACATACTTTCCTGAATTTCATGTTTTTCATCCGCGATGATTTATTCGCCTTATATTCAAGGAGAAATGGGTACAGAACAATAAGAGTTTATGCAATTTTTAGCGCGGCAAAGTAAAAAACATGTTAATATATGTTTTTTACCATTAATAACAAGATATTATTGGTCTAAAAAATGCTTAATTCAAAAGTTATAAGAGGTTTTATCAGGTGTTTAAAACGCGTCTTATAAAAACATTTTTTGTCATCTGATAGCTCTTTTATAATTAAATAAAGTTTACCTCAAAAGAGCTGGCAGAATTTCGACTTAACTCGAGTTATGAGGCAAAATGTTTACTTTTTTGTCATTTTTGCTCAACCAACACACCAATTTTAGATGGTAAGTGACGACAAATTAACAGTAAAAGATTGGAATCTTGAAGCTTGTGTCATATGCAATGGAGAGTTTAAATGTATAACGCTTTTAAGGCTAGCTGACGGAAGAAAGGCGAATGGTTTTTATCGTCCTTTACAGCAGTTCAAGAAGTCTGACATACCAATATCGATTCACTTTACATGTCGGAGAAAATTTAGTGATACGGGAATAACGCCTGGTGGTTTTTCCCAAAGAAATTGAGGAGGTCTGTGAGAAGCTTGTGAAAAAATGGTTCAATTAAGTACATGCGAGTAGCTCCAAAAGCAGTTAAGCGGAAATTATAAGAACTATGCAAGGATCATATCTACTTCGCAGAGCAGATGTTATTTGTTTCAAAGATATACCATCATACATTATATTTAAAATAAAAACGAAAACGATAAAGAGCCAAGAAGATATTAGTAAATGCTACCGCAACGAAGACTCAGTAAGAAAAATCACGGTTGACAGCAATTGCACAAGACAAGAGGATCTGGAGATCTATTTTTACTATGCGTTAGCCATGCAAACGTCATCTTTATTCAATGATGCACTCATAATAAAGTCCAATAAACTATATTTGAGAAGAAGTCTGATGCCTGACACAGACATTATGCAACAAGATGTCCTGTACAAGACTGCTCTGTACACTACAGATGGATGTACTGTTTGATGGATGTACTGTTTGATGGATGAAAGACTTAACATTTAAAGAAGTAAGAAATGTTTATGTTTTATATGTTCCAAGAAAGTAACTCTGAAGCTTGTGTGTCATTTGACGGATTTGAAATGGCAACAACAAAATCCAATAAGCACGATAGGAGATCAAAACAGAGAAAGTGCCAGAATATTGATATTGTTGAAGCCAATGTTATATCCTGTACCCAAGATTTATTTCTCTCGGACGGGTTCAATAAAACACAGGTCATTAAGCATCGCGTTGTGCTGTGTGAAGCTGACGCTGATAACAAGATATCTTCGACCGCTCTGATGTTTTCTCTCCATAGTTTAGAAGATGTTATTGTAGTAATGAAGATTGTGGCGATGTATTATTCTACCAACAGCTTATGGAGCTATTACAAAAATCGTTTTTGCAAAATTTAAAAGTTAACATAATAATAAAAATATTGTTATTTTCTGATAATCCAGTAATAAATAAATGCAACAACGCACAGTTGACACAGCTTCTTCTACTTTTAGTAAGCGTAAAGCGGAATTTTTCAACAAATTTCAAAAACTCCGACCAGTTGGTCACTCAAGATGAAATCGGTTGTTTATCAGAGTTTGCATTTAAAATGGTGTACACTCATTTTTTAATGAGCATACGGTAAATTTTCACTTAGGCTCAGTATGCTTAAAAAATTTTAATTTTGAGCCTGAAATTATGCTTATTTCAATTTTGATGAGCTGAATTTCTAAACTTCAAGGTATGCTTAGGGTTATGCTTATCGTGGGGGGAGTTTAAGCTTACGTATGCTTATAAACGTTATGGAAAACCAAAAACATTATTTTCACAAGTGAAATAAAAAGTGCAATATCCATAGGCTATCACACAATTTCTCATTTTTAGATACAAGAAGTATATGGAAATGGTATGCAAAGGGTTGATTACTGGTAAGAGAGCTGTATTGGACTTGGAAACTTGGAATTTCAGGATGGAAACTACAAGATGTGAACTACGAACTACTGTCATCGGATATCGGATATCGCAGCTCCTCCCTGTCTGATGAAAGTGGTATGATGTTAAAATGCAAATCTTTGAAAGGACAATGTGGCACAAACAGATGTTCCTGTAAAAAGAATAGTTTAAGGTTCACCACAACTTGTGAAAACGCAGAGGTGACAAGCTATACATTTAATAGTCATGTTTTTCTTCATCTACATATTATACTATTTATTTTGTATTTCTTTAGCTTAGGATATGGAAGCGTTTTCGACGATATTTTTTGATGAAATAAAATATATCTTTCTTGAACGTACACACTCTCAGAGATATACCTAGTTATATTTTTTTGTACAAATTTAGACCCCAGTTCCTAAACAAAAAATAACAATAGAAGTAACCAATCAAAAAGCTCGGCCAGTATTCTGATCACAGAATATTCGTTTGCGACCCAGAGTTATTCTTCTCACATTAGCTATTCTGATTATCCGGTGGTAAGAAAAATTATTCTGGCTTTAAGCACTAATAAGCAATCTAAATCTTTTTGACTGATCGTGCGTGAAATTGTATATTAATTTAAGTAGGGACGAGAGTGAGACGTGAAGTTGTGCAAGATCACAATTTGTGATCATGTTACGAAGCACGTATGAATGGTATCTATATATTTGTACGTGAAGCTATTAATGGATGATATATACAGCTCTTTTAACTCGGATAAAGTTGGTAACAAGATGAAATTTGGCCAGGACACCCCTATAGGTATTGATTTACGAGGGTAAGATGTGACCATGCTGGCTTAATGCTCATTGGTTGAATTTAATTCGGGGTTTTTCTCTGAGAAATGATTTTGTGTACTTTGATGGATTTGAATTTAGGGGTTTGCTCTGACACATTCGTTTGCATCTGAGCTTTTGTATGAGGGAAACTCATTTTAATAGCCTCGATGAAGCTGAGTTGACTTTACAATCACTACTGTTAAATATAAAAAAAAAATAGCGATCGTATATAATTACATAAAAAGAAGAGTCATAACGTTATTACATAAAAATATTTCGTTTTGTCAAAAGTGACATTTAGGAAGTTCCAATTTGCTCATAGTTTTAAAAGAATTGAATAAGGTTAAAGTTTTTGTTCTTTCACTTAAAAAAGCATTCCATGGGAAAGGTCCTCTGTGATTAATTGAAAATGTACAGTATTTTAGATATTTTCGCGGAATGGTAAAATTATTCCGTTAATACCTTGTTGGGTATTTGTGTTCACTTGGTGAGAATCGATTAGAAAATAGTTTTGGTGACATGCCTTGTTTCGTTTTATACATAAAAAAATAATAATTGGTGGAAGTTTAGTTAAAAAATGTTAAACGCACCAATCTTTTTGAGTAGTGGTCACTGCAGGGTGTACCTGTTTTCTCCAAATATCACTCTGCTTGCGTGTTTTTGTTTACTGTATATTTTAGTATGGTTAGTACTTGTCCAGGAAATATTACAGTATCAGAGATACCTATGAATGAAAGAAAAACATAGACTTTTTAAGCATTTAGAACTTAAATACGGTCTTGTTTTACATAAGATTTTTAGCTATTTTATTTTTCATAATTTGAATATGATTTTTCTATGATAATGTTTTGTCCAGAATAACAACCAAAATTTTTATTGTGTTTTCCCTTTTAATTTCTACCCCAATTTAGCATTGATAATGAAAGCCTAGTGGAATTTCACTTCAGTATCATGTCAATGGCCTTTCTTTCCAACGAAAATTCTTCGCATAAATAACCACAGTTGAATGAGTGACAGTCGACTGCGAAATGTTCAGCTGCTTTTCTGCGCTGCGATAGTTTTCGAGTAAAGGTAGGTTTCCACTAGCACGAAGTTAGTCGAAATGATCGCAGCCCAATGGACTGCAGAAGTACGATCGCTTTCTACTTTTTGTTGTCGATCGATTCATCTGTGAATCGATTCGTTTATTTCATTGAAATGAAAACTCGCTTCAAAGTCAAGCTCTGATACATTTTTTTATCGAATTTTCCAACTTCGTCCCTAGGACTATTTGCTTCTCAACGCCGCTGCGCTTGTGCTAGGGTCGAGCTTGTCGAATTTCTTCTTTGAATTTCACCTCATGGAAGTCCAACTTCATGACTTTTTAGCGTAAACTTAAAAAGTGCGAAGACATCGCTTAATTAAAAAAGTACAAAAAATTAAAAAATACTAATAAATAATTAAAAAGAAAAAAATAAGTCATGAAATTTTTGCATTTAATCAAAGAAAAAGTTTTCTCTAATTTCTGGTAAAATTACCAACCTCGTACCCAGGGCTTTTCAGGTTTTTATATTGGGTCCCATCGTAAAGACCTAACAAGCCCTTACCAGCTCGCTGTAACAGCTAGCCTTTTAGGTATGTGTCGATCAGTGACGTATTTGAATACATAGCATTCAAAAAAGAAAGAGCAAGTGCGATTCATCCAGTGGTCAAATGCTTCAACACAGTTTCAAAACTTTTAATAAATTTATAATGAATGCATATGTTATTATCTGAATGCGTTTTCTTGAAAATTATCTTAAAAAAAATATGAAGTTTTTTAGACGCAACTGTAAAAAGAGAAGTCTCTGTTGAAGTATAATATAGTATAAATATTTATATTTTTATCATTACGGCATAATGTTGGCAAGGGGCTTGCGGAAATCGATGACTGATCTCAGTACAATAAAAAAAACGTTTCGCTTATCTGTGTTCGGCGCTGCAGAAGTCGGAAAATCGAAATTTATCGGCAGATTTATCAACCGCGATAAATATACCGACACATACGTTCCGACAATCGAAGATTTCTATGAAACATTATACGACTTTAAAGGCGTATCGCTGAATATAGAAATAGTTGATACATCAGGCACTGAACAATTTCCAGCTATGAGACGACTAAATATAAATAAGTCGGATCTTGTTTTCTTAATGTACGACGTGACGGAAATTTCTACCGTCTTAGAAGTAGCGCGGCTTTACGACATCGTTCGAACCGAGTCGTTGTGTCCAATCGTTATTATTGGCGCGAAAGCTGATAAATTACCCGATATATATGGATACCAAAACAAAACGATAACCCGATTCATGACTACACAGAAGGACCATGCGCTTTTTCACGTACTGTGCTCTGCTAAAACCGGATTTAAGATAGATAGACCGTTTGAAATCGGGTTTCAGGATTTGATTCCAAATATTGATGCTATTATCGATTTATTGTTGGTAAGGAAAGATGAGATCAAAGTGTCTCATACTGAAATCGACGAAAAAGGGGAAAAACGAGCAGGTAAAAGCGCAAAATGTAAATATTGAATCATGCAGAAAAATAATTCGTAAGTAAACCATAAATTCGTCCTGTTGGAATCTAAACAAAAACGAAGACTTTCAAACACGAGTTCACGCCAGTATATTCGCCTCTTCCTTGTAATAAACCCTCTATTTATTTATTTACTGAAGTTCTCCATCTATAAGCCTATCCGCGTGTAGTTCCAGTGCAAGAAAAAGATATCAAGTAAATATCCGTTTAAATTCCAAAAAGCTACAAAATGGCAGAAGCAGATGATCTATAACTGTCACCTTCAGATATCATCAAACGAAGAGCAGGACGGCGAGAATACGTGAAAAAATTGACAGTGAAAGCGACGGTGACAATGACAGTAACTGGTTTTAAATTTTTTCTTTCGAGTTTTAATTGATTTTTTTATTCAGTATTAGATATTTTGATTTCGAAATGAGTGCTATGTATAAAAGTCCGTTCTCCCCCACTCCCCCACTCCCTCCCTTCCGAACTACCTCTCCGTAGCCAATGATTCTTGTATAACCATCTATAAAACGTTTATAAACTTGTGTAAGCCCGGGTTCACGGTAAGCAAAAATTTTAAATTAAGTCCATATTCACTTAATATCTGAAAAGTTTCTTTGAGTCTGAGCCCTTAGAGAAATTGATATGTTAAGCAGTAGGTTATGGATCACGTGTTAATGGTGATCATGCTATACCGAGCCGTTTTTGTCATCATGATGTCATATTATGTACCTTCCTTGTACGAGACGTACAAGTATGTTTATATTTTTCCGATGTTTATGCTCATTATTTTTATTATTGTACATCCCGATAAAAGATTACCGGCACTTACCTCATGTTGCAACACTTCATTAGTCGCCTTCTCATGAACATGTCAGAACTAATTAATTGCAATTATCAGGGCGGTAACTGTGTAAATGCTTAAAACGTTTAAAATATTTGTTTATCTATTTGTGTTGTTTGTTTGCTTGTTTGTGTTGTTTGTTTGTTTCCCCAAACGCCAAGCAAAAGGCCACAAATGTAAATGGACTAAATTTCCGATGAATCAGCGATTTTGAGATCTATTTATTTTGCTATAAATCAAGTAACGGGAGATATAACGATTGTTAAGCACTTTGTATTATTTGCTGTCTCTTCCTTCTGATTGCGTCCTTGTCATATATCACCTGATCAGAGATAAGGTTTAAGTTGCCTGCTATCACGTGGCCCAGTTCACGAGCCAAATAATGATATAAACATGTTTATCGGTATTAGAAAAAAATACAAAACACCGAAAACGGAGTACTAATTTTTGCATGTACTTATATTCGCGAATCCTAGGCTTTTCGCAAATAAATTTTCGCCAAAGGCTTATGTTTAAATTATAGAAAATTATTTTGGAGATAAATCTTTGTTTACTTTTATAATAAAATTGTTTTCAAAAGTGTGTATTTTTGCAAGCCACAAGTTTGTGAGAATGTTCAGGCATGCTGATCTTTCACGCAACCTTAATGTGATGTGTTTTTAGGTACAAAGGTAAAAAGAAATCATACACATTACTTTTTTGTAAAAATACCCTATTAAACAGTTTTGACACATCCTCGGCCCCAGGATTCTGTTTCAAGACGTCAGATCCGCCTATCTACCCGGGTGGCTTCAGTGTTTTAGAAGACCCCTGGGGAAAATCCTGTGATGAGAAGTTGACCCAACCTTGACCCTTCTCGTGGAAAAACAAATGCACAGCTTTTACGAAAATGGTTGTTAATATTCGACATCACGTTTTTGCGCAAATTCTCTGCAGGACCATGTTGGGGTTGACACTGGACAACAACAAATAACAAACACTTCGTGATAGAATGTTGTCCTAAATAATGTGATATGTGATCCGAACTTGTTACTTCTATGAAAAGACTATGACGTCATCTATGAGACTTTGTTGTTATTTGTACCATGTTATTCTCTTTGCGGAAGTTTTTTTGCTAAATATTAACCTTGTTTGCATATTTGTAACGTTCTCGTTGTTTTGGCCGACAGCAAGGACATTGACGTCATTACGCTGACATCATCAAAAATTAGCATACATCTGTCGTATGTTGAACAACAGGAAAGATGTACATATAACTAAAAACAGGACTTGAATATAATGTTAATTTCCGCGCTATATTAAACATTCGATCATTTTCCTAAGTCACAGAAACTTCTTTCCCCAATATTATATCCAGGACTTTTTCACTTCACTGTGAGTAGAGTCCATAGACCGAGGTTGCCTTGCTCCTAGAACTCTGGCTTCTTTATCGTCCCGATTAAAACTCGCCATTTTGTTAAAAAGACAAAGAACCCTGGAAATGGGGTTGTTATCAAAAGTAAATGTTTCTTTAGAACAAAAAAGAGAGTGGTATATTAGATAATAATCGAAATATTTACTTGTTCTACTTTTTGTAGAATAAAATGCAATTCAAACGAAAACGACAAGCCGAGTCTAATCCAACAAAGATAAAAACCAATTTGATGTGTTTTAGTACGAACTTTCAAAGTTTTGATAATTGCAAATATTTAAAATAGCCTACAAACTGGTTTTTCTTATGGAAAGTCATTCTAATCTCCAGAGCTCTTTTTTAGATAACTTTCAAGGTTTATTATAAGGAGATCTGGGAACGAGAATGATAGGAAGTTGTTCACAAATTAGAAAACGTACACTCAACGTCAAATAGAGAATAGGAAGGAGAGGATAGTTGTTATTACGTTCAGAATTTTAGTGTTCTAAATATTGATTCTATGCAATAATAACGTTGTATATAATCTTCTTTTTTACGCTCGCTTCCCTAATGCCGGTTGGACTTGATAACCCAAAACTCCGGGACAGAATTCAAACGTTTGTACTCTTTGCAATTAAGTAAGTCGTTGCTTATAGTAAAAAAAATAAAAAATTATAGGCTATCCAATGACCCCTCAATCAGCTCAATGCAACACTGCGGGCCATGAGTATTGAGGTTTCCCGAGGTTATGAAATTGTGAAGAAAATAATCTTTGTATGTTCACAAAAGAAAAATAAAGTGACATGAAAGTTATCAAATCGAAGATAATTTTTCTTTTATATATATACTATATATAGTTAATCTATAACGTTATGATCTACGTATAAACAGGGGGTAATATTTACAATTACTTTTTACAACGTATCACCTGGGGTGAATGGAAATTGGAATTAAATAATTTTGTTCGTAAATTTTAATAATTTAGAGAGAATTTTTTTACGAACTGGGTAAATATGTCCTTCTTCTTTCTTACTGAAAGTCATGTTAAAAGTCAGTGACTTATTGTTTTCTTGGGTAATGCTACATTTTGCAACTCGTGTAACGATGGAGGGTGACAGTTTCAAAAACTAGCTGAACTCTACTTCGGTGATTCATTTGTGCTAAGTGCATTCTTCGAAAGAGCATTCTTTCCTCACTGTTAAATTTCAATCATTCTGACCTTTGTGGACATTTATGCCAAGTTGGGTTATTTATTCAATATACAACCCGCTTCGGATCCATATTTTCCGGTTACCGTTAAATCAGCATTCTCACCTTTGTGATAACGTAACCGATACTTGGATGGCAACATTTTCTGCAAATCCTAAAAAAAATTAAAAAAAAAAATTTAAATTTTATTCAGATGAGCAACTACAGGAATTCCTAAACATCTCATACAATCTGCGTAAAGATGTATCACGTGACTAACCTTGTATATTAAAGAGATTTTTCTCGATGGTGAAGTGTCCACACGCGAATCGATATGAACATTGTCTAACTCAATAAATTTCTTCGTAAAGTCTCTTCCCCAGGAATAACTCTTTCTGGTCGAAGCTGCTATTACATGAACACGTTTGAAGTTATCATACCCCAACTCTTTCTGTGTTAAAACTTCACCGATGATATGACCGGCGTAGTTTTGATCAGCGATGATCAAAAAGTTTTTCGCACTGCATGTTCTTAATGGTTCGAGTAACTTTGGAATCTCTATGATTTCCGCTTTTGCAGCTTTTCCATCTGAATCTCTATCCCACAACATGATGTTACCGTTCGGTAATGCAGGGCCGTTTAGATACAGTACAAAAGTATCAATGCATTGCGGTCGTTTCGTGCAAACTTTTTTTATGTGGTCAATAATGGCGTTCGCATCAGTGGCAGGATATGTATCACGAGTGGTAGAATGCTTGTCAACTAAAAATAAATTGTGCGAAAATTGAAATACTACAATTTTAGTTTAGTTGCTTACTTGTTTCAATAGATATTTTGAGGGTTGCTGGGCACTTTTGTATGTTGCTTGGTCAAGGGGAAATAAGTTTGGTTAGAGAAAAATTGTTTAAAGTCAAGACCCATAAACTTAAACGAAACTATATTCTTTTTAGGCAAGTAAAAACAATCTATATCCTGTCAAATCTTAAGAAGATTTTGGTACTAAGTTCGTATTAACGTTTTTGTGATATTAGTATTTCCTTTGACCTCTAAAAAAGCTTATTAATGTTGATGTGCCAACTAGGTATAAACTCTTATATGCACCGCTTGTTGTGACGGGCACCGCCTGATGTGAGAAAAAATATCGTTCCACATTTTCTACCGCCTACATGGCGAAACGATTACCGAAAATCTCTGTGGAAAAAAACTTCAATCGGTGGAGAAATTTTACAAGAAAGTTTAAATTGAATTTTTAATTATGTTTTTTTATAATGCCTAACGTCACACACACACAAAAACGTGTTTAAAAAACAATACAGGTGTTTTTACCACAACTAAGATAGCTCCTCCTTTCTTCTTTTAGGGTACTCATTAACGTTTTCAAAATGATATTTTTCCGTTTAGATGTGACCATATTATTAATGTAACGTGATCTAAATTTTCGTAATCGTCTAATTTATGCGAAATAAACGGCACCGATTTGTAACAATTGCGGTAACGAGCCGAAATATGTCGAGGGTCAGTGTTTTGATACCCGATAAAGAAAGATTCAAATTTAAAGTCGGCAGATATGTAGAACGTGAGGAATTTAACGTTATCTTCAAACAGGTATTATAAATAATAAGTACGTAAATAACAAAATAATATAGTACTCACGATTTATCGTTCCATTGTTAGCAAAGAAGACTTTAATATTACTTGTTTTAAAATCTTTTTTCTCATGAAGATAGCGGTGCATGTCCTTAATATTTTTCAAATGTCGAACTTTGTTCATATATTTGTTCCAACCTCCTGACAATATGACAGCGTGATCACACATCTTCTCACAAGTGTCCTGCTGGTCGAACGTGTTGCTTTTACAATTCCCCGAGTTGTTATCGCATGGGTTGAACTTGAGCACATTCACGATTGGGCACTTTCCAAAGTTTTGAATATTCGGGAGACACTTTAGGATGTTTTTTTGTTGATTATCGGTTATGTCATAGATTTTTGGAATGCTATGAAAAGCACATGCTCGGGCGTTTCCAATCACCTTTTTGAATCGTAAGCAAAACGAGTAGTCTGGAAGAAACATGCACTCGCCTAAGCTGCCTGCTAAAAAAAATTGACATAAAATAAACAAAATTGACATAAAATAAACAACATGCGTGCATTAAGATGTGGTGTATCAATCACATGTTGTGGTCTGTTTGTGATAAAAATAGTATCGACAACTAAAACGTTTGTTTATTACTACTGCCATCGTAATCAAATCCTAATTTCTGCCCATTCCAAAACAAAGTTACAATAAAAAAACGGCTAATTATTTTGTTTGTCGGCTTGTGCGGTAACTAATTGCCAATTAAAACTCATTTAAACTTAGCGCTTCGTGTAATTACTATAAAATTTATATTGTCAGAAATTTATAACATCTACAAGAAAAAAAAAAGAGAGAAATATTTTTAGGTATTTGTTTAAACGGATGACGAAAGTTTTTGTTACCGGTGACGATAATTCGTAACACAAGACAAACAAGAAGCTGTTACGCGCATTTAGGAGGACAATTTCCTGTTTTTAAGTGTTTACAAGTTACTGTAAAATAAATAACTCTAGATATAATTAATTTTACCTTGGTTATAAAACAATCCCTTCAGTTTGTCGCATTCGCTTTTCTCAATGTCTGTTTTGATCGGCATTACAACGATTTTATGACCATAATGCGCATCTGGGATTGTATCTACCACAACAACAGCCCCCAAATGGTTCAGTCGTTTAACTAGAGTTGGATTTCCCAAAGCTTTGACGATCTTTAAGTGTCCATTTTCTTTTGACGCCATAAAAAACTGCATATCGTGTGGAAGCTGGGATTTTACATAGGTACAATTTTCAGATCCAATAAGTTCGAGACATGTTTTTGTTCTCAGCATTTCGTGTGCTTTATTTGCTCTTGTAACCGCTTGCAGATTGAAGACTGTGTTTGGCTTGGGTGCGCTGTCAACATTTTCCACACAAAGCAGTAAGAAAGCTAGTAAATAAAATGTCACCATTTTGTTGATGTCAGCAAACGTCGTTAGATAAACAGCTTTAATTGAAAACTAATAACGATCTTGATGATGTTGATATATTGTATAATTGAAGTTTAAAGTCAAATGGTCTTTTGTTAAAAAATAATTTCTGTTTTTCTGTAGTGACACCAGCCTCTGTCTGATCTAGTCGTATTAACTCAACTGGAGAACTATCAACGATTCCTCTGCACATATAGCGAGTAGCGGAGATCATCTAAGAGAATACGTAATAGAATTCTATAGCGTTCGCTCTATTGTGTCGGCATCCTTTGATGTTATGACCAAAATTTTTTATTGGTGTAGAACAATTTTAACAAATCAGAGCTATAGATTGTATAAGAATATAAAGAAAAAAGACTTCTCAATCATAATAATATAAACTGAATTTATTTTCGTCAGCACGTATATCAATAAGTAAATAAACCTATTGAAATGTATTGTTACTAAAAGCTATATTTTCTGCGTACGTGTGTATCTCTTTCTTTAAAAATTTATATTAATAAGTTTGTATAGTTTAGTATGAGATCTTAATTAGGCGGCAGCCGTCTGTATTAATTATTATCGACAACGAAACGTCAGAAGCCCTAAAGAATATATCGGTGACAATAATGAGCGTATTGTATGAGTATAATGAACGACACAATTTTTACAAGTTTATGCTACATATTTTTTAAGGAGGGATTCAAGACTTTTTCCCGTTGGGATGATATTATGTGATTTCACAAAGATTCCGACAGAATTCATTAACAGGAACACCGAACAAAAGAAGACAATAAAGAAAAGTTTTGAATCTGATTGAAGTTTTTTCATGCTTACTCCTCCTCTAACATTCAAGCGGGCACGTAAATAACATCTTGGAGATAATTTCGCATAAATTAATTCTTAGCGTAATCTGCGGATAAGATGTTCGTTCAAATTTGTCGGGAAATATGTCCGGTGGTCGTGTGTTTGCAAATTAGCGGTGCAAGGACTTCAAATGGAGAATTAAGAAAAAAAAGGTAGTAGGGTTTTTTTTTATGTTGATTATTGTTATTATATTTTGTTTTTATTTTTGAAGGTAAAAACATAGAAATATAGAAAAATATAAATTCATAAAGTTTGTATGAAAATGGTATTAAATTCTTATTGCATTTTAAGACTTTCAAAATTGGGATTAATTTTTAGCTTTAACTTTTATGGACGAGGTGAAAATAAAAATTCGGCGTTGAAACCTGATGTAACGATAACAGTTCACTACGTTTCAAAATGGTAGCTCTAATTTTGACATCAGTTTGTTTATTTCGCATTTTTTTAATCAAGCGAACATGGCCTTAACATTTAGGTAAAAATTACGATTAAAATTTTACTTATCAAAAAATGCATTACTTTTTTATGTCTGTGTTCTCCCTTTCGTGTTTCTGAAACATATTGCCAAAGAAATAACTTCTAAAAGTGTGTTAGCTACAGAATATTTGTCAAAGATCAAACCTTAAATAAAGTCGATGTGGAAAGAACATTTTTAAAGTATTGAGGGACGGCTATACGGCATCCAGAAACAAGCCGACGAGTGAAAATGAAAGTTCTAGAACAAAAAGAAGTTATAAACCGAATTAAAAAAAAAATACAAGACGGATAGTGATGATGATTATCGAGTAATTGTCACCGTGTTTTTGAATGTTTAAAGTATTTGAAAAATGTGTTGTTTAAGAAAGTAATGCAGGTTTGAAAAGATCGTGCTCTTTGTAAGATAAATGCGCTTTTATAAGCTTAATTAGCGCTAGAATTACTTCAACGAGGAGTTGGTGTTGTTCCGAAATAATGATGGAGATGGCAGCCAATTTTTCGTCAGCACTGACATGTTTTCGCGAAGTCAACCATTGTAGAGAAACAACCTTTTGGCTGCCATCTTTAGATGACGTCAGTCGTTTTTATTTAAAAGAAAATTTTGCTATAGCAACATAGTCGACCTAAATACAAGTAGGAGCAAGGGGGAAAGGGGTCGGGGTAGGGACCTCAGCCCTCTTACAACATGTGCTTTTCTTTGCATTGTGTTCCAAACATGTTCTTTAATGGTCCCATACAATTGTTTTTTACTCTCACCATATTATGGTCTTATTTTGTTGAATCTACCCGTCCTTAATAAGTTTCTGATTGTGCTCTTAAGGTGATGCGCCGTAATTGGCTGTGACTTTCAATAACTGCAAAACCAAAAATTGCGCAATAAGCTACCCCAGGATGACGTAAATAGCCATAAAAATTAAGTTAACGGTCGATCCGTTTTTGTTTTTTTAAGAGAAAACTGCAAACATGTGTTTTGTCTATGGCATAAACCAGCCAGTAAAAACTAAGCAAATAAAAAAATAAAAAATAATACAACAAGTAAAACAAATAATAATAATAAAACAAAAAAATAAAAAAATAAATGAATTGCGCGATAAGACGGTTGGCGCGTATATTTAGAACTGACTGACTGCTCCACTATCTTATACGCCCTCTTATATCGGCCAACCGTAATAGCAATAATTTAAGCATTGCGTTAAAAAGATGGGCGCTAGCCGTATTCGAGTTTAGTCATGCAAACTTGCGAAAAACTTTTTTAAAAAGAATGAGGCCATAGTCAACTTAGAAAAACCCTTTCTTACGTAAAACCTAGATTTTATTTGCTTTTTGCGTGGCTATGTCTACAAGGAAATCTCGCTCTATTGTCCGCAAGGTTACCGATGGTATCTTACGTTTTATTAATTTTATCGGACATTCTTTATGTCTCCAAAGAACTTTTTCTTTTTAATCAGATTAGGGCGATTAATATTATCCTTGACAGACATTAGTTCTAGTTTCTTAGTGTTGTGGTTTGAAATAGACAAGAGAAGATAATTTTAGAGATGTAGATCGTTTGCATGGAACATAATTTTCACGCTATGTGATATCAGACCTAATTTGCGTCATCTTAATGTCTGTGCCGGAAAAGCAGTCACGGCTTTTATTTGGGCAATAGGAGTATGGAAACATAGTCTCCTCAATTTTTAATTTTAAGCTTTATTATTGATGATATCAAACTTTACGAGCGTGTCGCAGAGGTGGGGTTATCACGAGAACACTTTTTTCTAAATGAACAAAAGACGCAACAGTACTGAGTTTTTAACCAGTATTTTTGTTTCGTCGAAAAAAAAGAATCAGGGTCGTAGCAGCCTTAGGGGACAAGGGGCCACCCCCTTCCCCTCCCCCCGAAGATTTCCGATTATAGTTAATAGGAAAGGGACTTGTGCAGATGATAGGTTTTTACACAATTTAGGAGGTCAAAATCTTAACCCCCGACCCTCTTAAAAAAAAAGGTGCCAGTTACGGCCCTACGCACAATCTCCAATTTATTCTTGTCTTGTTGTTTTTTAGAGATGATGTTTGTCTTGACAATAACAAATATGGACATAATAGGAAAGGAGTTAGAAGGAAAAACAGATATGATAAACAGCGAGTAAACTAATTTCCCGAACATTTATTATTATGTAAGAGGATTCATAATTGCTCTACTACTGATGCAAGATGGAATTCTGGGTACACCCGTCTAAAACTAAAAGCTGCTGCAATTCTAGCATAGATCCTACTTTATGTGGCTCACATGTTTGGAACCCGTGTTAAAAAATGCCACTTACAGTTTAAAATCTTCACGAATGCATGGATAGCTTTCACATAACTTGAGGATGCTCTTGCTTACCATATCAGAAACAAACACTTTTCTGTTTCACGTCGTCACGCAAAGGAAATTTTTCTCGTGTCGAAACTTGACATGAGAAAATATTTTTGGTTTGGCAGATAAGATCAATGATCCTGTAAAAACAGTTTCCCCTGGTATTCGTGGTTTTCTTTGTTTGCTTTTAACACATGAACATTTTCTTCGTTTATTTAAAAGAAAAATATGTCGTTTATTTCAACGCAAACGTCCAATAAAAAAACGTTATTTTCCACTTTGTCTCGATAGACTACAACATTAGGGTAGGCGAGACAAAACACATCATGTGCCTTGCTTATGTCAATGTTTTTATATGAGGCAGAAATCAGCACATTTCTACGACTTCGCATTTTTTCTTGTGTAAATCTACGCAGTCAGTTGCATCATAAATTTTTTTCCCGCCATATTCAACGACTCATATTTTAAAATTAAAAGAGTGATGCAAATTTGCAAAAATGATAATTATGTACAGAAGTTTTAACCCTTCGCGCCATTTCTCATCAAAATCAGTAACTTTTTAGTAATATTTATACTTTGCAGAACTTGCGGCCTAAAATTCTCGTTGATGTGTAGGTTTGACCTGATTTAATTTGAACTTCCTATGAATGGATGGCTATGGTGTTTCATGATGTAATGTCCCTCTTGTCAATGTTGAAATATTATATTGGCATGTTGATGTTGAGGCTAACTTAGTGCTTTTCACCGGATAAAATTCCTAATTGCGCAAAAAACGTGCATATTGTCACATCAATCGCGATGACTGGTAAAACGGTTACATAATATAGGCACACTAGTCGTTAACCCGTGGATAAATCCACGGGTGCGCCCGTCCTTATTAGCCGCATTTTGTGTGTCTCGCTACTGCGGTTACCATTTTGCGTGACAGACAGACGCATACGGGTATTATAATATAGATGACAGCTTCGAAGAGAAATTATCGGACAGCTTACAACGACTCTTTCGATTGTCCGATTTAGCTTTTAATCAAGTGAGATTGTATTTACTATGGTTTCATGGCCACACTCTCTATGTTAGTATTGCTAGTAATCTCCTCTGAGAATCGGATAAAGAATTATTGTAAAGATAATTATTTAGAGATATTTAAAAAATGTAATGAAATTAAACTGTCAAGCTTTATTCTTTGTAATTATAATCAAAAGTATGTATGCTAAGCGAACGCTCCCTTCATCCCTTCCCCACACTTTTTTAGGTAAAAAAATATATTTTTACGGGGGCGAGAATGCAACTTTTTTGAAGGAAAAATGACTCATATTGTCTCTTAATAATCCAAAAAAGTATTTAAGATTACTTAAAAGTCACAAGCAGCATAAAATTGCAAACATTCATTAGGTATTCTTGCAGCGGAAGTGCGATTTAATCTGAGTTGAAATTCATCAGTGCAAATAATGATTTATATCCAACCTCATCCCCAGGGTCTTGTGGCCCTGAGCCGTTATTACGGAGTTGTCAACAATTCGCCGCTATCAACTTCATCAACAAGGCAAAATGCCCTGGGATTGAGGTTGGATTTATAACCTTGATCTCCCCCTCTGCATTGTTAAAGCATCATACGTCCTCTACAGCCAATTCTTAACAAGAGTTTTCAGAGAAAATATTTTCAAATTATCGGCGTAGGTTCCGACTCACGATTACTTTCAATCATAGCCGACATTGTCAACCCGTTATTATAAAATTTAATACGTCAGTCGCCGAAAAATATTAAACAACGTGTCTTAAATCCGACAAAAAGTTCCGACAAATAATTACGTCTTATTAAAATTAAAATAAACTCCCTGATGTGTAAGAAAAACAGAAAAAGCTTAAAATGATAGGGATGAGTTGAGCCTGTCATTTTATTCATGTCATGAGCAGTAACTAATATCTTACAACTTCAGTTTGTACAAACATGTAAAACTTAGCAAAAAAAGTTCTTTACCGTCGTTCAATTTTCATTCTTTTCAGTTGTTATGTGGACGTGTTCTGCGTCTTTTGTTAGAGTTTTTGTCTTGCAAAAAAGGGGGAGGTCGTTTTGAGGAGGATAATGATAAATATCTCAAGTTTGTATAATAAATACCTTAATCCAAATAAATGATTGCATTTTCTATTTGAAAAGCAGACTAATCTTTATAAGTTTTATTTTTTAAGAATATATGCAAAAAAAATAGAACGTTGCTTCAGGGAAGGGAGACTTCTTTAAGATTCTTTTGCCAATTAATGGTGAAAAATATGTTAACAGAAATTTGTTTAACCTCGTTATTGCAGAATATCTCAAGCACAATCTTAGCGCAGTAAATGCAGCGAAAGGCTAGATTTAAATGTTATTAGAGGTTTGTCTCACACGCTTGTATGAAACTTGACCAACGGGAGATAAATAAATAATCAACACGGTTAACTGAGGAAGAGTGTACTCGCTAGAACAGATACACGCCACCCCTTCGAAGACTCTCAATGAATGATTATTTTAATAAAAGTTACGATTTCCTCGCAACCAATTTATTTTTAAATAGATTTGAAAACTGCATTTAGTTGCAGATTTTAGACGGACAAGGTGGTGACGATAAGCCTATTACAGCTATTGTCGGTGAGATATTTACATGACACCAATAAGTCTGCCGAAAACAGATAGGTCAGCGGCACTTTATACATGCGCAATCTTCAAAAGTTCTGAAGTGTTTCGATGACAAATTAACACATGTTAAGAAGTAGGGTTAATTTGAATAGATTAGTAGAGCCGCTGTAATTTAATTACGATAGGTAATTAAAATCTTCGACTGTTAGTTATGATAAATTTTTAAAAACAAAATTGCAGGCTGGATAGAAATTCTTCATACAACTAATTACGTCAAAAAAGTACACAAATATATCCAAAAATCTGTTAATAATTTTTTACATATTTTTCTTTAGCAAGTTTCTTAAATTCTGACGTCATTTTATTAGAACAGTTTCTGAATTTGACGGTTTATGAGAGGGATATTTAATCAAAAACATTATTTTGACACAACATGGAGGCTTTCATCAACACATATACAAGAGAGATGAAGTAATGCCCTTTTCGCGTTTTATTCATCATCTAAATTGAAGTTTCTTGTTCCAGCGAAATCGTCAATTTTTAATCCACTCTAACAATCACCTATATTTGTCTATACCAGAGGTATAATACCTGAATGTCATTCGAATGCCATTATTGATTGATTGAAAATTTTACATTTTTTACAACTAGTAAAAAGTTTAATTTAGAAAGGCGATGAGTCAGCTTCTTATAAAGTGGTTCCTTTTAAAAAAACAAAGTTCCTAAATTGAAAAAAAATTGCAAATCCTAACTAAAAATTTTTACTTAAAAACTCGACTCATCTATAGCGATTACTGTTTAGTTGAAATCAACAAAAAGAAAAATAGGCGTGACCCAATTTTTTAAAACTACCGTTTTTGCCTGCTAAACGTCCCTGCAAATATTATTCGTTGCAGGTCAGTTTGAGACGGGGGAAAGTTTAGAATTTGTAAAATATATCATATCGTAAAGCGATGCTTTTCATTCCAAAAATGTTAACATTTATAATGTGTGTGTTATACGAAATATTTGAATTATCATCAGCTTGGTCCAGATGACGTCAGTTTCGTGTTGCCTGCATGGTTCGCGGGCGCCAAAACCCATAAGTCTGACGATGAAACATATCCAGACATCCAAAAAAATCAAACCAATTTGAAGAATTTTTTCTTTCTTTTTTTTGTCCAGCTGACGTCAACATTCCTATCTTTAGTTATCTTTCCACGTTTTTATATCTTTATTTTAAACATGCTTTCACACACAGATAAATTTCTGATTGAATAGGAATTTTGAAATTTTTTGAGCGATGGTTTTTTTTAACATCAGTGTTGTTCAAATGGGCACATAGCCGTTGCTACACAAACAAGTTAGTGCGTAGTGCCAGGGACGAGATTGTTAAATCTTTCAACTTGAGTTTCCTGTCAAATACTTATCAAGAACAAATACAGTTTTGTACCTAAACTAAGGGTTTCAAACTCTACAAGAGAAAGAAAAACGTTCGTGGCAGCGAAAAGTTGCGACAAAAGACATTCCCGGTACTTACATCTTTTACTCGGCCAACCAAACCGACTGCTTTGGCAAACAAAAACTCAAAAAAATCGCAGACTAAAATATATATATTTTTCAAACCCCGTCTTAATCTCGCTGAGGAACAAACACTTTTTTTTGTTTGCAACTTTAAAATTAATGTAAAAATAATTTTTATTTTAGTAAATTTAAATATTTCTGAAACTGCTCTATTCAAACCAGGTCAAATTCGCCCGGTTTCATCGGCTATTGTCACTTCAAATATTAATTTCTTTACTATCTCAACTCCAGATACCTTGTCATCTCAATCATATTGTTGATCATAATATTCAACAAAACGGAACTATTGTAAACATTAAAGATCAAGTTCAAACGGGGTCAAAGTTAAAGGAAGAAAGGTCAAGCGAGTAATGAGCCAAAACAATAGTTCCTAAAAACAAACTTGAATGTAATTATACAAAATATTTAATTAATTATAATTCGAAAGGGCATGACCCTCGATTAAGCTCCTGTCCATTCTCTCGAACATACGTTAGTTAAAAAAAACTGGTTTAATATGATCTTAACAAGGCATGTGGAATAAACCCAGAGCGGGGCGGAGGTTTGGAAGTTTTCGAAACATTCGCGAAAAACAAGAATTCTTTACTAACTTTTCGTTTTCAACTAAATATTTCTTACACCTTACTAAGGTTTTGACTTGTCTCGCTTGTTCTCCTTCCTTTCCCTCTTTAAACCATAAGGGAGATGATTACAAGCGAGGCGAAGAAAAAAATCAAGTGGACTTCAAATAGCGTTATTTTAGAACAGTTGGAATACAAAACACTCAATTAAATCTGCCTGAATTTTTTTTGACTAGCAAATTAGTTGGAATTTATGGAAATTCTTCATCGTCTTCTGCGATTTCTTTCGCGTATTCCAAATCTTGTTTTTCCCTTTCGCGTTGTTCCTAAACAAAGTAATAATTAAATTGTTTCTGCTTTAAATGTAATTTCAAAACTGTCGGTTAGTCGAACAATAAAACAAAATAAAAAACCCGAATGACTGACCGACCGACCGACGAACCGACCGCCCAAACGAATGACCGACCGTCCAAACGACCGAAATATTAACGAACTTACTTCCAATGACTCTAAATCTTTGTTGTAAGACTTAGCAGGATATCTCATCGCCTAAATTTTAAAATCGTTTTAATATCAAACGGTAAAGAAAAGAACTTTAGTTTCGAGATTAAACGCCAACTAAAACATTGGTTACGGTATAAACTCCTGTTTTACTAGTAATCCATAACGTTACAAAATAAGATGTGTTTCCACAGCAAAAAATCTTAATATCATCGCACATAACAGTCACTTCCTTGTACAAAACAACATAACTTGTTTAATTTGTGGAATCGTAACGAGGCTTTGGATAGCAACCTACCTTGACTGACTGATTGTAGATGTCAAGTGAAAAACTTATTCTCTGATGAAAAGCATGTTGAGGCTCACTGGTCGAATACACATCCACAGTTTCCTAAAAAGAAATCACTGCGGTGTTAAAAGTTGTTGGAATACGCGAAATATTTGCAGCCATCTTGAATGTTGTTGGAATACGCGAAATATTTGCAGCCATCTTGAATTTCTCTGTAATAATAGCCGTATTCTGTCTGTGTCTGCGCAAAAAGGTAACCGCAATAGCGAGACACACGAAATGCGGTATATAAAGGACGGGCGAACCCGTGGATTTATTCACGGGCCACCGACTAGTTCAAACTTATTAAGAACAATTCTGATGTGAGGGTTTTAAATATACCTTAATAAAATCAATGTCGTGCAAGATATTCCAAGTGAACACAGCACGAAAGCAACAACATGCTGCGAACTCCGGATGTTTTTTTGTTGTCGTGCTGAAAGATTTAAGCTCGAGGTGTTTTGTTGAACATTCTCTCATAAAATTAGATGCTTTTAGTGCAATAATACACCAACGTAGGGTTCCAACATATACTTGATAGTTAAAAATACTTCTCACGACTAATTAATCAGGTTGTTATCACACCAAAATAACGCAAACAACAAAGAATATGCGGGGGAAAGTCTAACGGAAATTCTATAATTCGATCATGTAGATGATAACTGACGGCTAACATCGCCATCACACCGACGAAACACGAAATTTAGCGCTATCAAACCCCGAAAAGAACCGACAAATTCTTTTTGACAGTGATTATGTCAGCGGTCAATTAGGGGCGGGGAGATTTTTTCATTCAACACACAAACTTTACTCTCCCGCCTTTCAGCAAGTTAATTGGACACACCCAACGTCTAGAGGAGTGTTAGGGTAACAACTCGGTAACGTGAAAGTTAAAAGAAATTAAAGAGAGAGATAGATACCAAAAATGAACAAAATTGATTGACCACAAAAAATAAAGTATGTTTTGAATAACAACTTTACCACAAGCAATGACGAGGCTAGGAAGATTAAGCGAATAATAGTCTCTAACAAGCAGGCGTGGTGTTGTAAACATGTGCACGAATTTATTATAGAATGTATGTGTAAACTAAGGACCGCCGAAGAAGCGAACAAAGGTCTATCCGTCGGCTTTTCATAAAGACACTTCACAGAATAGGTATACTATTCAGTATATTTTTACATCACACTATTCTAATTTCCGGCAGAAAGGTTGACCACAAGCCGCTTTTGAAATATAAAACTTCCAAAAAAACAACAACAAAAGCAGGTAATTAGTCAACGTTCTCCGTAAAAAGACATTATCTCGGAAAATTAAAACAGAGGGCGGTAGTGATTCCAGAAATAAACGAAGGATAATCACAAATTACCATTACAAGGAAATATAACGGACAAGCTAAGGATAAACCGCTTTCAATTAATTAACTTACAAATGCTAAGCCCTATGACGTTTGTTATGATACTGGCTTTACAGGAGTAACAACATCACCATGACAAAACTATTTCAAGTATGAAGAAGGATCAAATCTATTGTGTCCCTGATCTTGCTCGAAAACACTATTTATACAAACAGATTAGTCATCGTAGATGTGCAAGAATAGGCACTATTTTTACTAGTACCAGCAGGTATTAAACTCCCAGCCATTTGGAAGACAACTTTAAGCCTGTGAGGTTGCATTTTACCACGCACTATCAATCCCAGCCAAAGATTGAATCTCAGTGCAACCCGGTCTTTTTAATCACTCGGCCAAATATCAACAACGAATGGCAAACAAAGTCGAATTTGTTCACAAAATGACGTAGAACAATGTGCACACGGTGACAGAACAGAACGAGAGAACGCCTATAGTTTGAGAAACAAACACCACGTGATTAAAATCACATTCAAAGAATTGCTTTGTAATGCCTGAGGCTTAACACGGATTACAAGAACTAATGAAAAAAAACATATGAAGGATTATGTCTGAAAGTAATTTTTAAAAGACGAATAAACTCAAGTCGTTCAATTATATCGAGCAATAGGAGATAACTAGGTTATAATGTAACCATAACAACATCAATCTCGCTGTATATGACGCACGCGCCAACATGCTTAATGTGATTAAACTCATCTTGATAACCAATCCGTGTTAATCGAACTTTTTCTTTCTCTGAAGTTCAATGATTTAATCCCTTCGACAGCTTCTAGCCGCGCCCCAATATTTTTCTCTCTCTCCCTATCCCTCCCCCTCTCGTTCTCCCCCTCTCGTTCTCCCTCTCGCGCGAGTACTTGTTTTATTTTCGACATGAAGTGTTTCAGATACCCAGTTGTTTTTTATACCAACTCAAGGGGATTAATTTTCGCAGAAAATTCGCGAATATTTATCAACTTGGCGAAAATTTAGTTCCCACTAAACTATTGAGAAACTCGTATAGCTAAGTTCCCGAAAACTAATACTCGCCAGATTTGGACAGGTTTTTCTTTTTTGAAAAACGATTTATTAATTGTTTATACCTAGCACTTAAATAACAGGTATGCGAATTTATACCTAGCACTTAAATAACAGGTATGCGAATTTGGACTTTAGCAGTTTATGTCTCCTGCAGGGAAGCCTCCTAAACACGGCATAAATTGATTTTTTTGCCAAATTTCGCGAAAAGAAATTCTCGCGAAATAATAGGACTTACTAACTTCGCGAAATTAGTTCTCCCGAAAATCATTCCCTTAAAGGTTTCTTTCCATCGAAGCGTGCATGGTTGCAACTCGTTTAAACGTCGGCGTTCAACATTCTATTACATCAAATATGGCAGGTTTTCTATAATTTATGCGTAACGCTTAGAAGATGACTCATCACAACTTTCAAAGCTGCCGAGAAATAGTAGTAATAGAGAGAAGTTACGAACCTTAGGCTGACGAAAAACAAAACATAATTTCTATTGCATTTGCAACGCTGATTAAAAAAACGTATATGAACCCATTCTAAGAACAACATAGGAATGAATAGCGAAATGATCAAGAAAGCATTTCTTCGTGACACCGAGCATAACAGGCCATTTAAAGGTAAAAGTAATGGTAATTTTAATATTCTGAGGAACCTATCTGCTGGCTTCCTTCCCCTCTGATAGAATTACTTGCCTGCAAGTCAAGTCGATTGGCGATCAGACGAATGCTTCAAATGGGTTGACAATACGACACGTATGTTGGAGTGGAGATTCAAACCTCAGTGATTACAAACCAAATAAGCTGATCACCGCATCACGGCTCGTTTTTAATGGAGAACAAATTATATCGCATAATGAAAATGATCTCCCTAATCAAAAGAATACCGTTGTTTTGGCCCCGCGAAAACAATAGATAAAATGGCACCGAAGCTGCGCAGCCAAATTCAACTCCATACAAAAAAATTGGAATAACATGGGGGAAAATATCGCGCCCTAACTAAACTAATAATGACGGACCGCCCTCAGGCGGTCGAAAAGCAACGCAGCGCTTCATTGTGAAGAAAACTTCAGCATCAAATAAGCGATAAGATATACAAAAGCTAGCTTTAAAAATTTCAATCATATCATATCGAGACAAGCAACACGGTCCACGCTTGCTGAAGCACGTGTATATACTTTAATGGGATTATTTAGGATTACTAGTGATTAAGTGTGCCTAAAAGATAGCTTCATTCAACCTAACGTATGGCGGCAACGTAAATCAGGGCGTGTCGTGGTAGCCATTAGAACATTTTTACAGAGATTAGGAGTTAAGACGTAGGATTAGATATGTACCTTAGACTGCACACACTTTTGCTCGTGATCGATCGAAGCATCAATCACTCCATCTCTGATAGCCTAAAAATGTTCGGACAAACTAAAAATTAATTAATTAATTAATTCTATATTTTCCAAAACAGATTTGTTTTCGAAATTAAGGAGATTTAATAAGATCAAGGTTTTGTTGTTGTCCAAAACAGATTGTTTCGCTAGGGGTGGTTACCAGCCTTGTCAAAAACAGTAGGGATAGTTGCCAACCTTGTTAAAAACAATAGGGATGCTTGCCAACCTTGTTAAAAAAAAACAAAAACATTTCTTTTTCGAGCTCAACACAAAAAAGAATACAACCCCGCCCTTGTCTTCTTTAACATAGAGTCTATACATTTAGATGCTGTTGACGTTTTAAAAATAGATTTCTTTCCGTCCTAATCTTCTCAGCATGTCACCGAGATTAAGGCAGAAGACAAACAAAATAATAAATTTAAAGTCTCCTTTCTACTTAACATTTTTACAATGCTTTACGTTTTTCCACGTTCATACTCATGGCGACTAATCACGGCGAATATCAACAGGTCTACTCACTTCGAGTGTACAGTAGAGACGCGACGACGTTGCCACGAACACGCAGATTCGAAAATCGAGGAGATTAGATTAATAAATAAATACATAAATAAATGGGTGTCTGACATTGTACACGCTCAAAAAAACTTGTCAGGAATCGACCACAAGTCTGACCTAGAACGTTTTTTCAGTTCAAAAATCATTACTGGTAATAAAACTGGCAAAAATATAATAAATAGACAAAGCAACGAAGTATAAATTAATTAACGTTCTAAAGTTGTAGAACTAACACTAAATTATTTTTCCTCCTATTGCCAGACATGTTTGTACGGTTTAGACAGCGACAAAATAATCATTTTTAACACAGTCCTGTGCTTATGGAGATTCGTAGGATGTAACTGTTTATACCAACGATTCTGCAACGATTCTGCATTAAACGAGGCTATTACCACGAAAACGAGGCTGAATAATTTGGGTGTCAGTGAGACGAGCAAAAAGTAAAAGCTTACCTTACTGACGATAAATTCTGCATCGTCAGCAGAATCAAGACTCAGCTTCTGCGCGATATCATTTAACGAGATTCGCGAATATGACAAACTAATCATTCGAACGCCTGTCTTGATCACATTATGACGTAATCTACGTAAACAAAAAATGAAATTTTATTTGCACTGATGTTATTTTTATTACACTAAGTACTATTTATTTGTTGACAAAATGTATACGACACTTTAATCACTTCAAACAATGTTTGGCATTTGTCATCAAACGCACGATCTTCAGCTAGCTAAACTGCGAATAAACTTGAAATGAATTTTACAGAACTACAATCATAGAAATAATATAATGAAACAGGACGGCTAATCTCGAATTTTGCCACCACAAGTGATCGCTTCGGTTGTTTCTATATTAGAATCGCGCATTTTAAACTTGTCAATGTTCACGGTGGACTTACTACATCGGATCTTAGGTTATTTAGTGAAATCAATACACCACATATTAATTGTTGCTGACATCAGCACAACCATTTTGCCCGAATGTCGCAACCTTCGTGGATCAAAATGTGGATTATTTCATTGTAGAGGCGCGCTAAATTCCACTAGCGAATTTTAGAAACTCTCAACCTGCATTACGCGTGCGCAGAAGTAGCGACTTTGTAGCCTGCTGGCTGCAGAGTAACGACCATTTCACCCTTTTGTCCGTGTTTTGAAAAGTGACAAAAAACTGCCTTTGTTTCATTGCATGATTGTAAATTCCGAAAAGTAGCTACAGTAAACCGTTGCTTAATTCAGAAACCAGACAACTCAAATGTTTTCAAACTTTTTCGGATTCTACCGAACACTTTGTTACAAAATCTACCGCTGGTTAACCGGGATACATCCTTATTTTGAACATTTTTAATTTCTTTTAAGAAGAATTTTTCACACGACTTTTTGAATTTTATGGGTACACAATTGGTCAGCTTATCCTCCATTACCAATCTTAAGTCAACTAATCTTGTGTTTTTACACTCAAACATCTATATTATAATACGTCTGTCACGCGAAATGGTACCGCAAGTAGCAGGACGCACGCAATGAGGTATTAAAAGGACGGGCGAACCCGGGGATTTTTCCACGAATCACCGACTAGTAACTTCAAAAATCGCTACCAATGGATCTGGATATATAAGCCCCTAAATCATTTTCTGTGCTTAACTTATCCTAGCCACGTAATAAAAACCCACGTTAATCCAAACGTTTATTTTGAAATGTCTAATTTTTAAGCTATCAAGCACTCTTGTTTACCCTATTCCAGGAAATTAACGACGCATAAATTAACGACATATAAATTAACAATCACGAAATTAACATGAAGAGATTTCACGCGAATGCCTATAACAACTTTTCGAAAAGAATTTAATTAACGATTTAGCTCCTAGACTTACAAAAATAACGCGAATCGGGAAATATGTTTATTTTTATTTTGAGAATTGGTTCATTGACAAGCAGTTTTTCTTGTTTTCATCAAAACATTTACAATATCAGCTGCCCTGCAGCTTGCCTTAATCACATCAGAGAATAATTTTTTTTGTGTCAGTGAAACAGAAGGAGAATAAAGTATGCGTGTTTGTTGAGCATTTTGCGGTTGCTAGAAAAATACATATTTTTAAATTTTTATTTCGGGTTTTAAATTAACGTCATAGATATTTACGTCACACTTTAATAAGGCATTTTCAATTAACGCGAATAATAAAAAAATGCAGTAATTAATATATACTGGTATAAGGTAGTTAAGCTGTCGTTTAAACTCTAGCCAATTCACGTTTGCCTCGAAGGTTCAAGTTACGTGGTGGTTACTGTGGACATAAAACAACTTCATATCACTCCTTCTTTTTGTGCATACATGCAATTTTCAGGTTTACCTTACAAAACAGAAACTTTGAATCAAAATCACCAATACAAGATTGGTAAGGAGAACAATTCAAGCAAAATTATACCTAATAATTAACGTGTACGTCTTTTCTGCAAGAAATTTCTCTTTGTATTGCTCAACCACCATGTTGAACATGGAAAGATTTCCAGTTCTCACAGCTAAAACGAAATATAGTTGAAGATTACTTTAATCAAAGAAAATATTGTATGCGTTCTTGCTATTTTATACAGGGCGGGGAGCTGAATTAACGACCAAATTCTAGCAGTTAATTCACATATTATTTGCAACGATAAGCAATATGGCGACTGGTAGTAGGTAGTATGATTTATATCCCAGAAGCACAAAAAATAAATTGTATTATTTTCAATTAAAGAAAAATAAACACAACCGAATTTGCACATTCCAGGCAAGCAGGTAGGCAGACATGTAATAAGATTTTTCAGCATAACATAACCACCCACCTTTACTAAAAATCCAAATTAAATGAACAATACCTTGTGTGAGACTATAATATGGGACAAGCGTTTTCTTCAAAATGGCTTCTCTGAACGTCTTGCGGTCAGGAATTTCACCAAGAAGCAACTGAACTACAATAGCCAATCGATTGACCTGAAATTTTAAAAACACAAGAATACTAGTAATGAGATAACTTCACTTGACTTAACACTCTTTCCATTTTACACAAAAAGAGGTTGTGGTGTTTAAATAATTGTCTAAATGTAACATATTTTACAGATACTACCGATAGTAAACCTGTATTTCCTAAAAATTAAATTTCTGTGCCATTATCAGTGTGTGTTTGTGTACTCACATGCTGTTTAAAACCAATGGCTACATGTTGAGGTGCTTTACGCACTGCGTTCATTAGATTTTTGTGAGCTTCTGAATAATCCAACTGGATGGCTTTAATAAGACCTGAAACAAACAGTAGGAACAGTAAAACATGACGTTGAAATGACGTTGGAAGAAAGTTGTCTGTGACTGGATTATGCAGAGCTTCGTTAAGGTTAAGTAGCATATCAAATACAAAGATATTGTGTATTTGATATGCTACTCAAAAACTTTTGGCATATTTCCAGGTTCAAGAAGATAGTGTGAGTAGTGAATGTAAACAAAAGTGGGGAAGTTCCTAAGGGGGTCACTCCTCCCTCCTTTAAACCATCTTGCCCTTTTAAATGAAGTCATTTGACTCCTAACTCCCCTTAAAGATGGGTAAGAGCCAAATTATGAATGGTATGTAAACATACGGGAAAGTATTTAAAGGCTGCAAACTGGAAACACCAAAAAGTAAAAAATAATGTATCCTAGACAGAAAGTCGTTTAAAATTATTTCAAAGTTCTCAGAGAATGATGAATATTTACGGTGTTCAAGGACAACTAGTCCCAAATCAAGGTTTTCATGATCAGGCAGACATCCCGTTCATATTGCAAATTGAGTCAACCAATGATTTACCATGTAACTGATAATTTAAATAAATCTTGTGGAAATTCACCAAATAGCCTATTTACCAAATAGCCTATTTACCAAATGCAAATTTAGGCATTCTTGCCTTAACTTTTGGATCATTTATGTTTATTATCGTTACCCCTTCTTGTTGCAAAATTACTAACACAAATTACACATAAATTTTGACCTACCCATGTAATAAAGATATCTTGCCCAGTCATTATTTGATGCAGATTCTGGAAACGTTGATTTAGATGCTAGTTTTTCAGCCTATAAACACGTAAAATGCGAAATATTCTAGATGGTGGACACACGTCACTGCAGAATCATAGATTCTTTTCTCCCCCCAAAAAAATATATTATCTGACTAGTTAACTAGTCAGATAATATATATTTTTTTTTTGACGACCAATGTTCTTTTGACATTTTGTATTACTTTATATATATTATAGATTAAAGGTCTTTCAAGCTGCTTTTGATGATGGCTTACATGATTTAATAACAGTTTACCTGGTCATACAAGTTGAAATGGATGTAGTTTCTCATTAACAGATTTAACAGCATAACCTAACAAAACAAAATTCATCAGCTGTTAGACCCTTTCCTATTTTACAGACATGCTAATTTAACAGTAATAAATCCAGGTTCCTTCCCTCTCTGCCTGTTTTTTTTTTAATAAATCTTGCATTTTGCATAACTAATCTATTAGACATCAGTTTGCCAAATTTCTGCCAGTCTCCCATACTTTCCGGATTCAGATATTGGCTATTACTCAAAACTACACCGTAAATCTCTATGAAATCCCCATAATCTGTAAAATATGATAACCCCTGTTAGGATCATCACAATTAGAATTTAAAATTCACAACATAACTTTATTTCATGAAGGAAGTAAAAATTGCTGACATAAGAAAAAAATTATTGCCACTAGTTTGTTTCCTTCAGGTTTGAATCCATTGGAAAAAGTCTGTGAAAGTCAGCTATCAAAGATTAATAAAGATTCTGCACAAAGTGCTTTACCATGTGCAACAATTGGTTTTTGTTTGGAGTATTTAGGCAAAAATCTTTTTTTTTCGTTATTGCTTGACAATTTTTTTTTCAAGTCTACGTGAGAACATTGATCTGATGATGTTCTCACTTAATTATCTGCTTACTCATACTGTGAAGCCCTCTCCCCCCAAAAAAATAATAATGATAATTTGTCCATAGTATGAATTTTGGAAAATTGAATAAATAAAGTTTTGTTCAGGTATATAATTTTAGAAAAGCCTTTTTTATGTGTCAAATTTGACATGCCTTGCAGCTACTATCTTTGGCTCACGTACAGACAGCAAGCATTATAATATAGACCAGTTGTCAGGCCGTGGAAGATCCATGGGTTCGCCCATCCTTTATATATCGCATTTCGTGTTTCCATAGCACAGCTTTTTTCTTGCGAACAAACAGAGAGAATACAGGTATTAATAGATACTATTAATTAATAATAAAAAATTTCAAGCAAAAAAATATTCCTGACCTGTCCATCGTTGTCATGTCGCAATGTTGCTGTTCTTAATCTTGCATGTAAAAAACTAATAAAAATAAGGATAATAACAATAATAATATATAAAAAATATATATGATATTGTATATATAGCAATGAAGGTCTCTTCAACATGTCAGCAGTAGGAATTTCTCAAATAAATAATTTCTAAAATCGCATGACCCAACGGTTCAAGTTAGAAATTTAAAAATGGTGGCATATTTATAAAACACCAAGATGGAACAGAGAGAATAAAATCAACACTTGCTTGATTTAGTCAGCAATTACACAAAAACAGAAATGGATCCGTTATCAACTTAATATTATATATGAAATATGAAATATAAATAAATTAACTTCAAGAAATAAATTGCCAGCTACAAAATTTCTAAACATTTTGATACGTAGCGCCAGGCAACTGTGTTGTTTGGGTAAAAAAATTGTCTAGTAAAGTATTTAATGAAAATTTCCTGAAAAACAGTTTTCTTAGCCCATTTAATCACATATTATGTTTAAATGGACTTTATCCTTAAAATATACATTTTAAAAAACTATTGTATCTTTTTAAAATTAAAATTAATACTGAGTAAAATTTCTACTTACGGGCGAATATCCTTCAGTCTGTCTAGTAGTTCATATGCACGTGCATAGTAAAAATAACAGACAGCAGATAACGGATCCAGTGTTCTTCTATTATGACTAGCCACCTTTTGTGTCAAATTGTCTGCACAAGATATAGCCTATAACACAAACTATTTGTACTACCACGAAAAACATAATGGTTTAATTGATACTAATTTTTAGTCCAAACAAAAATACCATTTCACCTAAACAAGTGCAGGAAATTCATAATAGACTAATTTCAAACAAAACTTGGTCATTCCTTTTATATGCGTAAATTCTCATTGAAAACTTTAACCTTTTTGTATTTTGAGACACGACTGGTGTATGATATATAATATAAAATACACAACAATGTAATGATTTGTAAAATATGCAGTGGTATTTCAATTTGGAAATTTCTGCTACCTATCCAACATACATCTAGTCATGTTGTGGAAAAAACAAATTTAGCAAGAAAACAAATAGATAACAGAAATTTAGAGATGCTTTAATGTTATTCTTAGGTTTGACATTGTTGAGGTTACGTTTTTTCCTCAATCATCTACATATTTCACTTTCACAGTGAAAGAAATTTAAACACATGTTTACGTTCTACTTTATCAACATGTTTACGTTCTGCTTTATCAACATTCAGAAAAAACACTGAACTTGTAGATGAAGGTTTATCATTGCACGTCTGTGTTTTTATTCTTTACTGATAAGAGTTACCTGATCAGACCTCCAAAAAGGCGAGTATAATTGCTATGACAAACCTATATCTACATATATACATATTGCTACACACAGTGTAGTGCGTTTGTCTGCAGATTCTAGTCCTGGGTCCATGGATAGAATCCCGCTTACTTCCAAGCAGTGTGTTAGCAATGTACAAAGTAGTGCCACTTCACTTAAAACACTAACCTTTTCATATGACTTGGTATCAATTAAATATACAATACATAGCAAATGAATGTATGCATCAATTTCAGGAAGCAGTTGAACAAAAGGCTTCTTTCCTGTTGGTAACTTTTCCTCGCTTGTGTCTGGTTGTTTTATAATAAATGCAGCTAGAGCAACTTTAGTACCTAAAAAGTTAACAAAACTGCTGATAAAAGAAAGATAAACTGCAAAACACATTCCACCAATTGATTAGAGACTATTCTTTCATTTTTCCCTTGAAACAACAACTGATATACCAATTAAGTGGCCTTGAAATTGCTGCTAATTTATATATCTGCTTTCCACTCTTCTTATTTGAATAAGATTGTTTGATCTTTTGAAAAACTGTGAGATAGTCTAGACCATGTTATAATGATTAAAAGAACTTTATTATTCATCTTTAGGGGAAATTGAGTGAAAACTTTGTTGATCATGACACTTATTAGATTTGAAAGTTGTTAATTTGTTATCAATTTCAATCTGATAGTTCTTAATTGTCAAGTATTTAGTATTCTAGGTAGCCACACAAAATATTTTTCCTATTTGCTGCAGATAAAAAAATAAAAAAATTCAACTATAATCTTGAATAAGTAAATAAATAAACAAAAATGCTTTTACTATGAAGCATACACAACAATGTTGTTTTATAGCACTGTACCGCACAGTAAAATAAAGGACAGTGCCAAAAAATAATTATATTACTAGTTATGATTGTATTACTTGCAAAATTAACATATTTACCAGATTGAGAAAATGTAGAAAGAAGATTTGATAGGATAGTATCATTTAATTTCTTTCTAGTTGATCCCAGAGATCTCAAAACACGGGACAAGTAGCGAGGCTCTTTGTTGACAACAGACTTTTCTATCTGTTTCAGTTGATCTTTGATATCTAAAAGATAAGAAAAATACGAAATTAAAAACTGCCCCCTAAATTGACATCAGTTTCACTTTGCTGGCTTTTTTCATGAGTAAGACTCGTCATCCCCTCTCCTCGTTCTATGTAAGATTTTGTGAAGCGTGGCCAAAAAAAAAAACTTTAAAAGACTTAGCGTTCTCACTTGTTGCAAAAATGTGAAAATGTGGTGGATCTTCATTGTGGAAAAATATTCACTGAACTATGATAGTCTAATTAGATAATATCTCCCTTAACTAAGCTCTCAACAGATCGCATAGTTAAGTTAAGCTGATTAGACAATATCTCCAGGGCTTGAAATCCGACGCGCGTTAGTCATGGCTACTCGCGCTAAAAATTTAGAATATTGAGCTTAAATATTTAGATTTTTCAAGGATATTCTATTGTACATTTTTTACTTACTTTCCGTTGTATATTTTAAGCAATAAGGAGCTTTCATTTAAACCAAGCATAAGCCAATGTCCGTAGACACGTGCGATCGCAGATCGGATAAACCCCGAAAAAATAATGTTTACAGATATCTTCGTTTTTTATGTTCTAACTACCCCCTAATTTTAGAACAAAAACAGGAAAGTGAACTAGCTTTTTTAAAGTTGGTTTAATAGTGTTGTTAACCGTCAATGATTCCTTTACTAAATAAAATTATATATAATTATAATAAAATTATTATACTTATAAGAAATATATAAAATAATATGCAATAAAAAAACATTAGTTCAAATGCGTAAATAATTAAAACGTTCAACAAACATTTAATTTAACCACGGCAAAACACGACATTTAATTAAATACATTTTAGCCTTTTTAAAAATAGTTTAATATACCCACAAGTGGTTATAAACTGTATTTAATGATACAGTTGAAGCTGAAGTTGTTCGACATTGATTTTTCAAATAGAGCTTTTAATAGTTAAAGGGGAAGTACGGTCTAAAAAATTTTTTTTATTTTATTTTATAATTCCACGTGTTTATACTTATAAAAACAGAAAAACTTTACTTCATTAAACTCAGAGTTTCGGAAATGTCTCTAATGTTGACACAAACTTCTAAAAATTCTCCGTTTTTGAAAAAGCGTGTCAGAAAAAAAAAAGCTGGGTTCTAACTCAAGTATGACGTTTCATAGTTCAAAACATTGCATCGCGTGAAAGAGTCACAACACAGGCCACACAGTTTGCTAAAAGAATCTTCTTTTTCTAGCTATACTTCTTTTCAAATCTGTAACAAATTACTTCTTTGAAAATACAGTGTTAATTTGTAAGCAATCAATTCAATTCGCAGCGATTCAAGCTCTAAAATGATGACATACCTGATTTATCTGCTCTTAGTCCCTTAAATTTCGAACCAGAACTTTCTTTGGAAGAACTGAATAAATTACGAATGTGTAGTTCCGAGAGTGATGAGGAAGAAGAAGAAGTTTCTAGGATCGGCAACAACACCTGGTGCCAATGCGGTGGTCACTGTAGAGCGATGGAGTCGTACAGTGAAAGGCTTGTGTTGCAGGGATACAAATGAAATTCCTGACAATCATTTCGAAGGTAAAATAAACAAAAAATTAGCCAAGCATAATTTTCTTTTTTGTGTTTAAAACCATAACAAAACTCTACATATTCCCTTTAAATATTAGTCTTCGCGTTGATAAAAAAATATGCCAACGAGCAGCACGACAACTGACTCAAAACTTCTCTCAAAATATTTTGAATAACATGAGTTTTATCTCCAAATCATTCAACTCTCCTTCGCACATATTTTATTCAGTATTATTTGCTACTGCCAAAACAACATCACAAAATATCACAACAGTGGTTGTTTTATTCTATTCACCTTTACAAATCGAATGAGAAAGTGTGCTCAAAAATCAAAACTTGTGACGGGGGTTAACTTAAAGGTTTTTCTTTTAAGAAAAACAATGTATAACTGAAGCCGAAACTTTTGGGATGGTTTGTCTTCGTAAACCAGTACTAACCACTACACTGTCTTCCCTCAATAATTTAAGGAGCGATGCAATGCCCTTGGTAGAAAACAAGACCAATTTTTTTATTACTCCCGTCTTACGAAAGCACATGTTCTTGAAGAATTTTAGATTTGAAAAAAAAACATTCAGCGCTGGGGAAAGAAAATGCGAACATGGGAAGTAAATATAATAATTTTTTTGAGATGGTTTTATTTTGGAAATGGCTATAATAAATGAAATTGTGTTGAATTTTTCTAAATACGAGAAAGACAAATGTTTGGCTGTTTGGTGAAACATAGCTAACAAACAAACATAGCTAACAAAACTTTCGAAGCATTCTGGTTCAAAATGTCGAAAACAAATTTAAAATCCAGAGTCTTTCGGCAAGGTACCAATTCTTTTTATATTATATGGCCATTCGATGCTCTTTATTTTTTTTCGCACTGAGAATCTGATAACAGACTACCCGATTTTTTCTTTCATTATTTATCTTCGTCCTTTGTCGTCAGCTTTTCGCTCTCTACCTCCTTATTTTTCTCGCTCCCCTTATCTTTTTCTGTCTTTTTCTGTCTTTTTATTATCGCTACTTCGATTTGTACAGTCGATGGCAGCACAGTTTGGCATATTAAAATAATAAAAATATATAGACAAAATACTTTCTTCATGTGATTACACCTAATCCCCAACACCGAACTTCGCTTTTTGAACTATAAAACGTCATAGTTCAAACTCAACCCAGCCTTCGTAAAAATGTAAAGGGGTCAATATACGGAGGTGTTTTTACGCGTGTTTAAAACAGATTATTTCAGAAAAAAGAGGGTTTCACTTGAAAAGAATTATGGTATCCGTTTTTTTTCTTTTATGACTATTGATTATGAAAATATAATTTTTGACCAAACTTCCCCTTTAAATGCTTCTTGCATTGCCGTAGATGGCAACTTAACTACGCTCTAGATAATCAACTTTTTAAAATTTATTCGTTAAATTTTCGGCTATTTAAGCACATTTTAACGTGTGCGATGTATCACACGCCTTGTTAGCAGTTGCTTCTGTGGGCGAGTACGTGTGTGATCGCACTCGTCTCATGGAATTTCCCTGATGTAACGGTCTAGCTCTTAGACCACAGGGATATAAAATTAAACTTGCGTAACTTATTTTTACGCGAGTTTTTTTAGACTCGGCGGACTCGCGCAGCATAACTGACGCGAGTCTAAAAAGACTTGCCCGAAATAGGGTCGTATTTCAAGCCCTGATCTCCTTTAATTAAGCTCTCAACAGATCGCATAGTTGCAAAAAAAAAATTTAAGCTGAAAACAAACATACAGAAAATGGCCTTAAATTGGCTATATTTTAATGACAGCCCAACTTTTAATGCTTAACCATCCCATGTAAATGGTCTGCTCCACTTAAAGTTGGGTCAGAGCGTTGACAGATACTGTTCCAAGCTTTAAGATGAGACACCCGTCCTACTGTCAATGCTTGTTTCGATGTAAAGACTGAAAATAGTAAATGTGCAATGCAATGGACATTCATACCAAAAAATTAAGCTCTACCTACATTTCAAACCCTCAAATCATAATTTTGATAGTAAATCCTGACCACAACTGATACTGATCCCAACCCCTATACAAATCTTTTCGGAGTTACAAAAAAATGTGAGAAACTTTTATAACTTTGTATGTTACAACTTTTGAAAAAAGGGCCCTATAATGCCTTGATGATGTTCAACTGTAGATGATATTGAATTTATGGATTGATTAATTATGTTAATAAAATGTAGACTATAAAAGTTTCTCTTGTTAGTCCCCATTTCCCATCCGTTTTGTCTAGTTTTTATGGAAAATAATGATACATGTACTGAAAATCTCAACTCGAAAATTTTTATATCAATATTATTTTACCCCCTCAACAAAAAAATTAACCCCCACCTATATAATAGAAATTCATTGTTGGTGACCAGGTTTTACAAAAGAAATCTAGCCATACAGGAACGCTTTTTTGTTTCTTAAATAAGGCGACCATCATTACTAATTCAAATGCTCTCACTCACTCGGAGATGTTTTATCAGTTGAATAAAATTTTTAGGACAATGGAGTGCCACAAGAAAGAAAAAAATTCTTCATAACAAAACATTCCAAACATAGCAAGTGTCGTTCTGATCTGATTTTTTTTCTTGTATGCTGGATGTGTCTTTTTATTCAATCAAAGCCAATGTGAGTCATAACTTGTAAAAAAATACTTAAACATTCTGCCTGAATTATAAGATTTTGAGCAACAAGTGTAAAATTAAAGCAAAAATTTTTTATTTAAAATGAAACACATTATCTGTTAATCGCTTTGCAAATTCCGATTAGGTGACTCCAATTTAATTAGTTGTTCTATGGGCGAAGTCGATAGTAGCTTACGGGCGGTCGGCGAAATAAAAATAATTTTATCGAGAATGTATGGTCGGAAAAACAAAAAAAAAAATAATAAAAAAACAACGGAGGAGGAGGGTGTTACAACAACCATTTTTTTCTATGTATTTTCATATAACGCACGCAGTTTATATTTTTTAGTTGCGAAGGAAAAATAAAAAAGTTCTCAAGGTGAAAAAGTAAAAAATACTTTAATGCTCAAAAACTTGTTTTTAAAAGTTATGCAGCAAGAATTTTTCTTGTGTTGTTTTGAAAGTTATGCAGCAAGAATTTTTCTTGTGTTGTTTTGAAAGTTATGCAGCAAGAATTTTTCTTGTGTTGTTTTGAAAGTTATACAGCAAGAATTATTATTGTGCTGTTTTGAAAGTTGTATAGAATATACTTGTATTGTTTTGAAATTTATGCAGCAAGTTATACTTGCGCTGTTTCGAAACTTATACAGCAAGTTATTCTTCTCCTACTTAAAATAATAAACACACAATTTTAATTTTTTTTTAATGCTTTTTGTGCAGTTTCATAGGAAAATCTAAGTTTAGGTGTTTTTTTTTTCATTTGTTTTTCTTTAAAACTTTTTGCTTGATATTATTATTTTTTTGTTTTCGTGAAAATTATGGTCGGTCAGGCCCGTAGAACAACTAATTAAGTTGGAGTCGCCTTACTAGTAATAAATACAAACTTGAAGTTTAAGATAAATAATTTTCTTTTTCTTTAACTTTTCTTAGTGACAATATTTTTTTGTGATCTATAGTACTGGAAAAAGGTTGTTTAACATATCGAGCGCGTAACGTGAGCGGACTCCCAGGGAATTCCACGAAGAAAATAACACGCGTGCTACACATCGCATGCGTAAATCTATTTTAGAAAATTTGCGCATGCTTTTTTTCCGATTTTTTTCCTGGTTTATTTCACTCTTATCAGTCTCGTGAGTGTTCTTTAAGTGGTGTAAAAGTGCTAAATATATTAACAAAACACCTTGGTTCGTTGTAGGAAGTAATTTATAATAGGTAAATAACATATACAGTACAGTCTGAACGTAATCTACCGCGTACACGCTAATATCACACCTTTGCGTGGAGGACGGCAGTCGTTTGTCTTTTGTTATAATTAAATCTCTTAAGGGTTTTGCGAGTTTATATTTGCGTGTTAAAAAACAATGCGCTCGCTCCCTCGATACGCGATGTACCGCGTTTATAATAATAAGAAACAATTAAAATAAATTGTCACGATCTATCGAGAATCTAGTATCGTGACAAAATCCGTCTCGATGTGTCGCGATGGTAGGTGATAATGAGAATAAAGAGAAAGTTTTTTTAATGAGAATAAAGAGAAAGTTTTTTTTATTTCAAACACATCTCTGCTTTATCTTTTTTTTTATTTTAAATAAGTGTATATTATAAGAAAATTTTTAACTTTCGTATTTATTAAAGTAATTCTAGCGCATTACTTTTTCAACGTATTTTTTTTTTCTATCGCAGGCCTTTTCAGGAAAATTTTGATACGTGCGTGGGAAAAAGCACGCCTCAAGTATTTTAGGTGTGCTTTTGGGTGTGCTGCACTGGTTAACTTCTTATAAAATTTGTCATTTTGCAGGTGCTATCAATAGCACGCCTAAGCTATTTTGTGTGTGTGTGGTGGTGTGCGCGTGCTATTGTACGCCTCTCCTGAAAAGGCCTGCTATCGCTGCATTTCGTTCTTAAACTTTTAAAATGCGATCTAAAAAAGCATTTCTATCACCGCATTTCGTTCTTAAACTTTTAAAATGCGATCTAAAAAAACTTTTCTATCACGTTCTTCGTTCTTAAATTTTTAAAATGCGATCTAACGAAGCTTTTCTATCGCCGTTCTTCGTTCTTAAATTTTTAAAACGCGATCTAAAAAAGCATTTATATCGCCGCATTTCGTTCTTAAACTTTTAAAACTTGATCTCAAAAAGCATTTCTACCGCCGTTCTTCGTTCTTAAATTTTTAAAAAGCATTCTAACGAAGCTTTTCTATCTACGACAAAGTTTTTAATCCACGATGTGCCCACTGGATATGAGCTTTATGGTCAAATGACAGAGTTGTAACAAACAAGAAGCTATAATAAATATTTACGTAGGATGTTTGACCATATGCAGCCTCTGGGTACATTTTTTAACAAAGATCGTTATAAGAAGCGCATGTAAAATAAAAACATTTGCTGCGTAAACAAGATCATCGAAAGTGTGTAAGATCAACCAGACATGTGGAAATATAGTTCATATAAATATTTAATTAAATACACACAATCTCTGTAATGTTTTCTAAAGAAAGATTAACGCTAGCTGCTTACCCTCGATTGTTATGTGTAAGTTAAAAAAATAAAACACAAAGGAAGTATAATTATATTTAATCATCCGTGATCATTGTTGAAAACACTCTTATGTTTAAAATAGTTCTATTATGAAAAAGTGTTAATGGCCTCGATAGCTTCGAGAATGATATCGAGACGGATGCATTGCGAAGCCCTCTCGATACAATTTGAAAGTAAAAAAACGTCTATCGCGGATCGAGAATACAGTCGCGATAAGCGGAGCACGATGTTAAACAACCCTTTTCCAGTACTGTAACTGGCTTAAACATATATACTAAAATGAGCAGCCTTACCTTGTTTTTTAAGGGTCTGTAACACATTTATTATTTCTGGTATGCGTGATCATGATTAAGGCGTGAGTATACAAAAAGGTGTGATATTTTAAAATGCTATTAATTCACCAAAACTTTATTTCGATACATCAATGTATATATTTTTAGAAAGCTTGTATGATTTCCTATATAATGGTATAAAAATTATTAAGAAAAAATAAAGTTTGAAGGTTTAATAGACACAAATAAAAAACGACCCCTCTCCAGATGAATGAGATCCCATTTACAAAAGTACTAGGTTCTTATGTTTGCTGTTTGCTTTTTAGGGATCACAAAACATTAATCTAAAAACAATTTTTAAATTTTTTCTTAACATTTTTTACTTTTGGAGATATTTAGTATTACATTTTTTTTCCACAATTTTTAACCTCTGATCCTCGGAAAACTCATTATAACTCACCTTCTAACTGAAACTCACAAAAAAAATAAAAAATCCATGCTAGAGGTGCTCTCCACCCCAGAGCCTTTATAGTTTTGTAAAAGAGGTTTTAAACGTACAAAGTACTCTCTAAAAAAAAGGAATGCTGTGAAAAAGAGGTTTACAGTTTTTTACAGAATTCTTATACTTCTGCATAAATAATTGGTCACTATGGTAACGACTATTAGCTAACAGGCTAAAAAATCGTTTTTTTCCCTATACTCTTGCCTTAAGAAGCTTCCATTGCAGCACATGGTAAAAAAACAAAATCAATGGAGAACGAAGATTAAAATAGACAGTTAATATTTGCATTATCTCATTAAAACGCAAGTTTCAATTTTCAAATTTCAAAGAAAGGTAGCTACAGTAACCTGACGAACAAAATGACAGGTCAAAATTGATTATTATCAGACAATTTTTTTCGTTGATTAATTTCTTCACAATTTAAAAAAATGATAATTATTCCTGTGGCCTGAGGTGCGTGATTATTACGTTTCTTAGGAAAGTATAATCATCGGTATTTTAAAAGTAACAATTTTACAATCATCAGGTTTGAAAACGTTATTTGAAGTGCTGGTATGGTTGTCTTTTGAAGAAACAAAAGCTTTTTAATGAGAAAATTAACATGGAATGTCATTCAATAAATTTAGTGATCAAGATGTGTGTTTTTTATCTATTAAGCGCAAATGTTCAGGTTAAAATTAAAATGCCCTAGTTCCAAGTCAAATTAATCAACAGCTGTGAGAAATAACAAGGGCACTGTCATCGGAACTGCCTTAGTTCTACCTTTGTTGTACTGATGGTGGTAAAAATAAATGACTTTTTTCTAGCTTTTTCAATGAATTTAATTGTTGCTAACATCAATAAATTAACTTACAAAGAAGATTAAACGATTATGGTTATGATTATGATTATGAATGGTGAAGGGTCTCTTTAAGAGACAAGAGAGGAGTTGAACGTCCTCCACCATACCTTAGTTTAAAGGGGCAATTGTGGAAGTCCCAAGATTTGCCACATAGTGATGGTGTCACTTTAAAAAACACCCAGTCCGGTCTGTGAACGGTTGGCGCTAGGAAGGGCATCCAGCTGTAAAACAATGCCAAAACTCTTTATTAATGGCCGTAAGAACAATCAGACAAACTGCGTAAACGGGGCTGGAAATCTAAGGAGTGAAGGTGTCACGCACAGTAGGACAGATGTCAGGTGTGAGCATCGTCAGACCGTTACCCAGCTATCACATCACAAGGTAGATAACACTAGGTTGAGGATGGCTAGTGTAAATGTTGGTACTCTGAGAGGTAGAGCAAGGAGGGCAAGGTATAAGCTTCTTTGGATAGGTAATAGTGATGGATATGGAGGAGTTGGCATATTCGTTGCAGAGAAGTGGGTAGAAAAAGTAATAGATGTTATGCGTGTTAATAGTCGTATTATAGTGATAAAGTTTTTGATAGGTAATAGGATTGTCACTTTTCTGTCAGTTTATGCTCCACAGTGCGGACTCAGTGAAGAAGATAAAGATAAGTTTTATGATGAGTTAATAGAAGGGAAGACCAGCGCAATGAGGTATTCAAGATAGCAAAGCAAATGAAGAAGACTAATCAAGATGTTGTAGGTGAGAAGTGTATACGTAATGATGAAGGTGTTTTGGCTAGCACAGAGGAGGAGAAACGGGTAGCCTGGAAGAATTATTATCAGAGGTTGCTTAACACTGAGTTTGATTGGGATGAGGATAATTTGTCTGATGATGATGTTGTAGAAGGGCCAGCTATGCAGATCAAGACAGAATGGGTAGTGGAGGCTATTAGGAAATTGAAGATTGGCAAGGCTGCAGGAGTATCAGGTATTGTTGCAGAGATGGTAAAAGCATCTGGATATATTGGAGTTGAGCTTATTACAAGTCTTGCTAATCAGATTATAAAGGATGGTGCCATTCCGAGTTAGTGGCAGTCGAGTGTAATAGTGAATTGTTTCAAGGGCAAGGGTGATGCATTGGAAAGAGGTAACTATAGAGGTTTGAAGTTGGTTGATCAAGTAATGAAAGTTATTGAAAGAGTGATTGATAAGTTACTTAGAGAAAGAATTGATATAGATAAGATGCAATTTGGTTTTGTTCCAGGGCATGGCACTACAGATGCAATATTTTTACTCAGACAGCTTCAGGAAACGTATTTAGGAGAGAGAAAGAATCTCTATTTTGCCTTTGTAGATTTAGAGAAAGCTTTTGATAGAGTGCCACGTAAAGTTATTTGGTGGGCTATGAGAAAATTAGGTGTGGATGAGTGGCTAGTTACGATGGTACAGTCTATGTACAGCAATGCTAGAAGTCGTGTCAGGATTAAGGATTCACTTAGTGATGAATTTAGTGTAAATGTTGGTGTACATCAGGGTTCTGTACTTAGTCCTTCATTGTTTGTTCTAGTCTTAGAAGCGCTGTCGATGGAGTTCAGAACAGGTTGTCCATGGGGGTTATTGTATGCAGATGATTTGGTTCTCATAGCAGAGTCGATGGAAGAATTAGTTGAAAAGTTTGAGAAGTGGAAGAAAGGACTAGAAGAGAAAGGGCTAAGGGTGAACACAGCAAAGTCTAAAGTCATGATTAGTAGCATTGCAGCCAAGTGTGACCTTGTAGTTGCAAAGTGGCCTTGTGGAGTTTGCAGGAAAGGGGTTGGTAGTAACTCAATTTTTTGTCAGACTTGCAAGCATTGGGTACATAAGAAGTGCAGTAGTATTGGTGGAAGGTTAAGAGCTGACATTCAGTTTGTATGCAAGCGTTGCAAAGGTGAGATTATAGAGAATGAAGTATTTCCAGCTTTAATGATGTACAACAGTGGCTCGTTAGAGATAGTTGAGAACTTCTGTTACTTAGAAGATATGTTGGGCAGTGAAGGGGGTGTTGGAAGAAGTGTTACTTGCAGGATAGGTTCTGCTTGGAAAAAGTTCAGAGAGTTACTGCCTTTGTTGACTAGCAGAGTCTTGTCAATTGAGGTAAAAGGTAGGTTGTATGAGGCCTGTGTAAGAAGTGTTATGTTGTATGGTAGTGAGACATGGGCAGTGAAGCAGGAAGATCTTGACCGTTTAGAATGGAATGATATGAGAATGGTTAGGTGGATGTGTAACGCCAGTCTGAGAGACAGAAAGAGTTCAGATGAGCTAAGAAGCAGGCTAAGTATCCGTAGAATTAAAGATGTTATCCAGATAAGAAGATTGAATTGGCTGGGGCACTTGGAAAGAATGGAGGAGGATAATTGGGTAAGAAAGTGTAGAGACTTGATAGTTCCTGGGGCAAAGCCCAGAGGCAGACCGAGAAAGACTTGGCAGGAGGTTATAAGGACAGACTTGATACAGAGGAAGTTGAGTTTAGATCTAACACAGCTTAGATCAGATTGGAAGAGGGTCATTAATATACCCTGTCCAACCCATGCTAGCATGGAAAACGGACGTTAAGCCGAGAATGATGATGCTGATGATGATGATGATGATGGTGTGTTTTCATCATTTTAAAATAAGAGAAGGCGATTTCTAACTTTCACACAGCCGTGTGATCATGAGCTCATCAACATTAATAATAACTAATTCGTTAAATATGTATGTGATTAGTTAAATGTTAAAAGTAAAGGGGTAAATTAAAACAATTGTTTAAAAATGAGTAAAACCTTGCAATGTTAAAATCATCCTCAATGCTAAAAGTGATCAATTTTGATCTAATTGATAAAAATTATTCAAGGTGTGTGAACAAGTATAAAAGAAAACAGCAAACCTAAAATGCACAAAACAAATAGCAGCTAGCCAGAAACAAGATGGTGCCGATAAGCTGCAAACACACGCATATATAAGGGCGAGTTCGGATGATTTTTTTAATTAAATCGGTGGCTGTCCTCTGAAACTGCACTATTCTGAACTGGCCCAGAGCATCCCCGAAATGCAATTTTTTGTACCATGCCATGCGGACAGTTGGAAGAAGGCACAGAAAGAAGTTAAGAAAGTTTATATATAAGTTTCTTATCAAGTATATACATTGTATAAAAAAACATCAAAAACAGTTCTTTTAAGAACTTCGCTACCACGTAAGTTTATTTTACTATTTATAGTCTTTTGAATCATCTGTGGTGAATCTTTGAATGTTTTTGTGGTGGATCTTTGAGTGTATTTTTTAGGCCGTCTGTATTTTTTGTTGCTTGCAATAACTATTGACTAAAGTTAGCAAACTATCAAGTTAAACATTACCTTTTTCAGATCAGGGTCTATGTGGGATTTTTTCGGGTGAATATAGCTAGCTATACTTAAATTTTTTTAAATGCCGAACTCGCCCCAAAATACATGTACTTTTTACGGCATATGCGGCGTATATTGGCACCCTTGTTCAGAAACAAAATATCTTCATTTTGGAGAAAATGTGTCTGAATTCGGCCGAGACATAAATACAACATTTAACTCCGTATTTGGACACATCTCCACATCTGTCAATACAGAGGCTGCCTCTGCTTTCAAAAGTGCTGTGCCAGTTCAGGATAAGGATACAGATATGGAAACAGTTTCCATTTGGAAACCAATTTCAGTGTTCCAACTTCCACAAGCTAATTTGGTTTCTTTATTATAATCTTTTGACCAATAGAAAGTCTTACCAATAAACTTAAAAATATTATATGAAACTAGGGTGTACTTCAGGAGTTCTCTTACTACTGGAGTTCTAATCAAATTTACCCCTGTATTAAAGATACTTTTAATATTCTGTGAGTGACTCTTGCAACAACAACAGAAGAGACAATAGTTTTGATTGATAAAACAAAGTCAGTTTAGCTACCTTCAAGCGAGATTTTATCAATTTCTTGCTGAGATTGTTCTTTTTTCTCTTCAATCATTTCAACGTCTGGCATCTTGCTTGCGTAATGAAAGATCAACTAGACCAACACCAAAAGTTATAGCTTGTGTTTTACCAACGTCAAAAACCTAGTCACTACTATTCCGCCATGATGATAAGGCAAAATAGGCTTTTGTGGTAAAAACATGACTGGCGGTCCTTGGCGAAAGTTCGACATCAGCACCTTTTATCTTCGGCGATATTTCGCTAGAACACGATTTTTATTGTTCATTTTTTCTTTTATAGTGTTTCCTGTACAAAAAATAGCTTATAATATTTTTTTTAAAAAACTGGGAAAATTTAGTTTGTACAGGTGTCTAATTTTTGATTAAGTAACTAATATTTTTCCCGACTTTTTCCCATTTTTTTTCGCAAATCTTGAAAGTACTCATCTCTTCTCCTTTCAATCACAGCCTTTCAAATACGAACCAACAAGTGATTGCAGTTTGCATCAATTTCCTGTAGATTGTTTACTTGCTTGGTTATTCAGTCATGTTGATCCCGCCCAGTGTGGATCGAATGTACGTCAACGCCGTCACTTAATATTGGCGTAACTTTGCTAAGGAAATTGAAATTAAGTCGGGATTTACAGTGGATTTTACTATAATGCTCCATAGACATTCTCATCCCGCCGTTCCGACACAACAGGTGTTAGAGAATGAGTTTGTGCTCCACCGATTATTTGTCATCTTTACATATACACAGCGGCTATAACTTGTTTGGAACCTATCAACCTCGTACCAGGGCTACCTTTCTCCTTCCTGAAAGAGAAAAAGAATCATGGAGAGGAGCTTGACCTCGAGGTTTATTTATTGCCCAGAAAATTACTAACTCTTCTTCTTAATAACCCCTCTGAGTAACTGTAACAACAGCATGCAACCTCGTTCCCGGGGCATTTTGTCTTTTTAATGAAGAAGCGGCGAAAAGTTGGCCACTCTGTAATAACGACTCAGGGGCCACAAGATCCTGGGGACAAGGATTGGATCATGCGATTTAAAAGTAGACAGACAATCGAGATTTACCGAATCGTATGAAAAATCAATACTAGCATGAAGTTTTAAAACTTATTTCCACTAGTAATCTTTTAAAAGATGTTTGTTATTAGCGATGAACAAAGTAGCTCTACTCCACGTTGATCATATTTTATATTGATATCTTCTTTAATGCTTGCTTATTCTTTCGATACTGAAACTCGGTCACATATTAAGATGAGTTTAATAAATCCTGCTACGTTATCTTGGAACCTCAAGTTTCTGAAAAGGTCGTTATATCACTCTCGTGCATGTATCCCAACCTAGTCCCCAGGAATTGTTAGGCTTTTCATATTTGAGCATTCTGGGGACGAGGTTGTATCTAACCGAAAATTTATCGAAGAAAGATACCATGTGTCAGTACACATGTATTTGAGCGAGCAAATTTGTTAATAAAGACTTATTCGTACTTGCCTTTATCAGTTTAACAAACATAAGTGCAACAACCTTGTTCCCATGTTTCTTCAATAATAAATGCGCGATTTATTTCACAATAAATTAGTTTGAATTAACTTTTATAGTGAATAAAATAGAGACGCTGTATTTACAACTGACACTTCTTGGTTGTTAAGTCTTGGTTGCAGCTTCCCAATTTTTGTATCTGAGTTTTAGTTTCAGAATTATTTTCTGGTCGCAGCGCCTTATATTGTAGCAGGTTTGAAGGGCAAAACAAGTTAACTTTTAAAGAGTTTGTAGATGGACACTATGAATATGAACATTTTTAGCACCGATAATCAAACTGAAGATGCATATCTTTACTCGTTCGAAGATCATCAAAAAAGTTGTGCATACGAAACTAATTGACAATCTTAAAGAACATAAACTGCTGTCTGCGAAAAAAATTGAATTCAGGAGGAAAAGATCAACTGAGTTAGCCACAACGCTTTTTCACAAACGGCATAAGAAACTCTGTGAATGCAAAAAATTTAGTTAGTTGTGTTTTCTTCTTTTGATACGCTTTCCCATTCCAATTTATTTAGGGACAATAAGTTAGATTGGTTCACTAGCATTCTTAGTTCACTAGTTACCAACCTCGTTTCCAGAGCCTGTTGTCTCTTTTCTATAACCGGGACGGCGATTCGTATCGCTGTCCCGCGATGTCAGAAAATATACAAGATGCCCTGGGGACGAGTTTGACTAGTTACCTCTTCCATAGACAAAAACTTGTTCAGTATGATTCTATCGGATACATGTCCAATAATTTGTGGAGTTTCACAGGGGTCCATTCTTGAACCTCTACTTTAAATCATTTTCGCTAATGATATACTTTAAGGGCAGAAATTTTCGCGGGCAGAAATTTTCGCGAGGATAAAAAATCGCGAAATTTGGCGAAGTTAATTTTCGCGAATTCTACTTCTGGAAGAAATTTTACAGAAAAAACTTTCGCGAATTTTCCAAAATCTTCATTTTTGGGAACAAAAACTTTCGCGAATGACAATGAATTCAATGAAAAAAAAATTGATTTTAAATCTAATATCTTTCCAATGAAATAACAATACTACTGTATATATATATAAGAAAACAATCAAATATTATATTGAAAAAATTCACCAAATTATTGTCTCACTCTTCTCTTCGTTTTTTGTCTTGAAATTTGAAATTTCTGATACGAAGATATTCAAACACTTCCTTTTTTCGATTTTTAGCTGATTTCCCCACATTGAGTCGGGCTTTGGAGCCATTTTTAGAGTTAGACTCATTTTTCGGGCTGATTATTTTTTTCCTTGTGATTCTATTATATCTACCCTTGTCCTCGGAGTTCTCGTTATTTAAGAGTTTTCGGCTTTTAAACCCTGGAAAAAACTTTCGCGATTTTTAGAAAAAGTTGATTTTTCGCGAAAATAACTTTCGCGAATTTCAGGTTAAATTTCTTACCGGGCAGAAATTTTCGCGAAAAGGGGCCAAAATCGCGAAAGTTTCTGCCCTTAAAGTAACTGACCACGTAAAGTCATCAAAATTGATTGTGTATGCTGTACCGTGTTATGTACGAATGGAAACGATCTTGAATCAATCAAGAAAGTGGACTGGTTCACTGAAAATGAACTGTTGTTAAACGTGACAAAGGCAAAACGGCAGCGATGATTTTTGTGACCAAGAAAAAGCTATCAACAATCTCAAGAGTTTTAAGAGGTTGAATATAAAAACACTATCAATGTCACCACCATTAAGAAATATCTTGGTGTCAAACGAACCAATCTGTTTTCTTAAATAGTCACTTTGACACTTCCCACAAAAAAGCATCTTCACGTTTGTTTCTGCTTTAACACTGACACAACAACCGACATCAAACGTTGCCATTGTTCTTTCAGTTATAACGTACTGTTTCTTGATTTAACTACATCACACCACAGGGTACAAATTTCTATCCTTGTAGATCACACTGATACTCACAAATTTAAATTAGCTGCACTTGATTAGACGTGCGACAAAAATTGTTAATAGAGGCAACAAGAAAAGCAATACCATCTTCCACTATCAACAGAAATACGATTGCACGTTAGCAAGGAAGTGTCTTGAAGAGGATATCTGTTCAGTGTTTGCTAAAAGATCTACTTATTATATGGCATCAAGAATATATAACTGTCTGCAACTAAATTAGAAAAACAAAAGTAATGTTCTTAAGGAACTTGATCATTATTTTCTTGTGATTTTTTTTTATTATTCATTTTTTGTTGCTCCTACCGTAAATCCTCGATTAAGCGCCGCGGCGCTTATTTAAAACTAGACTTTTTTGGTGCGGCGCTTAATCGAGTGCGGCGCTTATTGGAGGGCGGCGCTTATTTAAAAACTAAAGATTTCAGACAGATTCATCTTTTCTCTTTTATTAAAAAAATAGATTGACAATAAATGAAATTAGCCAATGTCTACATTCTCATCTTCATCCCCTTCCTCGTCAGGATCAATGAGCTGGCCTGGCTCATACGCATCTTCAACATCAGATTCACTGGTCTGGAAGGGGTTACTTTGAGGTTCTTCGAGGATCGAGAGTTGCGTTCGCAAAATTTCTCGGCCTTGGGCACATGGCTGTTGATCTTTGAAGCAATGTAGTCATTTTGAAATTGATAAAATATCTTTTGACATGAAAAAATGGTCAAGAATTGGTCCACTATAAAATATAACGTTTTAGTCTTATTGAACCCCTTTATCAATTAATGCTTCGAATAAGCGCCGCATTTACAGTCTAAGATGCGGCGCTTATTCGAGGGCGGCGCTTATTCGAGGGCGGCGCTTAATCGAGGATTTACGGTATTTCTTTTTTTTTCTGCAGCATGATTTGTGTGATATAGCTTATTCTCCAAATCTTCTTACGTTGACTTTCACACTTTTATGCTCATATAATATTTGCATATAGTTTTTACTGTTATATATATTATTTTAGTTTTTGATTTATATTTTATTATATGTTAAGACAGGACCTGCTTGTAAAACAACTATATTATTTTTTGCTGAAGCAGAATCCTCTGTATAATAAATATTTGAAATGAATAGATAAATAAATACGAACCACCTTTCACGTTCGATTCATTTTTAGTCTTGATAAAAAAACAATTAAAATAGTCTAAACAAAATAAATCATTATAAATTTAGTTTTAAAAATGATATACATTCTCAAAATAATGTGAAATGTTTATTTGTGAGTGTCATCTCGTCCACAAACCTAAAATAAAAATAAAAAGCTGCATCACCATGGAGGTATCACTGATAAATGTATAACCTTGGAAATCGCATTGTTAAAAAAAAGGGAGCGGAATTAGGATTTTTTGCTCTACGCACAGGAAGGAGAACTGCATATTGGCCACTTGGAAAGCTTAAAATGGTCCGAGATGTTTTTAGACTGAAAAATTGTTTATTGTTTTACCAGGAAAATAATTTTCAGGGTTTTTTTTCTATAGGAGATAAAATAAAGACTGATAAAGTTGAAATTTACACATCTATAATATAAGAGCTGGTTAAATTAGAAGAAAAAAAAAGCGTAAACTGTTTTTCAAAAAAAAATAAAAAATATCTGAGTATTAATTTTTGTGAAACTTGCGCGAGCAGCTGGTTTCCCAATAATTTTTGTGGGATTTAATTTTCGCGAAATTGACAAAAAACTGGCAAAAACTAATTCTTTTAAGGTATTGCAAAGAAATTCGTATTTCTTAGTTAACTTGCAGCACTAAATTAGTCATCAGATACAAGACAGTAAGCATTTACAGTTCCCTCTTCCTATGCAAGAAAAAACGCGAGGACCAACCTTGTCATCTCGCTATTTACTCGTGAAAATTTTTGTATTTCAGTCCATGGTAAAGTTTTTGGTGCACCATCTTGTCTCCACCAGCCATATTCTTGTGAAGATGTTATGGGTTTGGAATATATTTCGTTTGGATCTACAAAAAGATATTAAAACATTTATACTATCTTGGTGTGTAGCGATTTCACTGTAAACAACATATGTTTGTGTTTTTAGCTAGCTGACAAATTGATTATTATATATTTACTGGTTCTGACTGGTTCCTGTGGAAAGATCCACTCAGGCAAAAGAACGATAGATGACGTCAGCAGTGCATACATAAGAAATTTTGTTTTAGAAATTCATTAACCCGTTGCTCGTTTATTGAGCTTAAAATGATGGTCAAGAAAATGTATAGGATTATGCGCTTTTGACGAACGGTTAAGACATAGGGATAGGGACGGATAATTTAACCCAGCTTTAGGAAGTTAATCCCATTTTGGTCCCTAATAACCTGTGCAGAGTAAAATTACTGATGTCACCACCCCTTCCCAATTTGGTTATTTGGTCTTAAAGTGCGTTTAATGGCTTCATTAATTTAAATTATTGACGTCAAATTTATGTTATTGATTTGCGATGTGTAATTTGCTGCTTAACATTTAGGACATCTTTTTTGACAACACTGTGTGCATTACTGTATTACTGTATTACTATATAGATTTTATACTATTTTATACTATTTTCTTGTCAATATCTAATTTCACCATGTTTTTGAAAGAACACAAATTAAGAACATTCAAGGCTTAAAATATGTTAAAAAATAAGCATCTATCATGAACTAAATTTTAGATGTTTTTATAAGAAAAGTGTATTTTTATCAACTATATACAAAAATTTACTGAGAAAAAAAGAGAAATAAAAATAAAAAAGCTGTTTTGTCTTTATAATGTCACAAACTGCATTTGTTTCTGTCATTTTTTTAAGAAATTGGGGGCAGAGATTTCTGGCCATATTTTGAGGCATGGAGTTCATATAATGTCATTTGAAAATCAATAAGCGTTTAACTTTAGAATATGTACAAAAAATGTACCTTAAAATAAAAACTGCAATGCAGATAAGCACCGACTCGCTTATCGTATTTTCTAAACAAGGTATTCTAAACTAATATATGTATCGTGTCGAGTTGTATAAGTTCGCCATTTACAAAATTAAGATTCCCTGCAACTGCTACAGAGTCTAATGCCATACTTTCATGAAAAACAATAGTATACATGGCACTTACCACCGATAGTACCTATATTCTTAAAAGTATAGTGTCTATTACTCGATCGCTTTTATCAAAGTAAAAGAATTATCATCAGTGAAATATAGTAAAGTATTGTGAAACCCGTATTTAGTCAAATCAAATGTTATACACAATTATCAAAGGTAATCCTAGATTATCTATTTAATCTAACAACCACATCGTATATACCTCAACATAGCACGTTGTAAGGGTTTGAAGGAAGATTTACAGGTCTGGTGGTCACCAAACATCCCACAGTTTTGGTAATAAGTTTACCATATCAGATTTTGATCCTTATGTCATTACATTTTTGTTTTGTGTTGTTTTTTATAGTTTTAAAAAATTTTAATGTCCTAATTTCTGTTAGTATTATTCATATGCAATGAATTTGAAGACAATGATAGACATTTAAAAAACAATATGGCAAACTTACACAAAACCTGGCGAATTTACAAGTCTTCAAAGGAATAAATAGCTTGTATAATGGGTGGAGGGCAAATGGAGGTGGAGCAATCTAAGTGAAAGTCATGTTACCCAGTACAAATTTAACTATCGTTTATTAAAAAAACAGCACTGTAGTTTAAGCGTTATGGCGTGTTAGGTAAGTTTTACTAAAATGTTGGTGAACTTATATGAACGACTTGAAACGATCTCATTCTGTGTATATCTTCATTGTAGCTTTTATATGATGATCAAGATTTTGCTGTATTGATTCCAAAGTTGGTTCACAGAAGGCTATGAATTTGATTTCTTATGGTTGCAGTAAAATATCAAGAAATAATATTTGTGCTACAAAACTCTATTAAAGGCGCATAATCACCCTGTAGGCAACTTTTTTTAGAGGTGCCTATTTTATTGTAAAAATTGAAAGATATACATAAGAAAACATTATCCTGAAAATTTTATTGAAAACTGACAACCAGAACATGTTCAAATGTTTCATAGAAATAACAAACTCACCCCAATTTCTCTTCGCCTACAGAACCGCCATTGCATTCCATTGCACGAATCATGCGATAATAAACGCATGGCAAAATCGATCACATGGTTGCTGGATTCATGCCAATACAGAAAAAATAATGAATGAGGGAGAGTATCCGTAGCTGTGTTTCCATCGTAATGCTTTTATAAATGTATCAACAAAGTTCCGAACATGATAAATCAGATAAATCAATCGAAGTTTCTGTGTTATTCTTTATTATTTAAACGTTTTAACTTACTGAAATCAGACTTCTTTGCAACACTGACCACTTCTTGTTGTTGTTTCTGAAGACAGCTTCGCCTTGCTAGCTGTCTTACTTTTTGATTATTTTCCTTTGTTCAAACAGTTAGTCGTTTCCTTATGGAGACAGTAAATCTACACAATTAGAATACCTAAATTTTCAGAATTTCCCCTTTCATGCTCTAAATTTAATTATCTCCATAGTGCTTCAACTATCTTCAACTATCACAATGAGCATTCTCCCCCGTTGGGTTTTTTGGCTTATAAGATGCAATAATCCCGGTCATGCTAATAAAAAAAGAAAGAGCGTGAGAAGCATTAATTATCATAATTAATAACCACGAGGCAATGCTGTGATTTCTTCTTTCTGTTTTGTTTTGTCTGGCCTCCAAAAACAATGGCGAATAGAATAGAAGAAAATTAAATCTAAGTGGAGAAAGTGATACGGATGTTTTTACGCTCGGCCGCTTTTTTAAACAGAACCAAAATTTCTTTCCACTTTTTGATGCCATGTTTTACAAAGAAAAACAAGCCAAAAAGAACAGCGTGAACGGAGCCGACCATAATGGCGATTTTATCGAACTCCATCTCAGTGCTCATTTAAAGATAAGGCCGTTTGTTTACCTACGGTTTCACACGAACATTTTGCGACGGCCCGCTTATTAGACGAGAATAAGAGATCAACAAGACCATTAAATATGGCGGCTGGAAAAAAACCCCAATAAATTCAAGATATTGAAGTACCATTATTTCCATTTCTAGTAGGTTTTATATCCTCAAATTTTCAGGAAAGTCATAACTCCGTCTGAACTTTGAAATAAATATAAAAAATGTATATGTTAATTTTTTTCGATAAGGGTGATTACGCGCCTTTAACTTGCACTGTACTAATATTAAAAAGAATTGCTTTGTCCTTCACATGCATGCCCAACTACATTCCTGTGGGCAAATTTATACATTTTGAAAACATAGTAAAGCCAAGCTTATAAAAATCTCAATAATTTACCATTTTTTGTTCTTTGATGCTTCGTTAGACGCTCTGTGTATTTCACATAGGAACCTTGTGCTTCGGAAAAGTATTTCGCACCCTTTAAATCCTCGTCGTGGAAAGCTGGGGAAGGGGTAGAACAAGTAGGCGTTTTTAGAGCTTCGAAAGGTTTGGTTTGATCCGGAATGTTGCAAGATTCACTTCCTTTTACAGCTATTTTTATGGGATCTTGAACTCCCAGTTGCGTTAAGTTAAAAAAAGACATGTCGCACGCCAAAAAACAAAACAAATCGAGCAATCAAACATGGCGTATACGGCACGCTCTGGTTGCTATTAGAAACAAGCTTTGTCGAATGTTTTGACATGTTGACGGAACCGAGATTTTGAGCGGGAAATAGTTTGTTTACGTTCTTTCGTTTTTACTATACTTTGGAAGTGTTTTTGAAAGAACAGTCGTTTACAGCATCACGATGGAGGTATTTTCTTAACTTAATTTAACTTGTTCGATTTTGGATTAATGTATTTTTCTTATCATTGGAAAATACTGTGAAAACTTTTACACCCTAAGATCTAGCCAGCTAGCTAGTTAGTAAAAATAACAGTAATCCTCAAAAGTAATCAAGAGGCATTATAATTTGGCATGACTTTAGAATAACCCCTCTCATTTTAATTTTACAATTAAATTAACCTACATGACCAACGCATAGGTTGCATAGGTCGCACATAAAAACAATGCATTGCGCAATACACCTTTTCACAGTTGAATAAAAATAACATAGCTACCCTTATTTTATCCAACTCAAGTTATCTGTACAACTAGTTGCACCATACTAATCATCTTAAAACCAATTTAGAAGACACATCAATATTAAAACTAAAAACGACCTTTCCTTTTTACCAAAAATACCCACTGCTGTGGGCTGGCGGCAAACGTGTTTGTTGTTGTTTTCTTCAGTTTCTGTGCAGTAGCCTCCGCACAGACTTTTCTCATAGCCATGCGGCATTGTCTTTTGAAACCACTACTTCGTGTATTACTACATATCATAATAACTGTGAAAACGTGTATCACGTCTGTTAGGGTTAGGGTTAAGTTACTTTTGTAGGAATTTCATCTTCCCGATACGAATAGAACCCGTTGGTCACATATGTCGCGTAGGTTACTTTTGTAGGAATTCTATTGTCATAATACATAGCACGCGTTGGTCACGTAGGTTGCATAGGATAGTTTTATAAGAATTCTTACATGTTGCAGGGGTATTCTAAAGTCAGTTACACAAAACCTGCCCGTAAGCTGTACGCCCCCTCTTGATATAAACGGGAAACACTATACCATCCCCCTTTAAAACACTTAAGTCCCATTTGTAAGCCAAGTTGTTACGGCCCATTTTATGTGCTACACCATCCAAGCTTAAAACAATTCAAACCTGTTATAGAATAAAAAATAATTTCTTAATAAAATATTCACAGAATTGCACTTTTTCCGAGTCTTTGTTAGAATTTTGGTGCTTTATTATTTTTTCTGTGTAAATAATTGTCAAGTTTCTTCAGCTTGAACTGTAGTTTTCAGATTTTATCACAGACTTTGAAAATAACCCATGTCGTTTTACACCAATAAGCTAGACTGTTGGTTGCCTTTTCCTTATTATTTACTAAAGCATCAGATAAGGAAGAAAGTTAACTTTTTTAAAGTAATTGGTAATTTTTGTAAAGTTAAAACCTAAGTATTTAAACATACATTTCTTTATATATATACTCTATTTTTAATGTAACAGTACATTTTGAAGGTAAGCTTCCATGAACGCACATCTGGCATAAGTAAATACTTTCATAATAGACCATTGTTTTTTAATAGATGAATAGATCAGGGAAACTTTTTGTTCAAACAATAACCTGCCGACAAATTGCCAACATATAATATATATATGCTCGCATCACCTCGCATCATTTTGAATTTTTTAAAAAGACTTGTTAACTTACTTTAAGCTCTTTAATATAAGTCCAACATCATTTTATACCTCTGGTTCCCTTTCAATAAAATTCACTTTCCTGTTGCCGATGCGAGTTACAAAACTGTGGCAGTGTTCTAATAAGTATGGAAACTGGGACAGCAATTATTTGCTAAATCCAGGGAAATTTTAATACAAAAGACAACAATATATATTTTTTTGTAATCTATCCATTATAATTTTATTTATATTAGTACTTTGGAAGATAATATGAAAGATATATAAGCTAATGTACCTACAATTTATATACAACATCATTCATTTTTTTCCTTTATTCTTACTTTATATATATCAGAAAATTACAAGCCGCGAAAATTAATTCCCGCAAAATTTCCAAATTTGCCTTATCAGCGGAAAAAAGTTCTCGCAAAATTACCTTCAACACTAAATCCACGGAAATAAATTCCCTTTTTTTATCGCGAAATTCCAGAGAAAAAAAATAAGTTCAGCAAAAATTAATTCCATTTCCATTCACGTTTGCTACAAGACAAACTTTTTCGTTTTTCCTTTGACTTAGTGCATACACAGAAGTTACATTCAGACTGTCCTGTACTTTTAAATACCTGCCTTTTTCAAGATAGTTTCAAATGAATTAAAATTAATATACTGAAAAAAAGTTGTTGTTTTTAAGATTTTTTTGAAATAGAAGAGAAAACCGCCACCATCTCGCTTCTAATAATTTTTTTAGATATTTTCTGTTTTGTTTACAATGGATTTCTAATCAGAATGTCTAAATTTAAAACCATACAGAATTTATATCAGAATTTTAAACCAGAATGAAGCGTTCTGGAACAGAACAAGCATTTTAAATCGAGATATCCTGTTTGGAAACAGGGCCGCGTTTTTAATCAGGCTAAAGTACCTATAAAAAGGTTGATAACCATAAAATCATGATCTATACTTCAGCAAGCCCTGATATTTATAGATAACTGTATATACCTAATTTTTTATATTTTTAATTTAATTTTAGGAACTCCATCCAGAAATGAATACTGAATTAGTATGTGTAATGGCCAGTCTTGGTTTCTCAGAAGGTGACAAATATTTTAAGGGAGCAGACTGCTTCGAAAGCTTAAAGGATTTAATAAGATTTCTTCGACGTGAAGATGAAACATGCAACATACGTAGACAGATGGGTGATGCGAGATTACTTCAAAAGGTCTGTTCTACCTTATATTTAATGAAGTAAAATGTAAAAAAGACTGAACATAAGCAGTTTGTTAGCCAAAATTTCAAAAGGGATCCTGAGGTGATAAATGATGTTGGATAAAATATAGACTCAAAGAAATGATGTCATTTCTGATCACAATAACATCATTGTGTTGTTTTCCTTACCTTGATCCTCTTTAAATGCCATTCTACATAATGTACCCTGTTTAATAACATGAACAGCAATATTTCTGGAAAATTGTTTTACATTTTCATTTATTGTTAGAATAAGAAACTTTTTTTGCAAAAATGACGTCATTTTTTATTCCAATGATGTCATTAAAATTACTTTTTTATGTGAAAAAGTTTTGTGTAATCATTCCCCCAGGTTTATATTGCCCAAAAAGGCCCAGATATAATAGGGTTAAAGTATAATGCTTCCAGACTTGGGGGTTGATTGTTGCAGCATTAAGGTCTCTTTTATTCATTTGTCGTAGTTGTTTGAATAAGGAGAATACAAAAAAGCCATTCAGTTCATTATTTTACTCTATTTCAGCACATTTTTGAACATATTTTTATTATATACTTAATAATAGTAATACTTATTTAATGTTAACATTAAATATAGTACAAAAAATCATCTCTTTCAAGCTGCTTTTGTAACCATCCAGGTAAAAGTTTCTAAAAACAAAGCCAATTACATCACCAAAAGCACTATTGTGATCAGAATTTTAAGGTTGACAATAACAAATACAAAACAGATTTCTAGACAAATTGACAGTCAAGTTGTTAATTCAGCATTATTTTTTTTTGTTTTGAAAATGAATGTTATTTGTCTATATAGCTAATAGTATAGCTAACACCCTGAGAAATGTTTGGAAAACATGTTTTATTTATTTACTTTCGTTTACTAGACTGCTTTTATTTTGTAGGATTTAATTCCAATTTTAATGCATTATGGAGATGATGATGAAATGGTTGATATTGTTATGAGGTATGTCACTTACAATGTCAGTAAGTTTACTTAAATAAATGCACTTAAACGCATTCTGTGTATAAAAAAGTATATAATAAATTTATTAGAAAAACTTGTATACATGAAAGAATCTATAGCAAGTCAACTTTCATATTTGTATCTCAAAATGTTCGTATATTTGTAACAACACCTGTTGACTGATTTCTCTCTTTATTTTTAGGTTGTTAGTTAATCTTACATCACCTGCAGATATATGTTTTAATAAGCACACAGCAGAAGCGGAGGAGGGAGTAGGACGAAACAAAGTTACTCATAAATATCAAACAAAATACTTGCAAGTTGTCAGTTATCTTCAGGATTATAAACAGGTAACGAATCTGTGAACCATAAAAAAATGAATTAATTGACTTGTTCTAGAAGGAGAAAAGTTGAGTACAATGACATTTTTTCTGTATAATAAATATTTTGAAAGGAATTAGAACTGCAGAACTATTGCTCAGTATGAATAGTTTCTTTGTTATTATTCCTCAAACCATAAGGCTATTTTTAATTAATTATTGAATTGCTCTTTTCCGACTTGTGATTTTATTGCAGGGTTGTTCAGCAAGTTTTTCTTTATACTTTGTCAGAAGTGACTTTGCTTTACTTTACTTGGCCGATCCTAATTTCAATATAACAGAACATTATTAAAACAGTGTATTTTATACTACTGAAGATACTATCCTGTATAGATATTCAAAATAATAATAGTAATAATAATATATCTCAAAAAGTTTGTTTTTCCTCTAGCTTTAGTAGTGTAATTATTAAGATGGATCAATGTTCTTGAAGCTGAGTGCTCCACAGTGCTGCAAGTAATAAGGAAATAAAGATGTAAATGAATATGATTTTAGATTTAAACCAAACCCCACAAAATAGAGTAAAAGCAATTTAACCTTCACTAGGGGTAGTCCTGATTTCTTTTTCATTGTTGGCAATACAGAAGGGGTACTGTAACCTGTGCTGTGTCTAATGTAGATTTTCAATTAAAAGTATGGTTATTTCTCTAGGCATTCACTGATGAGAAAGTCCTTGCATCTGTTGGTGCACAACTTGGACGAATTTTACAAATGGTTAGTGCATTCCCCTTAGTTATGCTTCAACATACTTTCCTTGAAATAAGGTCCGATAGAGGGATTATATCCAAAAATTTGTTACTTTCAATGATTTCATTGTTTGTATTTCCTGTTAATGACCTGTTAGTTTTAGGGTGTTAAAATTATGCTAATTGTTAGCCTGTGGAAAATCCCATGGGATTTCGCCCATCGCAACTTGTAACAAATTGAAGCCAAATTTCAGCTTTATCTAATTGTGGTTTATTTACGATTTTTCAGGGTTTGAGTTTCTTGTTATCTTTATAATAATTCCATACTAAAATATCCTGATACTAAAGTTTGACACATTTGAAAATCATGGGTTCTGAAACTATAAGACAAGGATAACGCGCAGTTAAAATGTATTAAGAAGCACCGAACCATGTTTTTTCCCACTTATTATTAAAGAGACCCTAACATGAAAGAAAATTTTTAATGTTATAGGGAACAAAAAGTTATTTATGAAGTCTTTTGGAATTTAATTGAAATGTATTTTCATTCTTGAGATATTTGGCTTCAGGGATTTCCATCTGACCTCATGTCTAAAGTCGGCATAAATTTAGTTTTTAAATTGCAAAGTTACACAGCGTGGAATCATCACCTTAACAAGCTTGGAAGTTTAATAATGATCTTATCTTTAGATACAGGTAGATATGTAATATCAGCATTTTTTCAACGCTGTTACATGACATCACCAGTTTTCAGTTATAAATCTTTAAATCTAAAGATTTTTTTAATATTTTCAAAAGCAAAAAGTTAAGCAAATTTTTATCCTCTCTAGCATATAAAAAATCTTTTTTTTATGTTCATCAATTTCCAGTTAATTGTCCATCTCTGTACTAAAAGTATTTTGTTGATTTATGCTTTTATGTAATGCATTCAATTTTTTTGTGTGATATGTTTACTAAGCCACCCATTATAACAAATAATGCACTGTTTTTTATATTTAATTTACTATGGCACCTCATTTGTAGGACTTTGAGGATCGTGGTGAAGATGAAACACTTTTATTTGAACGAATGCTTTTATTACTTCGTAACATGTTACACGTACCTGCAAGTCCTAATGAAGAGAAGGTAATTTTTACTTCGAAAGATGGATACCAATGAATAGAATATGAAAAAGTGTACAAGTAATTTACAGTGTGCTTTTTTTACTAAAACACAAAACCTAAAAGTGCAAAAGGATATTACGTTAGCTGAATGTTTGGAAAAATAAGTTTCTGCCGTCATGGTGAATTTTAAGCCACAAAACTAATTGTGTAATTTCTCTTGATGTTTAACAAAATGTTTCTATGCATGTTATTTTTCTCATGTGTCTCCTGTAAATGCTGCCTTCAATTCACTGTCCCTTTTATTCAATTAGTTTTTTAGTGATTCAGTGAAGTTTTAAAAAAGGGTTTTCTGTTATAAAATTATTTAAATTTATCGAGATTTTAGTTTTTAAATTCAAACTTTTTTGTTGTACATTTGCACATTTTTTTTTCTAGAGAACTGATGATGACGCCTCTTTGCATGACCAAATATTATGGTAGGTATACTTTATTTATGGTAAATGTATCTCAGAATGCGTAGTTCTATTTGTACTAATTATACTTTAAAACAATCCTCCTTTAGAGGACCTCATCTACTCATGTTTGGTTTGCAATAAGTTAACTTTTGTCTTAGGAGCATGCATTTAAATGGTATTGATGATCTCATAGTTTATATCAGCAGCTCCCCTGATGAGGTAAATTGTTTTTTCGTCCAAGGCCTCTTAATTTTTTTCTAAAGACCAATTAACTAAAGATCTTTAACTTGGTTTGCAATAAAATTTTCTGTATAAGCTTGTATAGGCCCTATATGTTTACTCACAAAATTTAATTGCAAACCAACATGCAGATCCCAAGTTATGGGGTCGTCAGCAAAAAAATAAGAGGCCTGGGATGGTGTCATTTTGGCAAAAAAAATTATGTTAATCAATTCACCTTTAAAGTTTAAATGCACATCCCTTACAGGTCTAAAATTAATGATGACAGAAATGTCAAAATTTGTATTGCTTAAATATGACATCATAATTTATGCAGCATAATTAAATCTGAAATTCTTTAAATGTGAATATCTTGAGAACCAAAAGAGCTTTTTAAAATTTTTAAAAAGACTTGTTAACCAAATTTTCAAGCTCTATAACATCATTTTATACCTTGGGTTCCCTTTAACGTTTCCCTTAATTTTGTATCTTTTCTGTATAATTGTAAAAGCGCACAGAAATAATTTTTTTATGTTTTGAGTTTAAAGAGGATTTATGAAAACTTGGTGTATTTCGTGGGAAATAATAGTATCACAGTTATAAAGTGGTGACAAAAGTATTATAATGGAAACAATATGGATATATTTGAAAATATACATTTTTTACAATCTTAAAAATTTCTTTGAGGTTGTTACTTTGTAACCACTGCTGCAAGATAATTGCTTTGTCCAAAAATAACTTATTGTGATAACTCAAATATTCCAGACAGCAAAATAGCTCTTGAAAATAATTGCATGATTGTGCCTGGACGCTACTGACAGTTGTTTGTTTGTTTATTTAGGAAAGATGGGTGATGCATGCTATTGAGATAGTGCAATTAATGCTAAGAGAATTAGTAAGAATCTATTCCAGCAATACTTTGCACTTGTTTTCAAGACTATACCTCAGCACAAATTTATTTTTTCTTGATGTAGACTCCAGAAAAACTTGCCCAAAGTTCCAAAAACAGAACTGAAAGTGAAAAAGCTGAAGATACAAAGTTTGTTAAGTTTGAACTTTATTATTTACGGTCTTTTAAGGATATTTTTACTAAAAAGTATAGTATTTTTATATCTTAACTTTAATTTTTTTCAGAGCCTTGCTGTTAGCGAGAGAAAAAGAAAATATTCACAAAAAAGTTGCAGGGAAAAAAATGACCAGTTCCAGGTTTATATTTAGTATTCTTTTTTTGTCATATAAAAAGCTTGGAAGCAGTGTTATTTTATCCATCTGCAACATACTGTCTGGCAGTGAGTGGAAGTCGATCCAGGATAATATTTAGTGTATGCCTTTCCTGATATAAAAAAGCATTTAAGCAGTTACAAGGTGTAAGCAAACCTGCTACCCACTCTAGGTAAGACACTGTACCACTTGGCTGCTCTTTGTAAAGTGTTACTTTACTTTGATTCAATATTAGGTTCTTTTGCCACTAGAAATTTTCTGTGACTGTAAATCAAACCCACTCACTCAAGGCAGTATGTTAAAAATTTATATTTGCCCATCATGATCAGAGGACATTATTTAAAAGAAGAGGTATACACAGATGTAACAATTTAAATCTAAAAAAAAACATTAAAAAAATATCTTTACAATCCTGTCATACAACACACAAAAGATATTGTTAGTATAGAAATTAAATTAACAAGTATGTGCACTTGACCCATAGAAAACTCGTATTATATATTTATCATGGTATGCGAGTCGGAAAGAGATTATTCAGCAACACATACAACTCAAAGTTCAAACTTATAACAGACATAACATTTTTACAAATGCTCTTGAAAAGCAGACAAAAAAAATTTAAAGCGAAAAATATGCTGCCCTGTTTTTAAAATTGGTTTTATTTGCTAAATTGTCTATCTGAAGGTGAACTATCTTCCAGTCAAAAAGTGTTATAGGGAAAAGTAGGTGCTTATGAGTAATCTGCTGGAGTGTGTATATTAATCATGACTATGGTATTTATTCATGGCAACACAAAAAGGTGTATATATAATAGTACACCCAGGTGTAAATATAATAAGCTGAGAAACTAATAAGAGAATGCTATAGGTAATAAATACACGTATTTCTTTTTATAAGCAACTACATTTTTCATGTCAGCCTCAGTTGCTAAAGGCAAAATTTTAATTTCAGCTTCAAAGTCGTTTAAAAGTTGTTAAGCGTAATATTAATATTTTACAAGATTTCAGCTTTAACACTTGCTATTTTTGAGCTTTAATGTTTATTACTTATTGTTAAAAACGCTTTTTATTTTTCTAAAGAACTGTTTTCTAGGTTACTTTTTAGATTATTTTTAGTTTAAATAATGGCTTAGTCGTTGCTTAGTTTTTAACACAAATCTCAGCCTTAGCCCTGAGAAAATTGCTGCTTATAAATATAAAAATGTACAAGTAAAATACTCAAATAAAACTGCAAAAGTTTGAGAGGTTTCTCTTGTAAAGGTTACTGATGTTTTTTTCTGGACATTGTTTAGACATTCGAGATTTGGAGGAACTTTTTGGGTAAAGAATATGAAGGGAGTGGGAAACAAAAATACCCTGGTCCAGCATCATCATGTTGCTTGTAAGAAATATTTTGGTGCTAGTTATCTTAGTTTACAAGGATCGTGGATCTTTATTGGTGTAATCCAGGACTGTCTATAAGCATAAGAAAAGTGACTTAAAACTGTTATTTGGTTGTTGTTGTTTTTGTTTTTGTTTTTGTTGTTGTTGCCATTGTTGTTGTGGTTGTTGTTGTTGTTGGTGGTGGTTGTTACATTTTATGTTTCTTTTATGTTAATTTCTACCATTTTTTATTATTACTTTGATCTTTAAATCAAAATAATGCTATTCTTTTTCAGCTGTTGATGATATAAGTTCCGATCATAAGAAATTTAAAGCGAAAGTTCCAAAACGACGACAAGCAGCAAAGGAAACAGTTATTGAAAGAACATCAACATTAAACATTAGGTACTGGAGTTGCAACTTTCACATCACTTCTAGCATCTCTATCATTAAGATTCAGCCTTGACTACCCATAACCTTGCACTTGGTTTCCAATATTCTACCCTAGCTTACTCTAAACCAACATGTTCTGCAGTGCTAATTCATCAGAGTGCACTTATTTTGTGATTTAAGGTAAACTTATCTCTGATATTTAGGTTGTTTTTGAAAGAATTTTGTGATAAATTTCTGGAAAACAGCTATAATCATCTGATGAGGATCGTAAAGGTAAGAATATTAACCCTATTCGTGTTGGGCTATTTGAGGGTTCCTCAATGCTGGGGGAGAGGGCTGATTCGGTTTCCCTCTCTTTAATTTCTGAAGTTGTTGTTGAATAGACATTAAACTTACACAAGTATTGTCTAGACCTTATATTAACAACTTTGTCAAAAAAACTGCTGATGTCAGCATTTTTTGCTAATGACGTCAACAAACAACACTTCAACATTTCTACAAAAATAGTTTTATATAAGACTTCCCTGGCCTTATGTTTTGTGAGTAATTTGATGTCAAGGATTATTTATTGCTGGCATCCTTGTAATAAATATTGTCATTACTAAAAGTATCCCCATGGAGTAGTATTCCATGGCAAATAAGATATATCCAAGGGAAGAGATTTTAATTTTTTTCTTGCAAAAGAAGAAGAAGGGTACAGGGTGCTACCATTGGCAAAGGCTTTGCCTAATAGGTTAAAAACACTATGATTGATCCACAGTTAAGATAGCTGCTGAATATCAATGTCAATCTATATTAGTATTCCCCTTTTTTCAGCTTTCTTTATGAACAACTTGATAAAAAACTTTTTATAATAAAATTTGGGAAATTAAAACTCGTTTTTTGTGACGTTTGTTTGTAAACATCCAAATAGAATTGGTCCATTGAGTTGAAATTACTTTGTTGTGTTTAGGCAAATGTGGTGGCAAAGCGCTCTCAAGAAAATGACGATACCTACTATCTTTGGAGTTTACGGTGTGCATAGTGTTACGTAGATTACTTGACTTATGTCAATATCAAAAGCGGATTTAGCAATAAATGAAAAAAGGAATAGGGAATACTGCCAGAAAATCCAATAATTTGTACTAATATTTACAAAGTATAGTAACTCTGCTGCACCTTTTTTGCAGGTTAAACTTTACCACAGCAAGAGTTTCCCTTAAGGTTTTTCCCAAAGCCCTGATCATTTCCTTCAAATTATCAGTTTTATTAAAATGTTTTTTGTGTAGGTTTTTTATGGCGTTTAATCGAGCGCATTCCTTTAAAGTGGAATACGTAAGGTATGTTATTGAAACGTGTGAGTTCAAACCCTAATAAAACCCTAAAAAAATTTAGCTTGTTGTTTTCACTGCAAAATTGTTATATTTAGAGAAACACTAAACATGGATACGTTTCATTACGTCCTTAAACAAATCAACACATACTATGACAATTTTTTCATGCATAAAAGAGGTGGATGGGAGCCTTGGCAAAAAAGGTTATTAACTTTACTATTGCTGTTTCTTTCTTGTTTCCAGTTGGGTCTTTTTTTGCAATTGCTGACACATAAAGCTCAATCGTAGGCTTGTATTGTCAACCTGATGATGTTGTGCTCTGCTGCTAGTCTGCCTTATATATCTCCTAAACAGGAAAAACTATAGACATGAAATTCTGCGTAACATCTCTTAATGTAATATAAATTTTGACGAAAAAAATTGATCACGTTATTGATTTTATGATGACGTCATCATTTTTCAAAATTTTGTTGCTATGACAACCAGAAGTAAATTTTTGGGCAAAATATTTCTAATCGGTACTTACGAAAAGTCGCCAAAATTAAAACTTAAGTCTTACTAGCTGAGACATTATTTAACCTCACTATTTTTCTGCTGAAATAGGGTTAATCAAGCTCCTTGCTTACTACTGTAGTTCCTATGATAATTATTAAGTGTTCTATTTTATGGAATTTATTCTTTAGGTTGCATTTGTCCATACAAGCTTATAAAGAGTTGCTGACATACATTTCACATATGGATAAATCTAATGATCATGTTTTGAAAGATGCTTCTTCAGTCATGAAAAGTAAGGCGTTGTCTGTGTGTGTTTTTATTTATTTTTCTGGTATTTAGTCTGCGAATGACATCAGCAATTCTTAGACACACCAGCATACAAAAGACATGTACTTTTGTTGTTAGAACGTCACTAGTTTTTTTTGTGTTCTGTTTTTAGATAACGTGTTTTATCATGAAGAATATAGAAGTGTTTTTCTAATGTTACTTCGACATTTCGATCAAAGTAAACAAACCAAGTATGTTGCAATGTATTCTTTCAATATCATTAAGCTTCATTTAAAATACAATTAAATACAATGCTATTAAAAGCTTATGCTATTAGAATTTCTTGCAAATTTTTGTCCTTTAATCTTAGAAAATACATTGGCGATTTAATCGACACCTTTCATGTATTTTTAAAACTTCTGGAGATGTTTTGCAAGAATAAAGGAACACTTTTAGTGAAGGTAGCTTTCTGATATTTTCTTTTCATTTATTGCACCAATACTTTGATTTAACCTATTTTTGTTGCTGGTCACGATGTTGCATTTTGTACTCGGACAAAAAAATTTGGTGTAAACTTTTTTACCTTAACTGCAGACACCATTTGTGAAATACATCTGCTGTTTTTAAATTAAAACAATTTCTGATTATCTGTACAACTTTTTTTTAGAGTAAGAAAAGAGTGGCAAAGCGACGCCGTAAGACCAAAGCACAACAACAAGCTGCTGTGCAAATGACTGCTGAACAATTAGATGAATTATGGGAAAATGATCTTGCACCTAATTTGTCAGCTTTAATACAAGGACATGATGCACTACCGACTGATGTTAGTTCTCCATTTGACATCTCTTCAGATGTGCCGGTAGAAGAACAAAGGTTTGTAAACACCTATACAAACTAACTAAAGAAAGATTTTAAAAACAGTTCAGCGTAAAAATGTTTGATTAGGAAAACAAAGTATCTACTTTGCCATGGATTCACTGAATAATTTTTAATTCCTTTCAATAAAGTTTCAGGTTAGCCAAGGGTTCTGGAATTCCTTAAGTTGTTCTGTATTTTTTTGATATTGGAAATGTATTTGATAAAAGCCACTTTATAAGATTTTTCTGAATTGTTTTTTAATTTATAATTTTTGTCTTCTTAGACTAGCGTATACGTACTACATACAATACAAAAAATATATGTTTATACATATTTTTATTAAAAGTTTCTGTAAAACATACTGATTTCACAGAAACATGTTATATTATTGTTTTTAGAATAAATGCAATGATAAACATCCAAGATCATTTGAGAAGTGGTAGATGTGGCGAAGGGGTTGCACTCTTAAGAGCTGCCAGGTGAAATCTCCTTTTCGAGTTACTATGGTTGTCTTTTCGCAATAACATTGTGATCAATATTTTATAAGGAAAATTAGACCTGGCTTCTCTAAAGCAGTAAAATGACTCAGTAGTCATCCAGAGATCAACAACCAGTTACATTTGATGTCATTAAGCAGCGTGTAGAACAGCAACATACGTGTTTCCAGTAGAATTCTTGTTTTGTAATAATCCATCTACAGTCATTATAATGAGAGTTTGATAAAAAGTTTCATTGTGAAAAGATATTAAATAAAACAAAGAAATAGTAGTGTAAAAAATGACAACGAAATACAAAGCATAAAACTTCAAATAAGAAACACTCCTCAAGTTATTGGATAATATTTTAATTAATCCTGAGAAGTAAAAAGGAATATAATTGACATGGTAAACAAGAAATTCTGTTCTTTTAATTCAGTGGAACGTTTTTTTCCCTCTTAAATCCATTTGTTTCTGATAAAACAGAAATATGTTGTTTAGATATATACTTACCTTAAGAAATGTTTGGTAATTAATACTGGTGGTTTGTTTCTGTCGTAACTTTATGAGAGATCCCCTACAATATAAATTAGGTACGGGTTGAACCTATGACTTTTTAGCCAAAAAAATCATATTAAGTATTAATTACCAAGCACAAGGCGCTAATTTTTATACTATTGAATTCACACAACCAATACCTTGAGGTCATATAAGCTTGAATTATTTTTAGAATGTTGTGTCCCTCAGCTTATTTTGTTGCAGATTCACCATATATCAAATCAACAAAACCTGAGTCGCTATAAAAGGTGCCTTCCTCCAAAACAATTAGATCTGAATTTTTACTGAAGATTTGCTTTCAACCCAGTAAACTAGAAAAATGTTGATCGAAAAAAACATGTTTAATTAACAAAGCTTGTGTTAAAATGTTCTGATACTCTCTACAAACTGGGTAAAAGCAATTTGTGCTTCTTTTCTCAGAGAATGTTGGCCTGATGAAGAGAAATTTGGTACTGAGAATATTCAACCTGAGAATGAATTTATGGTTGTTCGTAACATACTCTTTCAAGAATTAGAACGTAAGTGCCTGTTTCCAAATTATTTCCCTGTTCAAACTGTATTTTTGTTCTGAACACATGAAATAAAAAAGATGTGATTTTGTAATCTTTCTTTTATTAGGACCGGCGTTTCAAGAGGAGAATGAAGAGGAGGAAGGTATAGCTTTTGAAATATCTCCTTACGAGAAATTAAAACGTTTTTTCTTTTCTTTTCACGATGTAAAGAACGTAACTGTAGCATTTTGACACTGTTATTGTTATAATTCTTAATAACCTAACATATCGTCAAAATTTTATTGTAAATTTGTAGAAAAAATTCTAACCTTTGCTATTTCTTGTAAACAACGAAATTGCACAAAAATTTTTAATCACCATGAGAAAATATTCCATTAGTTCGATTTTTCAATAGCACATTCCTTCCACGGGACAGGAAGCTCTCTACAACCCTTGTAGTATCAGTAAACTCACAATCATGCATTACAAGGTTAAGCAGACTAAACCTTGAGGACACGCTATGCATTCTCCCAGCTTATATTTTTAGGCTTTATTAAATTCTCTTTCTAAGACATATTTGCTTTAATCTTTTTTCCAGGTAATAAAATTCCGTTAAACCTTTTTTACATTGTGGAGAAATGGGTGGTTTCGCATTTTTTTTTTATCTAATGCTTACCAACAAGTAATTAAAAGAATGAATTTAATTTTTTTTCTTGCAATGCAAAAGCAGCTGCAACAACGCATTATAAAAATATCAAATAACAAAGAGGTGGACAGCACTCCTGAAACTTCTTATAAAATCCTAGAATTTGCTTCATCTCTCAAAAGTGTTCTTTTGTTTTTCACTTGTAATCGTGTTTTAACTACACTGAGCTGGTACACCCCTAAAAGTAATTACACTAGATTTGTGTAGATATAGATTTTGGACAAAACAGTTTGCAGATATAGTTATCAGCTGGACTCTTACCAGTAGTATTGTTGTATGACCAGTGTGTTTAGATTTCAACTTTTCAACTGTTTTCAACTTACCTTTTTTAGTTGAAATTAGAAATTCATTAAAATATCTTTTAGAACCTAAAAGTTTTGTGTATTTCTAAAGTAAAATTTGTTGTCATGTTTGCTCCAATGAATTGTGTGTTGGTTCGATGATACATATTTTCTACGTAAGCCTTATATCACCGTGAACTTACGTGTGCATATTCTTTAAGGAAATGAAGAGGTAGAAGAAGAAGAAGAAGAAGAGGAAGAAATGCCGTCAGTACGATCAGTGGAAAGAGAATTTCATCTGCAGCAATTTTTGACATCGTAAGTTTGTTGTTGTTTCAACCTCTCAGCTTTTCTACGACGTTCTTGTGGTGGCGGGTTGTTTACATTCGATCACCTAAAACATTAGTCTATTAGTTTTGTGGAATATTTCACAACGAACTTATCTTACGAATTTTTCCGAGCCTCTAAATCGATTTGAAGATGAATTGCTCTTCTCTTTCTTCCTTCATTTTTAACTCGATTACCAATATTTTGAAAACGGATTTCCATTAAAACAAGTGAGGAAAATGTTTATATATTAGAAGTTATCGATTTAATTATCGAGTTAATTCGCGAAATGTTTATGTCAACAATTTTCCCGAACTTCATGTGATAAGTAATGCACTGTTAAACTACATAAAATATTTTATCAACCTCGTTTCAATTTTTTTGAATTCCTTAGCGCCGACCGTGATAGCTATTACATATATAATATACATCTAATATATACACATATATAATATTACACATATATAATATACGTATATAATATATACACATATATGATATATCTATATATATAATGTAGGTTACCAGCTTAAATAGGAATGTTAGAAGGCTGCATTTCTTATCTGTCATCATATACCATAATTAAAAACATTTTACATGTTCTGTTTCTCCTTTCAGATTGGCGTCACCGCACATAATAATACCGTACAACTATCTCCTGAAAAGCTTTAAAACGAATACTCCCTTCACAAATCATGCGATTATAAAAGTGATGCATCGTGTTGCAGTTGATCTAAAGTATCCAGAAATGCTCTTCCAGTTGTCGCTGTTCCTAACTTTCAAACAGATCTTCGATACTCAAACTTCGCAATTTAAAGTAAATTTTTCGTAAATTAGTTTATATCTCCCAGTTGTTAATGCTGTGTGTGTATCCAAATATAGTATCTACAAGAGGCCACGATTTTTGACGGGTTTTCCACTAGTAAAACAAATCATGATGTTATCATTTTGTTATTAGGATTATTCTAAATTAAAACCATATTGAAGTTGCGTAAGATTTTCCTGCCCGGTATTTTTAAAAGCACATTTTCCTGTCGATTCTCAGTTCAAAGGAAAAGTGCTGAAAATTTTATCCAATCCATACTCTACAGTCACAGAAGGTTCAAGGTTCTTTTGACAGGGTCAAAGACGTCTTGAAGACTACTGATTTTGATATGTAGAACTATCCATCAGAAAATATGTAAATTTCGGTGCACCTGTTTCAAAATGAGACCTTGACAGTTTAATATCATTCTTTTACAAAATTAGCAATGTCAATGTACTAAGTTTTAATAAATTCAGGCAGTAGTTTAACGTTCAATCTATGTTTTGTTGTTTTCATTCTTTTTTATTGCTTTTAGGAGCTGGCCACTTTTGCAAAATATATTATATCGAAGTTTGTCGACGCTACTACGAAGAAACCAAATATGTTTGTTGAAACATTGTTTTGGAAGGGAGGTGGCGATTGTTACCAACTCAGTGAACGAGAACCTGTTGCAAGGGCAGGGTAAGAAAAAGAACATACGGATTACAAGTAGAAATTTAATAATTCTACCATTTTTTAAAAGCGATAGAAATACTAGTAGCAAATGCATGCATATCATATGCGTCTTTTCAAAAACAAATAAACCCTGCCTGGTTTAATTAGATTTTTTGAAAACATTGACACGAGATATGAAACAGAACAAAAAGCTCGAACGAGAACCAGTCTTTGACAGTGTTGATAAATGCGAAATTTCATAAAAATAGGGTGTTTCTAAAGAAGTATGCATCAGTCTTTGACAGTGTTGATAAATGCGAAATTTCATAAAAATAGTGTGTTTCTAAAGAAGTATGCATAAAACGGTCCAAATCCACAGTTCAAACGATCCTTTAAGCCTGATCGTGGGATAAATTAATTTAATAATTTCATGACAATTCTACTCCTGCGTAAAAAATGCATGACATGTTTGTCATTCTTTCTTGACAAGTTCTTTCGTTCCTAACAATCGAAAATTAATTTTATTTAGTTATATACAATCATAAAAATATAAACGTATTAAAAATACATTTTTTAAGAAGTGGAACAGAATATTATAAAATGATTGCTAATTCAAGTGCTGGCCTTAAATACAAAAATCAAAGAAACTAAAATATTTTCTTATTTTTAGTGCATCTAACAAAGCACGTGAAAAGTGGACATTTGAAGATGAGGAGGAACTGAAAACTCTTTTTGATCAATATAAAAAAAGTGAAGGTATATCATTTTACTTCCTCTCCTTTAGTCGATTGTGTAGATGCTTTCATGATAATTGAAGGCCTGCTTCAGACAGGCTAAATTATGCTACCGTAGAGAGCTAAACAGTTTAAAACTTTTCTTTTAGATGTTGTTGGTGAAATACTAAGAGTGTTACTGATAAGGATCGAACGCGTAGACAGGGTGCTTCTTATTCATCTAGTCTGCATTCCAATTTAATTTTATCATTCATTTAAGAGTTACAGTGCACAGTTACAAAAACTATTTGAATCTGTTTGTTTTTGTGAATGTTGAAACAACTTATATAAAACAGCTCCAACAGTAAGATTTTTTTTATGGTAAATCTTCAATAAAGCCTGGAATATATTGCTTAACCCTTAAATTCCAAAGTACTCCAACATTTGTGCCGAACTTTGTGGCAATCCGATGTCTCTGTCGTCTTTGTGTAGGAGGGCTTTATTTTAGTCCGGCCTGAACAGGATTAATAAACTTAAAAGAGTAGAACACGTGCAAATATATTTATGCAGAATATATTTATACACGTGTTAACTCTATTTATGTTTTTAGACCTTCCTCTCCTTTAGTCGATTGTGTAGATGCTTTCATGATAATTGAAGGCCTGCTTCAGACAGGCTAAATTATGCTACCGTAGAGAGCTAACAGTTTAAAACTTTTCTTTAGATGTTGTTGGTGAAATACTAAAGAGTGTTACTGATAAGGATCGAACGCGTAGACAGGTGCTTCTTATTCATCTAGTCTGCATTCCAATTTAATTTTATCATTCATTTAAGAGTTACAGTGCACAGAATTTGACAATTTTGTGTTAATATTTAGATTACCAATAAAATTGGTGCGACTTCGATTGGTTGAAAATTCAAAACAGCTCCAACAGTAAGATTTTTTTTATGGTAAATCTTCAATAAGCCTGGAATATATTGCTTAACCCTTAAATTCCAAAGTACTCCAACATTTGTGGCCGAACTTTGTGGGCAATCCGATGTCTCTGTCGTCTTTGTGTAGGAGGGCTTTATTTTAGTCCGGCCTGAACAGGATTAATAAACTTAAACAGAGTAAACACGTGCAGAATATATTTATACACGTGTTAACTCTATTTATGTTTTTAGACCAAAGAAACCCAAAGCACGTGATTGGTTAGAAGAGCAAACAGAAGAACTCCATCGTTTATATGATGAATTTAAACCAAGTGATGGTAAAATGTGCTCCTTTGTTGGTGATTTTTTTGAACAAGAAACTTAGGATTTCTCAAAATGTCATTCACATCACATCATGCCACTCTATGTTTATAAAACTAAAATATATTTTTGTGTTTTCTTAGATCCAGTTGGAAATATCATGAATGCATTAACGTTTAATAAATCAAAAAACGCAGTAAGTGGAATTATTGGGTGGAATTTTGTAACAACCTTAACGTAGACTCCCATTGGTGCTTGTTTTGAAAAATGTTATTTCTAGTTTAAACTAAACACTGGTAACAGTTACTTCGCGCACAACGTTGTGCTTAATGGAATTGGGATTTTTTTAGCGGATTTTGGGACTTGTTGTGAAAATGATGGGCCAACAAAGTAATTAAAATTTTCTATACGAAAAAATAAAATGAAATTATCAGATTGTTCTATCTCTAAGAGGTATAATTTGCAAGTACGGAGGCTAATATATTTTCAACTAATTGCATTTTTAGACAATACTAGAATAGCATCTCAATGCTTGTCTCTTGAAAATCGTTTCTGTGAAATTAAATCTCAGTGGAGGTCACGTCCACGAAAAGAATATAACTACTAAAAAACTGAGGTTTTACAATTTATTTGCAAAGTTATTTTTGGAATTAGCATATTAAAATGTACATTTTTAACCCAATTCTGCTTCAATAGAAGCATTATTTTGATAAAATTATTTTTACGGTCAAAGCCTTTTTAATATTCTTGTCGTTATATTAGTTAGTTATGCAATATGATTTTTAAAAATTCAAAACTTTTAATGATACTTTTGAAAGTTTCTTTCATTTTCTGTAAAAAAATAACCAACTCGAAAAATCTATTTGGAATTCAAAATGTCGTCTATCTGTTAAGCCCGATCAGAGGCAGTGTGACAGTTACAGAAATAATTCTTTGTTTTGTAAATATTTTTTCTTCGTAATTTTGGATTATTATTTTTAGATTATAAAACAGCTTCTTGCAAGTGGTAAAGTTTCTGATCGAAAGGAACTACACAAGAAAAGAAAAAAGAAGAATCGTGAATTCAAAGAAGTTAGTGGTAACTTACTTATATTTAGAATATGACGTCATTTTGTTTACAACTTTGGCAACACAATTCTTTTGATTTTTTGATTAATTTTTACAGAACAATGAAAAGGAGGTAGATTCGGACAGTGATAGCAGCAGCAGTAGTGGTAGTAGCGGTAATGCTTTATTTATTTATTAATTTTTTTAAAGCAGTAATGCTCTAAATCACCGTATATGCCCCGGGTAATAATCTGGTTGGGGTAATTTACAAAGCTCCAATTTTTTTGAGGATAATGATTTTTATATCAGAGCGTAACTGCAAATTTTTTATATGACTTGTTGTCTATGATCTATGTCAAAGAAATGTCTCTATCTATCGATATATATTTATCTACTTTCTTGCGAAGGGTGAATTTCCGTGGATTTTCCACAGGCTAATGTCTAGCTTAAGGCCGCTTTCCATTAAAGCGTTTTTAATCGCAACTCCCTGCATTTGTATCTGGGCACGCGCACAATAAATCTTTTTCAGCAACAACCTATATTTTGGGAGCTTTGAAAGTCGGAAGGACAATTTTTTAACAACCAATGAAAATTTAGAAAACGATACCATCTTTAATGTCATAGAAATCGAGCGTCTTGAATGCCGACGTTTAGATTGACTACTCATGAAGCATTTTTTTTTGTGTGAATACGCTCGTGTTTTTCAATTTAGATGACAGTGATGAAGAAGACAATGAAATGCCAGTTGATAAAGAAGCTAGTCATTCACGCTCGTTGAATATTTCCGAAGAATCAGAAGAAGATGAGACTTTATCCAATCTGACAACTCTTGTCGACCTGTCAAAACACGTAAAAGAAAACGGTACGTATTACATTCTACGTTAATAACCGTGATCAGTTTGACTTTAAATTCGTATTGAAATTCAAAAAATGTGTGATTTACATCACACATTTTTTGAATTTTAATACGAATTTAAAGTTGAAATTAAATTTAATGTTGGAATTAAACTTATGACGCGCCAAAAGACTTAGCTTATAAGGCGCCAGACGGATCAAAAATGTTTATTGCTTTTTCTAATGTACTGTTCTGCTTCAATTGAATCAGTTTGTTCCCGGCAAGAATGACTATGTGTAACCAGTATAACTTAAGAGGAGAAATTTTGACGTGGATTTAATTTGGCGAGCGGTCAAATATTTAAAAAATTGGCGTATTTTGATTAAAAAAACAAATTCGCAAATTATTTTCCACGCCAAAAGTTTCCTTCTGATCTGAGCCTTAACGATCAAATCGGCTACTATCTGCTACTATGTATTCTCTCACATAGATTTCTACTAAGATTTTTACGTTTCTTCAGGATACAGTCAGCAAATTATATGGCTTCAAACGAGGCTGAGGCGAGCTGCAGAAGGGCGTGAGGAAGACAGTAAGAAATTGTTTTTATGTCTCTATAGAAATTGAATTGTTGACTCTCAATCTCAGTTTCTTTTTACATGTTTTTGCTAGGATGACGGTTTTGTCTCTTGAAAAAACCCAGTAAATATGTAAATATGCGGCAACACTTCAATGCTGTCCCAATAAATACAGCTTTAATTTCTATTTTTCACATCATAGTCTATAAAACACATTTTAGATTGACGTATTTTCATTATCTTCGATTTTGTTATCTGGAATAAACCCAATGAAACCTTACACTAAAAATTCTTGTAAGTAAGGCAGCAGAGACGATGCTAAAATGATAAATGATAAAACCTTATGAAAAGAACTATTTTTGATACTCTTTTTTAAATAAATGCAATGATAAATGACCTAACCAAAAGAAATAATCGTATTTATTTTCGTTTCGAAATATTCGTGTGCCGTTACACGGCACACTAGTTCCAGTCTTAACGTTATAACACGTGCAACAACTCCCACCCTTCTCACAAGTCGATTAACCATCAGAGCTGTAACAAGTTAAGGAGAAAGCCCACCCACCCACCCCCTAAAAAGTTGTAAAAAATGATAAGGTAATTGCCTTACTTTAAGCTTAGAAATATGCCGCTTCTATATGGTTTCTTTTCGGAAAATAGGTAAATGAAACCAACCTCATTTGGCTGCGAGGTACCGGAGAGTTTTTATCCTGGAAAAGGCAAATCTCTAAGTAAAGCTTGCACTTAAATCAGTAGAAAAAAGGCGAATACCTTCTGATTGCTTGTTGTTTATTTTATATTATGTACATATATTTTTTGATGACGTAAAAAATTGTAACGATTCTGAAAAAGTCTAGTAAAGACCGATATTACTGTGTAATAAAGATTGATATTATGATGAAAATAATGCTGACTGTTAGCTGAGTCAAAGTTGTAGCTTAGTAGAGAAGCCACGGAGGCATATATCTAAGCAGGAGGATGAGGACCTTAGTAGAGAAGCCATTGGGCATATTGCTAAGGACAATTAGGCCAGATATGCTTTACATTTGTATTTTTACACTTTATTTGCGAACTTGTACAACTCTGATAACTAAGACGACTATAACTACACTACTAATACCGCGTTATTCTTGTCCCACATGGAGTTTAGAAAATAAATAAGGTTATTTTCGGTTGAGCAAAGCGAATTAGAAAATAATAAGAGTAATAAAAAAGGAAAGAAAAAAATTGCAAATGACCATACTACCGGTGGGGAAAGGGGGTTTGTAATAACATCAGGTACAAGTTTCTTATTTTTTTGAAGCTAAAAAAGTTCAGTACTGAAAGTTTCATAATTATTTTGATACTAGTATCTAGTTTCTTATAAACAGGTTTCTTCTTAAAAAAAAATACGTGTATTCATATATCACTTGTAAAAAGTCGCAACTTGACATTTTTTCTCCTGGAAATGATTTGCTCTCGTCTCTTGTTATCATGTTTACAATTACTTTTTAGGCGATTGGTATGCGGTGCCATTACTAACAATGACAGAAGAAGATGAAAATGCGCTGCATGACAAATTCTTCAAGAAGTTACTAAAAATGATCGGGGTGAAACCGCCGGAAGACGAACAGGTGAGGGTATTTCTGCAACAATACGTGTTTTTTACTATAACAAGTTTCATTGCACATGCTAATTGTTTGTAGGAGGCATTTTGGAGGATTCCTGACAATTTAAGTCCCGAAAATCTAAGGAGGTTTGCTGATGAATTAGACAACAAAACAGGTAGGTGTACACTTAAACGTTCTTATGTTACGAAGATTTTCAACGATCTTATCTGTTACTATACAACTTTAGCGATTTAATCTTTTACGGTGCAACTTGTGTTACGAAGATTTAGCGATTTAATCTGTTACGGTACAACTTCCCTACATACTTTAAGGACTATATTACACTACATGATTAATCATACATGATTTGTTATATATTACAAAAACATGAAGTATATTTTTAAAATTCATACGACTATTGACTTTTAAATGTCACGCATGTTTAACTTTCCATGATAATCTTTTCATTTCAAAAATTATTCTCTCAAATAAGCATATTAGTGCTTATTATTGTATATTTGTTGTTTTTCTCTAAACACACCTTATTCACAAAAACACAACGTTTTCCTCATCTTTATAGCCAAGACTCAGCCTCGTTTTTCGTTTTTCGTTTCTTTTCCCCATTAACTACTATCACTGCAAAAAATACTTTTGTTGTTTATTTTTGGCTACCTTCACAAAAAGTCAGATATGATTAATCATACACTGTATACGAAAGAATCTTTATAAAACATGTGAGTACAATAAATCTTGTGTATCATAGCCTTAACACAGTGGTGTGTTTAACTGAATTTATCTTCGCGAAGAGCAATTGCGCGAATATTTAATACGTTGCGAAATAGGCGTAATTCGCGCGATTTAGATGCGCAAAAATTAAATTGCGTGAATAACGATGAATCTTTCTTCAATTACGAACCAACCGTGGATTTTATTAGTGGATCTCTTGTTAATTGTAGCTAGAGATAGTACCAACAACACTTCTACGGCTCCGCAAGAAGTAACGACAGCAGTTGCGAAAAAAGATAAGAATGAAAATACTTCAGCGTCACCTCGCAAAACTTCATTGAAAAACGCAAGGTATGTTGCATCGCAAACAGGTTGCAATTTGACAGCTTGCATTTTCGTAAATTTTAGTGTAATCTATTGCGATTTGTAAAATCAGAAAAATAAAAAATAAAACTTTTTAAATCTGTCATACCGTAAAATGCCGTAATCAAGCGCACCCGATTATAAGCGCATCCGTTTTTAAGCGCACCAAATCCTTACCAAGATTTTATTCCCGTTTATAAGCGCACCATCAGATAAGCGCATATAGGGAAAAGAGATATAGAATACAATGTTTGTTTCACTTAAAATGCGAGAAGACCATCTTGTTAATATTCGAGGTTTAGAAGACTACATTATGCCAAAACCAGAAACCAGAAAGCGAATTCCACTTAATGAGTGACGATGATGATGATGATTCAGAATCCTCTGACACAGATGGTGTTGAGTACGAACAAAGTGATGTTCGTTCTGATATTTCTTCCGACGATTCAACAACTGATGAAGATTAAGGAATATAAAATGTACAAAATGATACACAAAAAAGAATATACATCATTGAAAAAAAATTATTCAATTTTTCTTTCTTTTTTTTCCTTACACTTTTTTTATACTCGTTTATAAGCGCACCCGTGGATAAGCGCACCTCAGATAAGCGCATCAAAATCTTGCTATCACCACTGATAAGCGCTGCGCTTGATTTCGGCATTTATTATTATTTAACCCGGTCGTAATAATCGTAATATTTGCATAGAATTTTGTGAATTTGACATATTATCTTTCATATTTATAGCAAAGTTTCGTGAACAAGTCTTTATTCCCCGATTATATTGCTGCAAGAAATTTTATTGAGATCGGATTTCAATGTTTTCGTGGCCACGTAACCACGTTACATTTTCCCGCCCTTATTTTTGTTTTATAGGAAAGAGAAGTTAAAACTTTTGATGGAAAAAAGAAGAGAAGAAAAACTTCAAGAAGAAAAGTCAAGAAAAGAAAGAAGAAACGATCGAGATACCAAACAAAAGAAAAATAAAGAAATAATTTCAAAAAAGAAGGTGGCAGAGAAAAAAACATGGGATAGTTCTTCCAGCGACGATGATAATTTAATTATTTCCGAACGTGAAAATTCGAATACTAAAAGAATGTCACGTGGTTTAGCCTTCCTTGATTCTGACGATGAAAGTGATGACGATGCGAGTTTAGGCGCGAAGAAAAATTTATTTGTAGAAGAGACAAGCAAAAAAGTTGAGAGTGAACAGAATGAAGACATGCCAGTTAACAAAGATGATTCGAAAGGTGTCAAAAGAGGACGTCAATTATCTGACAGTGATGAAGGTGAGGATGAACCAGTGGCAAGTAAGAAGAAGAAAAAGAAAAGAATTGTTGAAGAAGAAGAAGAAGAAGAGGTAAGATTTGATTCTGATAACACTGCCATACACGTATTTTTATAAGAAACCCGTTTATAAAAAACAAAGTACATTTTCAAAAAATAAAAAAATAAACTTTGCGGGGAGCTTGAGATTATGCTTAAAGCGTTTTCTTTTCCGTAAATTGCAGTTGATCTTTAATTATTCGTTAAGTATGTACAAATTTTAATTAAAAAGGATGAAACTTGCAGTCTCATTTGCTAAATGACCCCTTTATTTTTAAAAATACATAAGAAACGTATATAGTTCTTACAATGAGATTCCTCCTGTGGATATACGGAGAGGGAAGGGAGGCGTAAAAAATATTACTAAATCAACAGGAAATTAAGTTAGCCTTCATCCCCCGACCCTGAACTAAGAAAAAAACAAAATAAATTAAGAATACGAGACCAAGGTTTGTATCACTGGAGTTGCTAAGGCAGGTAGATTGGTAGCTACACGTCTTTTCTTGTACGTATAGATTGTTTAGGTGGAAGAGCGTCTTTTCGTGCACCTCAATATCAGTTGTATTAATTTTTATTTTGTAATAAAACGAACATAGGAATATGGGAATATGGGAAATAAATAATGATTTAAGAAACACCCTTTGCTAAACATCCTTTATCATTAAAATACACGCCATATTTAATTCTTGTCACCACCTACAAACATGTGCACGACCAAGAGCAGGGCCATTTGTCAGGGCCGTCGAAAACAGCGGGGTGCCGAATGTCCCCAGGAGCAATGTAACGACATCAACAACGCCGCTCGACGATCTGAGACTTCATTTCCAAATTAAAAAGTGACAGTGATAGTAAAGAATGAGAGTGAGAGGATATAGGATATAGGATATTTTTACCTTATGGACTGTTTCGTAACAGGACGCCTGCCCCTCAGGTCGCCGCTAAATGCACAAAATACGACGGGTGAAAATCGGAGGAATCCGTCGATTTTTCCACGGGCTAACGACGATCAGTGTATATATATTAGTAGTTGCACAATACTTATATTTCCTGTGTGCAAAATAAAGTATATGCCTCTATGCCAATATTTAATATGTTATAGGTAATACTGTTGTTCTTGCTGTTCATATTTTTTTGGTGAAACATTTACGTCTTGCAAGCGAAATCAAGCATCGCTAATAGAACTGCATTGACAAGCTCTTATCTTCACATTTTGTCCATATTAACTGGACTGTGTCCAATTACTCATCTCTAAAGATTTTCTTGGTAAAGAAAAATTATTTATCATTACTCATAATTTACAAACATTTGGTTTCCTGAAGCACCCAGATAACTAATCAGGGTATTCTTGTAATGGAAGAATAAAATTACATGGTTTCAAATTAAACAGGTTAATGAAACAATAGTAAAGTTTCAGTTGTTATTACTTGTGGGGGAGTGACTTTTTAATTAATTTGTGATCTTGTACACAGATGGATGTATTTTTAGGTTAAACTTATTCTTTTTTATCTTGTTTTCAATTAGCAGAAACGTTGACTTAATTAAAAATATGTTCAGATAAGAAATGTTTTATATTAAGAAAGGAAATACTTAATAAGCTATACATAACTATGTTTTGAATAGACGTGCATGTTTACGGGCAATTCTTTGTAGACCATGAACAGGAAATAAGTAATACACTCAATTAACGGCTGGCGTCTTTTGAAGGTATGGCATTACGCGTGTTATTGGGGTATATACATGCACGTGTAGTTGTAAAAAAAACAGCTACAAATTTTTTCCATTCCATAACGTAATACTATTTGTGCGTCTTCTTAAAATTCCTGAAATTCAATAACGCCCCTTTTTTTAAACTCTTCTTCCTTTGCGTGATTCATTCTTTCTGGTAAAAATAAAGCAGTTTTTGTTTACGGTTAAAGTTTAAAATGCGGAACCTGTTTTATACAAATACGGTACACAACTACTTGTGGCTTCTCTTTCTCTTTAAACTTCAATTTTTGAAATGCTTGCTATCCTTCAACGTATGTTGAAAATAAGGATAGAGTTCTCGTACCCTCCCCCTTTCATTATCACCCTTACTAGCAGAATTACACAAAACGTAGGTGGTTATTCTTAATTATCTTTCACCATACTTCGATACCCTAAAATTCTAGATTGTGAAGTTTGGTGTTAATCTGTTTATATTTATTAGCGATCGAGTTAATTACAGCTTCGTCACACAACATGTTTTTTCTTAAATCTATTTTAAGTGCTTTTAATCACTTAAGTTCGACTATAATCGTGTTAAAATTGGTTTTGATGTGGTAACAGTATTTTTGTGTGAATTAGAAACTTTTTTAATATAGTATGTGAAATTTCAAATAAACACCCTGCTTTTCTGATGTAAATGCTTGAACTGGTCGGTTTTGTGAAGGTTCACTGTACTTTTAACAAATCAGTCAGGATTCCGTTTTACACTTTTTTTAAAACTTCACTTTAACTCTAACGGTGTTAATGTTTTTCCTAAATTAACTCTTAGAGAAAGATGAGTGCATTTTGTCATCTGCGTGAAAACAGCATTCAATATGAAAAACTTCAAATGTTCTTTTTTGTAATGATCCCTACGATTTTTTTAACGAAGAGGTTGTCACGCCTTCTCAAAACTCCTTAATTAGATCTTGAGGTTTTTTAACAGGTTTAAACTTTTGATCTGGGAATAAGTTTCTATGTTTGGGAAATTGTGTGGATACATGCAAGTGTAGATTAAAAATGAGTAGTGGTCAACCCCATTAGAAGACGTCCTCTCTAACGTTTTACAATTTTTTAAATTTTGTTAGGTTGAAAATGAAACACAAGATGTCGATGACAGTATACCATTGAGAGATCTTCTCGCTCAATCTGTAAATACAACTGATGACGCTACAGAAAAAATAAAAGGAGATCAAGACAATTCTAGTGTCACTACTAAACTTGATCACTCAATGGAGACAGGTGGAGAAAGTTTCGAACACGAAGAGTCAGCGCTGAATTTTAGTTTGCGAATTTCCGATGATGAAGATGTTATTAGGTAGAAAAATTGCCTAAATATATATTAAAAGACGGCGCCTCATCGAATTAATAACAAACTGACACCTGCTGGTATTTATAGATATGATTTCCTATAGACGAATTAGACAATTTCCAAACAAACGGAAACTTGAAAAATGACTGCACCTTGACCTGATGGTGTACATTTGTAACCACAACAATGTTTTTGAATAGCTGGTTACGTGATATTACGACTGCTCGCTAAATCGAACACCAAAACGCGGATGCTTTAAATCGTTGTTATTCCGTGATTATCAACAAAATACAACACAAGGGGATATAATAACCCGGTTTAGAATTATCGAGATTAGTTGACCTGACACTACGTTTTGTATTTTATCTGTGAGTATATGACAAAAAATTACTTTTAATTTTTTTGTAATTGACGCTAATGTAATGGCATCAAAAATCAAGGCACATTAATATTTTTTTCTGAAATTTTATGTTTATGAACTCTTTTGTTTTTGTTACTAGAATTGTAGAAAGAATATTAAGAAAAATAAAATAAAAAGGAACTATGGAACTATTAATGGAATACAGGCTAAGCAATTCATTTTCTTCGCCAGTGTTCCGGTGTTGCGGGTAGTCTATTCAATGACATTACAAAACGATAAATCATGCGGAGCTGTCATAATTATTAAAACATGTCTCTCGTCGGACAGTTGGTGTTGTCATGCCATCTTTTTGTATTTGAAATGTCATCATGCTTTTTTTTCACTCTTAAGATGTAAAAAATTGAGCAGACTTTATGTCTAAATTTTCCATTGCTTAAATATTTTGAAGGAAATCATTGGAATTACCCAGAATTTTTGTAACCCTCAATTCAATTAAATATGTTGCCACAAAATGACTTGTAAAATGTTGTTGTTTTTAATAACTAGTTGTCAAAGTTCAATCCTGAACATTTAAAAGAAACAGTGTCAACATCGCCGAAGAACAAAAAGAACAAAAATATTTTCAAAAAGTTACTTTAAAAAAGTTACTGAGTTACTTTATTGTCAGAAATTTTTGCGTTTTTTTTTTGAAAATTCGCGAAATTAAATTCCGCCCAACGTTTCAACCGCTAAAATAAATTTCGCAATATTATTAGATTATGCTGATTTTAGTTTATGAAACTAATATAAGAATGAACGATTATTATTTATGATCATCCGCAAAAATTCGCGTATTATTTTTTTTTTCGCGAAAATTTCTGGTAATAAAGTTCTTAATTCCTGTTTTTACTATCCACTAGATAAACAAAAAAAATGTTAAATTTGGCCAAAATCTAGAAAAGAGTCCGATTGTGATAACTGTTTTGGAGTCGTTTTTATCTTCTAAATGTAGGCGCTATGTAGCTACATTCTCATGTTTTTGGAAAACGTAGAATTGAGCATGAGTTTAGAACTGTGACAAATAGGACATCCTGGGATCTCGTTCTTTCTGAAGATGTGCTAAACAAGTCAGTGTTGTGTATAACATGTAAACAAGTCCAAGGAAGGGCGTTTATGTAAGGGGCGGGCTTTCAATCTACACTTACGGCATTCATTAAAAATAGGACATACTATTTTTCATAGAAAAATAGAAATTTTCTTCTTTTTTCTGAGTCATGGTGACACTACATTCTTGTTTATGTGAAAACAGCACATTTTTAATAAAAATACAGCATCAAGCTTGCAATTATCTCCAAACCGCTATACTTTGTTTACTCGTAATCAAGCAAGATACAATCATATAAAAATAGTTGTTACACGTTGTCATATGGATCGGCTGACGTCAAGTTTTTGGCATGGACAACAGCATTTAACTGGGAGGTGCATGAGCAATCTCGTTTCCAATCCTACTATTTCATTTATATACGTATTCGCAATTTACAGCAACTCGAATCACCTTTGAGGCAGTTATAAAATTTGCCGCCTGAAGGTAGGGGAGGGGGTGTTTTAGAGAATCACTTGCTGTTAAAGGCTTTATATTTTCAAATACTTTGAAAAAATAGTACGCTTTCCAATCGACCTGCAACTTTGAAAAACTAAAAAAACTAGAAAATACTTGAATTAAAAAAGGTATTTGATTGTACTGGACAATTTTATACATTTCCCAGTACCAGTGCTTGAAAAAGACAAAAATATACTGGAAATTCTTTGCACCACTGTTTATAATTTGTTGACTATAAATAGTTTCGTAAATTGAATAAAATGGGCTATGACCACATTATTTCTTTTAAAATTCCAGTTGCCAGTTATTTTTACCAAATAAATGATGCGTTGTAAGGCTTCCAGTTCAAAGTGCATGGAAGAAATGATAACATAGTACAACAAAGGAAACAAAATAACCTGGTGTCAACAAAAGATCATTGATAAAGGGTAAGTTTGCCATATTAAAGAAATATTGGTCCAGATAAACAGGCACCGAGGTACCACGCTTTACTAGACAAATATTAATTGGTAATTTCCTCATCTTTCATGTATATCTATTTACCATTACCATCGTGGTATTCATCACGTTATCTGAACAAAAATCCGGAGCAATTGCCCAAAAACTTTCTAAAATAAGGTCCCGTTAATCCACTTAAGAAGTCTGATATTGCACACGATAATAATGGATTTACTTCAGTGTTTGTTGATATCCTGCAATCTGTCTATATTTAGTACTTGAAAACTGAAAAAAAGGTACTGGAAAATATTGGAATATACTGTAATAGAAATTGAATTTTGAGTGGCCAACTTGTTTGGTGCAGAATTGTTTTTTAATTTGTAACCGTGAAATGGTCAATATTCTGCAGCCGACATGCTGCCAAATGAACACTCTTGCATTTGCGCAAGCGAGGCAGCCGGTGTTTGGAAGCGTCTTTTCACTTATTTTGATAAGTCCGCATTACAGAATAATCCAGAGTCTTTGGAAACAACGAAGTGATAGCATATAAGACTTTAACATAAACACGTGCTTGAAAGAGGAATTCATTTTTTATTACCAGCTTAACTGAAGCTACCTTGAAGACATTAATTTTTGTGAATTTCGCGAGTTTTTGTCAATTTTGCGAAATTATTGGGAAACTCGAAATTCGCGAAAATTAATTCCCGTCAAATTATTATTACTATTTTTTTCTTTTTTAAAAAGGATTTACACTAATTTTTTTTCTTCTGGGTACAATACATATATAATATATATGCCTGGAGGTTATGTGAATTTTAACTTCAACAGTCCTGTCATCTAATTTGTTTGACACAAAATTCGCGAAAATTAATTCCTTTGACGCAAAATTCGCGAAATTTATTTCTTCTAATTCAAAATATTAGGACTTCGCAAAAAAATTAGTTCTCGCGAAAATTAATTCCCTTGGTAATACAACATCTTAAAATGCTACGGATTGTAATTTTAAAACATATCACAAAAACTTAATTTCTCTGGACGCACTTTTTTTGAAAGTTTACAATCCTATTTTAAGAAATAAAGAATATTCAGGGATGTCAATCCCTCAATATATGGTATTGATCAAAAAGGTTTGTGCAATGTTGAATCTTTTCTTATATCATTTTGAAGAGGCAACGCGTAATGATATCTTTCTTGATAGCTTCCGCTGAGCAAAGCTAAAGGTCATAATTTTGTCCGACGATAAAAAATGGTTAACTGTTGATATTCTTTCACTTTTTATACTTCCTTACTTTCGATATATTTTGATAGAAGGGTCTGTTTAGTACAAGTACAGGGCACAGATATACGTGCAGCTGTAGCCAGGAAACAATTTCGATACCGGAAGTGCAGTTTAGATCCTTAGGACTTTTTTGTACCACAAAATAAAACGAATCAATGCTGCGATTTGATTCACTTACGTAATTAATCACGTAAAAAAACACGATGTGTCTAGTGTTATAGCTGAGATTATAAATATTTTCAACTGCTCACTCGCAAAATATTGAGAAAAATTAAAAAAGAAAATTGATAGATTGACAGGGAACTTAAGGGTATATGAGTGTTCTGCTTTAAGGTTAAGAATCGTCCAGGCTGAACCCAGAAAGTATGTTTCTTATAAAAAAAATGTGCATTGCACTAAAACCCAGGTGTGCAGGAAAAAATTAAAACATGGCGGAAGAAGTTGAAATTGCTTCAATATTCCTGTAATAGTAGTAGAACGAAAAAATTATGATCAATCTAATTCCAAAATAAATAATTTTCATATCTCAATTTTTTGCGCATCCTGGCTGCAGCTTCACGTATGGATACATGAGTATTAACCTTAGGCGGCCACACAACCATCGCTCAAAATAATTTCTATCAGAAGGAGTCTTTGTGATGTCCCCGCAGCCACGGTGGTTAAATTAATCAACCTATACACGCACAAAAATACACACATTCACACAACAAAGTGACAGACTCATTAATTTGACAATTGACAGGTTTAATTGATGACTTAATTGTTTGCGAACATGGTTATGGAGCCAATAACAATTAACGTTTATTGTATGAAAAGTCGAGCTTGACCATATCTGAATTTGTTGAGTCATTATTAAAAAAGTTTTGTCACACAGGCGACACTTAAATCATTTTATCTCCCTGATAACATCTCCATAGGAAATATAGGTATGATTTTCCATCGCAGAGAAGTAGCACAACACAACGGCACTTGCTATGGAATAGTAGGTTATTTCAACCTCTATGGTAGAGGGTGAGGGCTATAAAAAGCTTGTTAGGGTAAAAAAAAGTAACGGATACCGGAGAGAAATAAACAAATGTTGAATTATAATTGTTTTGCTGTTCTCGGGAGCTGCTGTTTTCCGGGAAAGGCACTTATCTCTCTTAGTCGTTAAAATTCATTGGTTACCTTAATGACGGTAAATTGACGCGTTATGTTAGCTCAAGTCATGGAGTAAAAACTATATTTATAAATCTGATAATTTGCGTTGTTGTTTTAGAATTGTTATGGTTCGCAATTCTAATTATATGTTTTATCTATTTTTGCATTTTTAATTCAATAATTTTATAAGTATTAAGGACGTAAATTTGTATCTTTATTGCAACAAAATTAATATGGTGACTAAATTTGATGAGGTAATTTTCCGTCATTCGCAATTATAATCCAGTGACTTTACACAACATAGTAAGTCGCGTACTGGGGACGAGGTTGGTACCTACTCTGGACAAAAAATGATGTACAGTGGTCAAAGGGACTTGTTCTTTTTCATTTTCTATATTCATCTTAGATGGACCCAACTTCTTCCTCGGGGCTTGCATAAAAACATTCTTTGTGATTTTCTTCAAAGAGCCCTGGGAACGACGTGTTTATGGTGCTACAAAAGAAGAACCGTGAAGAATAAATTCTGAGTACTGCATTATTCTTGTAAACTTTTGGTATCCTACCCTTTCATAGCAATACGTTTTCAATTTTTGCATACTCTAATTAAAAAAATACATACAAATAACCGCAATAAGTGTATAGCCTAAAAATTAACCAATCGTTTTTTGGGAACTATAAATCGATTCTAATGTTTTCCCCTAGTGATTGACACAAAGATGGCGTCAGGGAACTCAGCTTGTGTGAACAAAAAAACGCATTTACATAATTCTCTTTTCTTGAATCGGATTGCTAAGCAAGACGAATCGTTTTTAGGGTCAACAAGTCAAGAACATCCTTAGAATTAATCTTGGATGTGGACTTTAGTTTCAAAACATTCCCATAACACGATATTTGTGTAAAGATAAAAAAAATGAAATTCTTCCAAAAAAGCCACGAATAACAAATTCTTCTGCGTAATATTCAACTACAAGATATATAGTTACAAAAGGAATCTAAGTACTATACGTTATAGCTTTAATCATTCAATAATGCTTTGCAGCTAACGTTACAACTTACAACTCTTTATAAATTAAAGTATAATGATGAGATATTCTCTAGGTTTAATGTATATGTAATTATCACATAATAATGTACGTTATCAATTATTATGTACTATAACGAAATGTTAACTTCTTGGTAGAACATAATGATTAAAACTTAAAATTATAAATTTAGTTAGTTTGAATAGAAAAAGGGGTGAGATTGAAATTTTTTTTTTTTAAATAAAACCAGGACTAAATTCGTCTTTCTCTGTTGTGTTGACAGGAATTCGTCATTCAAAAAAGGCGAGGAGGAAAAATTCGTTTGATGCTTGTGACGTCATCTTATAACGAGCAACAAGTTATTTCAGCTTTATGCACTCAATTTAAAAATGATCTATGCTATAACATTCAAAGATTCCCTTGAATGCGGTTTGGTGACACTGAAGTTAACGACTTTCGAAAGAAACAAGTTTAATAGACATTTTTAGTTTCTTTCGGCTTTCTTTCTTAAAATTTTAATCAGCTCCCTCGCGTCTCAAGTGTTCTATAATAAGACCTTTTTCTAGATCTTCTCTTCAGGTCCTATTTATTGCATTGTTGCTAGCCAGCCACTACACCAACAAAAATGGCTTCAACTTTACTTGCGATAAGGTAGCTATCACAAAGTATTTGAATAGTTTCCAACATATATATTAGTTGGCAACAAGTATTTCAACAACGTTAAGAGAAATATAGCGTGATATTTTACAAAAGTGGATCCGGAGTTTACGTGTCCATTGTTACATGAAACCAAACACGAAACACTCTTTGAAATTATACTTCTATTTTGTTGAAACCTTGAACATCCCAACTCAACCCTTTTTTGGTGTGGTCTAATTTTAGACTTCCTGAAATTTTGTAAATGTTATCAAAATGTGTACCGCTATCCAGTCAAACTTAAAGTATGTCCAAATTAAAGTATATACGTCAATATATGTAACTTTTATTTATTTATTTTTTTAATGTCATGTTTTTTGAAAAATAAAATCGTTAATATTGTTATGTAATTTTTTGTTTGCGTGAAGTTTGTCAAAGAACGGAAAGTACTTCAACACAAACATAGATAATAGCTATAGAATGTGTTAGTCTCCAGCCTACTCAGCTTTCGTCTTAATAAATTAGTGCCCAGTCTACTCGTTTAGTTGTAGATATATAAATTACGTGCACGGGTAATTTGTGTATAATCGTTTTTGAATGAATAGCAATGCTTGAGCAAATGAAGATGCCAGTCCTGGATGAGTGTAAGGATTTTTACCTGTTTGTTTTATTTACATAGTTACATTAGTTTATTTATTTATTTAATTGTTTATTTATATTTATTTACTTTGTAAAAACCCACAAAAAATTAATCCTCTTCATACAAAATTATTGTCAATTTAAAACGAACTTCTTTCACTATCAAATTTGCAAAACCAATTTAAAGTTTTTTAAATGTTTTTTTGGAATAAACTGTTCAATTATGTTAATTGATAAAATAAAGTAGAAAAGTATATGTGTAATATTTGAAAAAAGTGAGCAGTTTGAAAATCTCATAGCTAACCATGACATCATCATAAAAGCAAACATGTGCGTAAAATTCTAACATATTAGCCTCTTTCTTTGTATGCTGCGTGTAGTCGGGCTAAACTGTATTTTAACTTTCTTCATAATACTAAAAAAGGTACATATTTCTTTCAGACATAATTTCCTTCATCTTGCGACACTACACAAGCTCTTTTATAAAAATACCAGTCAGTATCAAATACCTTAAAAACAAGATATAAGTTAAAAACAACCTGGGAAACTAAGAACATTCAGGAGCAGCTATTTTGACAAATGTCTGAAGGCGTGTGCAAAAACAGACACTACAGAAAATACACTTCCTAAAAAATTAAGAATATCCCAGGCTTCATCTGAAAATAGTACAGCCAGAATTCCAATTTAGCAATTTTCCAAAAATAAATTTTATTTTCATTTGTTCACTAATCTATATTTATATTCATATTTAATTTTGTTTTGTAATTCTATATTTATTTCCACAATTTGGTTCATCTTTGTTTATTTTCGTTAAATTTGTTTTATTTATTTTTTATTTTCGTTTAATACAATGAGTTATTATTATGTTATGTATGGCAAAAAAAATATGTTCTTATCGCATACCTTTGCCCTCCTCTTTTTCCGTTTGATACGATCTCAGTTATATAATTTTATCTATCCAATGAATAATTTGCATCATGCAGCAATTGAATTCCTGATTGGCTGTAAAAAGGGGAAGCAGGAGTCGCAAAAAAGTTTCCAAGCCAAACCCACTCATAGCATTGAGATATTTCCTTATGAAATTAAAGAAAAAAGTTACAAATGTTTTTGCTGACTTGCTATGTTGTTCTGTAATTAAAACCATTTATTTCTGCGAGATAATTGTGAAGTTTAACTAATGCTTTTCGAAGCGGAATAGAATGGGTCAAAAACTTGATCGCTACGAAATTGAAAACTATTATGAAACTTCCTGTGGTATCTAAGACGAGCCTGCTATAACAACAATAACAACAAAAACAACAACAACAGCAAAACATTAAGTAAGGCAACACATCCAACTAGGATGACCCGCCACGGGTTTAACAAATTATCCCAGTTGTCAGAGAAAGTACTTCCTAAAGATTATTTAATAATTGAGCGCAAACTAATTTTATTAACTCAAATTAGTATTAGCGAGTTTTAATTGACTCAAATCTTCAATTTAGTAATTATTCCGAACTGGTTGGTTGGGTATCGCTACTTGTGTTATCACAATTCTACGGAGATAACTGCCCTGAAATTTTCATTGTTTGTACTGTAGCAAGCCCTTTTTTCTCATCAATATGTGTTATATATAGAACAAACAAACAAACAAACAAACAAACTTATATCTGACTTTTCTATCAACGGTAACTTCTTAGCAGCCAAAGAACAAAAAACTCATTAATCAAAAAATTCCGAATGCGTTCTTTGTGGGTTTGCTATAATTGCTGGCTGGCTAAGCTGTTGAGACAGGGAACACAATGGAGAACACCAGTAATTATTTTGTTGCTAGGATATTATGGTAAACTACGCTTCGATTTTTTGTTTTTAATTAAAAGTGTCAAAAAATAAAATATATCGAATATTTAGAAAATATAAATGAAAATATTTGTAGTCCATTTTTTATAGGATTTAACTTTGTATTTTTTCTTTTTTATGTGACGCTTAGTAAAAAAAGAAGAACGAGAAGTTTATTCATATTTTTGTAAAAATTATATAATTGGATTCTTGCAACAACAAAAATTAAGCAAGAGTGCGTTGGAAATTATACACATAAAATTTGTTTTCAGAGCTAATTATTATCAATTATTATTTTTTTCGCAAAGGACATATTTTAAATCTTCAAAAAACTAGCGACGTCCAACTGAGACCAGCGTCATTATATCGTCATGTTGAAGTAATTTACACGTGCGTTTCTTCAAAATTTGGCTGCTATAGCTAATTCAAATACTCGAGAATATATTTATCATGTTTGGCGATTAATAAAAAATTTTATTATTGGAAGAAACACTGACTCACCAATTTACAATTGGAATATATTCTACGGATAAATTAATACGAAGAGAGGTCTAGGGCCGACATTACAGATAAAAGGCGCGAAAATTAACATATTATTCGTTTGCAAAAAGTTCCCACGTTCGTTATATTATAAGTATAAAATTTAAGATACAAAATTTATGAAAATGAGAAATATAAATACAAAAAAAGTAATTTAGAAATAAATCTTTTTTTTTTCTTGCGTGTGTTCTGTGGTTTGTTTGTTTGTGTTTTTACCTGTTTTTGAAGTAAATATACATTTTTAGCTTTGTCATTAATTCCAGTTAAGTGCTTGTGGTTTGTGAATCACCAAAAAACATTCTAATTTTAATACGCAACTTTTTCTCAGTAATTACTTTTCAACAGGAAATTAAGTTTTATGTAACAAACTTCGATATAGCCATATGTGTAATTTGAATGTGTAAATTTGCCAACAATTGAGAATCTGAATGAATATCCCAATTTAATGCAGCCGTACGTAAAGAGTTCATGTACTAAATTTTTCAGTTAGCTCGATTCAAAATCCAATGAAAACATCTTTTTATAAGAACCAGGAAAGTTAAAATTAGTTGTTTTTATACTTCTAAGACATTTTTAGATTAAATTGTTCTTTTTTGACAAAAACTTCAAATTTTAAATTGGATTGTTCTTAATTTAACAAATTTTATTTTATTTTATATTTCCCTTTTTAAACATATAGAAAACGAGATATGCGTACACGATGTTCTTATACTGCAGCCTAAATTGGTCCTTAGTTCCAAAACTCAACTTCAGGTTGTTCAAAACATACTCTCATTTTTTAGATAAGCATGTGTAGATCATTATGAAAGGGTTCAACAACTCATTTTTGCAATCCTGAATTTTACACGTATTAAGTCAGATTAGGGTGCACAAACTGAAGCTGTAATGGACGAAGAATGAATAACATTCTTGGGAAATTTGCAACATGCCGGAAACCTTAATCTCATGTCCAACCAGCACTTAGGGCGTGATTTTAACTCGAAAGATTCTTCATTTTGATAATATTTCATTTTGTAATATATATATATATATATTTTTAATAGAACGTATGTTATATCTCATGGAAATAACGCTAAGTTATATTACCCTTGGGTGACGAAGACTTAAAATAGTATTGTTTCTTGAAATTAGTGCAATTATGCCTCGATTGTTCAAAAACAATAAGCATTTATGTCCATTAGTTTTTCTCCCATCATTAATTATAAATAAACAATCTTTCAAACTTGTGATTGGTTTAAAAAGCGTGCAGGGAAAGCGATTAGTTACTTAAAAGCCTTCCACCAAATAACAGAAACATTATGATTAATTTTTCTTAAACGTTATGTACTTTATATTAAATTATCAAGTCCATTTTTATTTATTACTGTCATTCTTGTTCTTTATTTTTATTCTTACATGTTGAATTACTTAGCATTGAATTGCTTTTATATAAATTTATAGGATTATTATATAAAAATTAACAGAGTTTAAAGTTAATCTCATTTTAATTGTAGTCAAAGAGCATTGCGTTTCCACCAATATGAGCAGTTTCCATACAAAGGTTGCAGAGTCATACAGAACTCAACCATTCTTACCTGGAAACTACAGTTCTGCTATAAAAGAGCTGCCACCACTAGACGACAACAACAACAATAACAACAATATCGCAAAATATTCACCAAGATCGCAGGAGCATATAAACTTCAATGATACAAGGATACCTCCAAATACAGCGACGCAAAAACCATTTTCAACGCATGATGTTTTCAGCTCGACGTTTGCGACGCCGTCATTTGGAAAAGACGGCATGTCGTTACCTAACACTTATAGTAATAACACACAAAATTTCACGTCAATGAACGCCGCTTTATCGTCTCCGACGAGCATAAACAATAACATAACGAAAAGTTTGTCGTCGACGAGTTCTCTAGAAAAACAAACGAGCGACGAAGAAGACGATGATGACGGTATGAAAATTGATTATTTCTACTTCCTCTTTTTTTTCGTATTCTTCATGATGTTATATATATGGGTGTCAGAAGAGGGCGAGTACTAGAAACGAAGGGCGTAGTTTTACTAATTCAGATTTTTGGACAAATTTGACGTACGAGTTGGTAACTTTATATTTGTTTTTAAAAGCATGATTGAAATGATCGGACGTGCAAATATTTCTTTATCCTGGCACAATAAAGTTGGATGTAATTTGCGAACTATTTGGATTTTAATTGTTTTGTTCAAATCTAATCTACAACAACAACAACATTGATTACTAAAAAATAAGATTTAAAAAAAATAAAAACGTAAAAAAAAATGGCGCAATGTTAAAAAATAATAGTTATAACAACAGATAAAAAATAAATCAATAAATTAGTTTTGAACATCTAAGTTGTGAATCTGAATATGTACATAGCAAATTTAGTCATCCCGAAAACATCATACAGAACAAAAATTTGTCTATAATGACGAAGGTTTTTTCACCTTACCCAATTTTAACATATAGGTGTGATCAAAATAATTACGTGTATTATAGCCGCCTGAGATTAGTAGATAAATAAAAGGTTAAAATAAAAGTGAAATAAAAAGTTGCTTATAATCGTTGTTAGAAGAAAGTAGTTATTTTTTTTTGAGAGAACAAAATAATAATTATACCCGATAGAAATTTTTATATTCATTTTATAGAAAATATCGCTATACACAATATTAACATGATTTTTTATCTGTTTTAAAATTTATGAGATAAAAAAAATATATTTAAAATTAAAAAAAAAAGGAAATATATTGGGCTGAATAACCAAATATTGGTGGGAAACTAAAGAGTACGACATCTTAGAATTTGTACAAACCGAATCGTGTAACGGATGTCCTTGTATTCTCTCTCATATCAATAAAAAAATCAATAAAATTTTATAGAGGAATTCGTAATAAAAGTTATTCAAAATTAGCAACACTCTGGGGACTGGAATCGAGGTTGTATGTAGCACTCTTTATAATTATTTCTATTTCAAGATCCATCCTGAACCTAACTCTAAAACTCTCTGAAGGGCTGAAAAAACTTCTCGCGCGGCGAAGAAATTAAAGATTCTGGTTGGCTAGTAAAGCGCGCACTGTGTCGCCATTGGTTAAAATCGATTCCGAGCAATAGCGAAACCAAAAAAATTATTCGGCTGAGTATTAGCTAGAATTCTAGTTGGGAGCCACTTCAGCAGAAGCAGACATATTTAGCTTGTCTCAAAAAAGGTTTCCTAGGTAGCTGAAAAGGCTAGCTATTTTTTAAACTAAAATTAAATTAAAGAGCAGAAAGAATTTTAAAAATAAATATCTTTTTTATATATCAAAACAACAAAAAACTTATCGCTTTAAGCAATCGTTTAACTACATAGGAAAGAAAAAAATGTTTTTAGCAAGAAGATTGAAAAGACAAGCGCAATTAGTGTTCAAATTGTTTGTAAAGTCAGTAGATTAATTAAAAACTCGTTAATTGAAAATCAACAAACCGCAGGCTAGATAAGCGATGTTATTGACATCAGCGCGCTCAAGTTGTTGAGGAAAGTTGACAAGGTGCAGCTTCTCTTTTGTTTCAATAGTTTTAACATCGAAATTTGTTGTGTCCGGGTCATAGAAACATAATGTAGGAAAAGAATAAGTCAGGGGTGTATTTTGGGTTTATTGAGAGGAAAATATTTATTTTTTGTTTTTTCAGTAATACGCCAAATAATTTTTAAAGGTATTACGCCCTCTCATTGTGGCATTGTTTTTTGCAATTAGCGTAAAAGTAGCAGGCGTTAGTCTAAAAGAACTATGAATATTTGAAAAAAACGCCAAGGCGGGTAAAAAGGGCGGATACTTCAGTAGATATTGCATAATTTACATGAAAGATTTATTGAACTTTCTGCAAAAAAACTATGCAAAAATAATGAAATATAATCTATGTGCGAGCTCTTAGAAAGCGTGGATGGTTTTAATACTGTCACTTACTTAAAAACGGACTGACTTGAACTTGCTGAATGGCCTGGGGACGAATTTCGTTTGGTTGATGAACATATTTAAAATATGCGAAGACCATTTTCGAGGCACGTATTGAGAATTAACCTTCCAAAACGACACGCTCGCGTACAAGCCACATTCACGACACATAACTTTTAATTTACTCACAAAAATAAAGACTCTCTTTTTTCTTTTTTATAACATTAAAAACAATTGAGTTTTGTCAATATATAGTAATGGTAATATAATGACTTTCATTGACACAAATTATTTTCATTGACAAAAATTATTTTTATTGACAAAAAATTACTAAGTTCGATTTGACTTATAATTAATATCAAGTAGCTACAATGCAATCCAAATGAAACGGAAAAAAAATTAACCATAAATGACCCTATTCATACGAATATTATTTTATTCCTTTATTATCAGCCAAATTTTATGGCACATCGTATCCGGACTATAAGAACATTAAGTTTGTGATATATACCGACAGGCTTGATAATTATACTAACACTGAGTTTTGTAACATATATTGCAAATAGGTTTCCGTCTGTGTTCGTTATTAAAATTTCCTGAACTTCAATGGCGCGCACTACCTTTTAATATCAGTAAGACCTGATGCGGTTACTCGGTATGATAAATGAGGCGCCGTTCGTCTTTGTTTTCCATTACCTTAATGACTTGTTTACTTTAAACTTGTCTTGATTACTAGCTCAATAGGAATTCGTAATTACTGTTTATTTTTACTTTTTTTCAAATTTAATTATGAATGACATTCATTACCTTCAATTACAGTACCTATACAATCAACGTAGATATGATGTGCCACACTCACTAAAATAAAAAGTGATAATTTCTCTAGGAAATTGATAATTTTGTTTCTTCCTTGTTATTCTATCAATTATACAAGGCTAATTCTGGTCATTTTTTTGAAACACTCGATAACGAGGCCTTAACTTTCTCATCTCTCTTTAGAATCATCGCAAATGAAAGGAAAGGGCGGCAAATTACCCAGAAAGCCTCGTACCATCTTCACCAGTCAACAACTTCGAGAACTGAATCGTTCTTTCGAAAGAACACATTATCTATCACTACCAGAACGAGCTGAACTTGCGCATGCGCTGAACTTAACGCAAACTCAAATCAAAATTTGGTTTCAAAACAAAAGATCAAAATTCAAGAAAATCATTAAAGCCAATGGTGGTCAAATGCCACCACCATCCAGTTTAATGTCACCTGGCAATCCAGCCATTTGGCCGGAATACGCTAAAGGTGGTTACGGCGGTGCACCAATGGCTCCACATCTTAGTCCATTTTCTCCTGTTACGACACACAGTTCTGGTACAATCCCACCAGATCCTTGGTATTATAGAATGGCTTCTGGATGCTATGGCTCTCATGAGAGCATGTTCCAATACCCAGGAGGACCTCCAGACATGAGAGCTGGTACAACAAGACCGAACTTCTCTTTTCATATGTAAATTCTACTAAATTAATACCCAGTCTTTTTATATATTCACATTCAACGTGAGAGATATATAGTACTGGAAATTAAAGCGTGATATTTTAGGTTTTAACTACTCTTGAAGAATCTAGTGTTTTTTATTTTTAGTGTTATGAATGAAAAATTTGTATATATGTATATATTTTAACAATTAATTTTTACAAATTCTTTTTTTTTTCCATCTTTCTTTGCACACCGTAGTGATAAAATAAAAAAATAAAAATGTTCACTAAATGCGTAAGAGCGAGCTCTAATAATGCGAGTCGTCATTTTAGAGAGGGTGGGACACTAAATCCTGTTTTAAATGTGGGCTATTTTTGTCATTTTCCCCAAAGCATCAGGTGTCGTAGGGCCTGACGTTGTGTTAAAACTCTCACTAGAAAAACTACACAATTATTGATTGCTAAAACAATGAAATTCGAATAGGTCACATAGAGTGTGTAAAATTATTTGGGTCGTGAAAATAGTATACAGAAAACCTCCGTGAATCCAAATGTGCGTTACAGAACTCATGTGCAACATCTGTTAGAGATTAGATTAGATATTTAGATTTAGGACACACACAAATGTGTAAACATATGAATTGCAATATACATCTCACATTCTTAGACATATATCAAATCTAACCTGGTCTATCATGTGGTGATATCACATGTTTTTTTTATCAAAAAGCCACCTCCAGACCTGTTAGATTATGAATACGTTTTCTATCTACAATGTGGTATAAATATCTGCTTCCATGTCCTTGTGTCTTGTGTCAAGAATTTCATCTTACGTCAAAAAGAATTGATCATCGTTACTCGAAGGACTCGATATGACAGGCGACAAACTACTCTGATTAGCGTACATACTGGTATGCTTACAACGTGGTACCTCAACGCTAAACTTCTTTCGAGTGAACTTTGGACTCTTTAGAACCACACCCTGCGTGTTTACAATCATTTTAATGTTTTCTTTTGCTACTCGATATTCTTTCTTTGTGAAATGACTTTCTAGTATTGGATCAACAAAGCTGTAATAATCTTCTGCTGCTAACGACATTGTGATCAACGCTAACATGAACGAGTCTGGTCTTCTTTCCTTTAATGCAACTCCCTTCAATTCTCTCTGTAACTCCTGCACAGGACCAATATTTACTAAGGGATGCTTGTGAAACGTACCGAAAACACCTGTCTGCGCATGACTTAAAATTCCACGTGACACAAGGTTGTTTAATGAAGCAGTCACGCAACATACATCTTCAGCAGTTGATAGCCAATCTTCAATCACACATGCTCTTCCACCACTCTGCTCATAGTGTTGTAATATCTGGTTATATACAACTCTATCCATGAACGTGAACGTTGGATCTGGATCAATGACTTCAACATACAGCTGTGTTTTAAAGTCGTTGTCATCTTTCTCTGTTAAGTTGATTTTATTACAAGCATATAAATCCAATAAGATTGCGGCGTAAGCACCTGTTCACGTAAATAAAAATAAAAAAGTCAATAAAAGTTGCAAAAAACACGGCCGTCAACATAGGCATCTTCTAGTGACGTAGGTGTACTAGAGGAAATTTTTAAAAATTCACGTTCCAACATTTTTGCCTCGATTTATGCAACTTTAAGAGAGGCCAAATTATTCATTTTAACCATTATTTAAAAAATAGAAAACTTAAAAAATATAGTAAAAATATAAGTTTAAAAACATAAGTTTTTGACAAATTTGATACCAATATTGATGACAATTTTGACAATATATATAACACATATAAAAGTGAATGGGGATGCATGATCCCCCCTGCCTCCCTCTTCCCAGTGACGGCGGTCATGGTAACAGATTGAAAGAGCATACCATGAAGAATTTATTGTTGGTAGTATAACATATTTACATGTGGACATTGGGTTGGGATTGTGAAGTGACGGTTAGTTTAAAAACAACCTCGTCCCCAGAACGGAACCACTATCAAATTCATCAAAAAGGCAAAATGCACTGGGAACGAGGTTGGTTTAAGTAAAGAACCTATAAAAGTAGTTGGCGAATAAGAAAAGAACTAACAAGATTTTTATTTTCAGAATAAGTGATACAATTTCTTCACCTGTTTTTATTTGTTGACTTGACTTCTTTACATCCAGATTCCCTGTGCCTGAATGTTGCCACAACAAACAGTATGCTTCACAAAGGTATAGTTTCCTACGCTTGAAGTACTCTTTCTTGAAGTTTTTGCTCTTTAAAACAGATTTTATAGCACCCACGAAAGAAGCGATATGCGATGCTGAATTGTCAAGCTTAAGTTGGCTACCATTAAATCGAGAACATTCTAAAAAAAAGACACATTCTTAAAACCTTTGTCAATAAGTTGCCACATCTTGAAGAGATTTCTAAATGGGTTTATCAGGAAAAAATTCGTCTGGAAAAGTGACGAATTTTCGGCGAGTGACGAAAATTTACCTTGCTTGCTTTTACCCGACTATTAAATGTTTCCCGTCAATGTGCTCAGACGTTTCTGAAATTTTAAATTTTAAAACGGTTTTTTTAACCAACCCATTTGGTAAGGGTTGGTTAAAAGGCGTTACATGCATCCCCTGAAAACTTTTCCCTAGGTTAACAGCATCGTGACTAAAATCTTATCAAAAACAACATAAACTTCGGAGAAATTTTGGTGTGTGGAGTTCAATGCTGGCTTTCAAAACAAGGCAGCAAAATGACGCAATTTTTTACACAGTCAACTTTGTTTGAACTTATTCCTATCTTTAACGCATCCCTCGATCTCTTTCTGGAACTTTAAAACTGATTTTTATCTTAAAATCTTTTTTTATCTTTTTTCTTTTTATCTAAAACGTTTCCTATCTCGAACATTATTCACTTACGCGTTCGAGAGATATAGGGGTCACCATAGTTGCAGAAATCATATTTTTCATTTTCAGTCTGTTACTTTACAAATGCAATATTTCTTCACTATGTCCCACTATGTCGAGTTTTAGCATCACAGTCCGAAGTCCAATGTTAAACGAAGTCAGTGGGAAACTCTATCGCGCCCCCAACTAAGTTTTTTTTCAATTGCTTCAATCCGACATGAAGAAGTTATACTTTAAAATGATGTACCTCTTAAAGTCTAGGCTATTTGAAGTCCAAACTATCTTCACTTCTTTATTTGAACTACATCACTAGCGCAGGATTAAAAATTGAGAAAATACTTAACAACGCCGCCGACACGCAAGCTGACGTACTTACCCGTCGCGGATATAATTTCGTACTCTTCTTCAAAAAACATTTCGACCTCATTTGACACTTCAAAGCAGTCACGGAAACTAATCAAAAACATAGTTCATTTCTACTTTTTTTATCAATCAATCAATTTCTTTGTTTGTTTTTATAACAATTCATGAAACCTAACATTTATATAAAGTTAAGAAAAGAACGATAAAGATTAGCTATCTTCATAATAATATAACTTAAGCTTCTTCTTTTGACTCTTCCGAGCGTATTTTAAATTTGTGTTTACGTACATTGTAAATACGAATGATTCATTTAAACAACCCACGAAGATCTTGTTTCAATAATATCATTATAGGAATTAGGGATGTAAAGATTTTTAATAATGTTTTAGACGGCGATTAAGTCTTCACAAATCTTGTTATGTTACCCACTATGAGTTGTGTTAAACGCTAAACCATATTTAATAATCTAGAATTAACGAAAAAAAAGTATGATCGATTTTAATGGGATTTAATAACTTTTCTGGCTGATCAGTTACAACATTCCAATCGACATTCTTTCTGCTGGCGCGAAAAAACATATTTTTCAAGATCGAAAACCACATTAAAAGAAAAGATAAGAAACATAGAAACTTAGGACTGTGTTTTGAAAAATTTGACAGGCAGCTTAAGAACTGAATTTCTATTTAGGAGAGCAAAATGGTTGGTTGGTTATCTGCTAATCATTCTGTTTTGTTTATAAATATTTTCGTTCATGGTGCGCAAGAAAAGTTCAAATGATTTCAACATTCAGTTTGGATTGGAACGGAAAATTTATCGACCAATCAGATTCCAGAAATCACAATTGTCCGTTCCAATAAGTTTCATTAAATTTTTGAGTGGATTATCGGCGCGAAAAGAATATTTCACTGGTAACAAGGCTGCAAGGAAAGATATAAAACAACAAAACCCAGGTTAGTGTTTTAAAAATGTAAGAGACCCGCTCGTCTACAACAGCAAGAAATGATGTTGTATGCTCCCCTATGTGTTTTCAATTTGTAGGTGTAGTTTATTTCAAAAATGCAGGGAGATTATTTGTTTCTCTATGTGAAATTCCAAAGTAATTTCCCGCGAAAATGTGGTTAGAGAAATTCCATCCTCTTGCACTTTTTGTTATATAAATAATCAGTTTAAAAGAAACCGAGTACTAAGAGCTTGGGATTATGCACTGTCTTAAAGCTTGCCTCCTGTAATAAAACAAGTTTGTTTCATACCAAAGAGTTTTAAAGTTGTCTATGGATCTTTTATCTTTTCCGAGATATGGGCCTTGAAAGTTTACCTAATTATGACATCATAATTTGGATGCTAATAAACAATTACACAATTGTTGCCATGATAATAAACAGAATGACTAGGTTAAAAACATATCCACACGCCTTATCTTGATAAACCCTTAAAACAGTACCTCATTTCTATCAAATACATGGCGTCATGCATCAATTAGCATAATTATCAAAACTTGTAAAGTCAAAAAGTTGAGAACAAATCAAATTTTTGCAAAAAAAATAAAAAGATTCATAGACAAATTTTCAATCTCTTTCATATGAAGCCAACTTGTTTTTTTTGCGGGAGGTAAACTTTAATATCATCTCTTGCACGATTACCTTTCCGTAAATTGCAGTTGTTCGTTACTTGTTACGCACGCCCAAATTTTAAGAAAAAAGGTAAAATTATTCCTTTATTCTGAAAGAACAAAATAAGGAAATTTTGGTAACAAAATCGAGAAACGAAGATACTCTGACTACGAAACCTTTGGCTTGCTTTCTCATATAAAAAACTGTATTTTTCAAAAATTCCACCTTAAAGTCATTAGTGAGTTATTTTTATCCGAAATTAAAAATAAATTTTCGCGAAATTTATTTTGACAAAATTTTAGTCTGGGAAAGTTTTTTGCAATATTCTTTGGAACCAAAACATTATCTATAATAATAATTATCTATTTTCAGCGGTCGTAAATTATTCTATTTTCAAAATTTTGTTTCGCGCTAAATATTAGAGGGAAATTCGACCTACGTCGCACTAAATTAGAGGAAAAATGAAAATTGGTGGAACTAGGGTCGTGTTAAAAATTATAGGAAATAAATTAAGTAAATTTCGAAAAAAAGGTCATTCGCCCTAATTAGAGGACTCGTTAAATTAGAGAAATGACGATATATCCTGAGCTCGACAGTTTCGCGATAAAATTTAAACAATTAATCCCATGGAGGATCTTAAACAAGTTTTTGGTTGATTTCAATTTGTGGCAGAATTGCCGTAAACGCGCCGGGAAAAATAATTATTTTAAGGGGGTCACGTAAAAAAATAAGAGGAAATAAATTACCTTAAAAATGTCAATTTGAGATCGCGTTATTAATTAGAGGAAATTTTCACAAAACTCGCGCGAAAAAAAGAGAAATTATTTTCTTAAATTTGCATTTCGGTCTTTTCCTCCATTTATTTTAAAAGTTCTGTATTAGCTGAAATGAATCGAAATTCTGCAGGTATCTTCATACCACCTTGGAGGAAAAAATCCTCAAGATACCACCTTTCTCCGTAACTTTCACCGTTAAAGAATCACCAAGGAAGCATACACCTTGATCACATCAGATAAGGATATGGTGAGGCCAATATTCGTGGCATCACCACAACCAATCACGAAAAAGTTAGGAGCGGGGATTTCTACAAATTGTGTATGAGCAACGCCCAGAAAATCATTGACGAACATAATTGTGATGATGGCCCATTTAAAGATTCATAAAATTGCTATATTTAAACACTATTTTTGGTTACAGGTGTAAAGAGAATTTTTACAAACATTAAAGAAAAGAGTGATTATTTTTTGTAAAATCGCGTAATAATTAAAGGAAAATTCAACCCTTGTCGCCTTATATTAGATGAAAAACAAAAAATACATAAAACTTTACTCGCGTTAATAATTAGAGGAAATAAGTTCGTTAATTGTCAGCAAAAACGTTTAAACGCGTTAATTAGAGGACGCGTTGAATTAAAGTAATTACGGTGCATGATTTTTAGTTACATTGAAAAGTCAAGTGAAAGTTGTTTTGCTTTCTTCTTTTGCAAACACGAGTACACAAATATAATGCACATATTTACACACACAAATTTAGATTATACATGCACAGCTGAAACTAACTAAACGTTGGGAAAAATCATCAGTTGCAAAAAATTCATTTCTGCATTTACCAGGATAAAAATATGTAAATATCTATTTTCACTTCATCCAAATATATGCTTAAAAATCAGCTTGAGAAATTCGGCGGAATTAAAGAACAAGACCAGGACTAATAAAAAAAAAATTCAAAGTTAAAAATGCAAACGAGTAGTTTTTTTATGAAATATGAATTAACCAGGTGTTTTTTATGAGCACCAATAACTTTTATTTCATGCTATTGTTCCTCAGCAAAGCAGGCTGAAAGGTAACTAACTAGATACACAACTACTTTTTCACAATAAATATCAAAACGTTATTTCTGCAAAGATAGATAAATTATCCTGGTGATAATGTAAGAAACTAAATCCGTCTGACTCTGCAGGACGAGCATGACTTTCGTTATCTTAACTATTAAGAGGATAATTTCATCGTTAATTGCACGAATAAAAAACCATACTGGCTAGTCACTTTCTTTTCTTGACTTGAGAAAAGTACTTTCAATTTGACGTCAATCTCTCTCCATTTGCGTAGAAACTCTTTATTCTTCTCTTCGATATTAATAAAAAACTTACAAGGTTCTCAATCATTGACGTTTTTATTTACACGAATAAGGGAATTATTGCATTTTCATTTGGGGAATTTTCCTTTAAAAGTTCTAGATCTAAAATATTGATGATTTTTTGGGCTGCAAATTCCTTCGAAAATGTACGAAACAAATAAAAATTGTATACAAGCATGCTTATACCAAGGTAACGAGTTTTCTGTTTATCCAGCCATTCCGAAATATTCTGTAAAAAAAAAAAATCGAAAAAGAAACACAAATAACTACGAAAATGTCAGCACTGTTTTCAGAAGAAGTTTGCGGTTCCCATTAAATCTATCCTGGACTTTAACTCCGCCAATCTCCACTTTTTAATGACATGTGATTAAACTCTTCACAATATTCTTGTTTTCCTGTTGAACTTAATAACCTTTCAACATGGGAATGGGAAACTTCAAATCTACATTGACGCGCAAATTAATCCTCGCGAATTTTACCTTGTCAGCTGTAAAATCTTTAAACGTGATTCCTTCAACAAATAGTTGCACACCATACGTTTAAAATATTAGCTATGCATATAAATCTCTTCTAAAATTATTAAAAATATTCGCGTAAATTTATTCTTCAGACATTTTAGATTTTGCGGCAGCATCAATAGTCATTTGAGTAAAATTCGACAGCAATGATCCCATCTCGTTAACCTGAAATATAAAACACATTTTATACAACAGAGTTTTCATAGACTTTAGGGGTTATTATTTATACATGTCTTAAGCTCGGTTCACACTAGGCGTCGAACTGGCGTTAATCTTGCTGAGTATGATTTTAAGTGTCTTGGTGTCTAGTGTGAATGTAAAAAGTATCTGTAGCGCAAGTTAGACGCTCATTACGTGCCACTTAAACACCTGGTGTGAACCGACCTTTAATTGATGCAATATTTTTAACATTCTCTTCTATTTTTGAGCATATAGCATTAGTCTTCTTTTTCTTCCATAACAGGAGAAAAACGTCTTACAATCATGTTCGTGGAAGGTTGAGAGACACATTGGGCAAGCAAATAGCTTTTAATATTCACTTTTTAACTTCACGATATCACTGGATTACGATCTATGCGCACCAAAATTCGGTTAGGGTTCATCTGTGTGAAGTTTAAAGTCAAAATAATAAATGATTGTTTTGGCATAGGATCTTAAAAAAACAACCCATTTTTAAGAAATTGTACACTTAATACAGGATGGTATTTACAGAAGGGCAAAAATTTTAAAAAGGGAATATACTGGTATTCTTTAATTTAGGACATTAACTTGGACATTGACTATGAATTCAAGCCGCACCTCATCAACAGTTTGCATATGCCATAAATTTTTCGTAAGTTCACAGATCTTCGTATGTTCATTCTTTTGGCCAGACTTTTCAAAATATTCTTTCAGCATGGCAACAATCTCACCCATTTCTGCTTTCTTTTTAGCTGCAGAATAAGCTGATTCTCGGGACGTTCTGGTCGTATCTTTAGAGTGGAACATTTTTAATCTCGATAGAGATAGATGGAGAGGTGTTTTTCCAAATGAATCAGTGGCCTTAACATCTGCACCAAATCTTAACAAAAGTGTTATTACTCGAATATGGTGCGTGCATGCAGCCAAATGCAAAGGAGTATTTCCATTGAAGTCTCTTAAATTCGGATCTGCTCCATATTGTAAAAGTGCATGGACAATTTCATCCGAGCCTCTAGATGCTGCAAAATGCAGTGCTGTCCTTTTCTTATTATCAGAACTATTTATAACTTTTTCAATGTTAGGACAACCTTCTAAAAAATTCTGCAACTCATCTTTGTATCCAGAGTTCGCTAGTATTCGTAATCTTCTTTGGTCTATTGCAGAGTGAAATAAATAATAGTTTTTGCGATGTTGCGTTCTTTGTTTTCGATGTCTAGTATATGTATCTTGTGCATGAGGAGTGTCTATTATTTCATATCCACCATTATTCATATTTATAAAAATGTCTGTTGGTAAAACATTTGAAAATATTATTCCAGCAGGGGGTTCAGGTGGACTGGTAAAGTCAGTCGATCCAGAAAAAGAAGGCGTTACTTCATCCATCTTCTGTTTAGATATACAATCTAAAAAACAATTTCTAGAAAAAATATAATTAAGAATTATATAGTATAGATAAAGAGTAAAGATAATATTGATTTCCATGTGAGATGAATTGATATTGCTCAGTCAGAAACTTTTTGTGGAATTAAGGGAGCAGTTAATGGCTCAGCTAGTTTCTCCTTTCTCAGAATTGGGTGAGTCTTTGCAGGAGGAAGAGCAATAACTCTCCCCTTATTGATGGGGGACTTACTTACTGTACTTATTAACATGACTTAAAAATAAGTATTTTCAAAAAACACTTTATTTAATTCAAAATAAAGTGTTTTTTGAAAATACATATGGATTTTTGGCTGATTTTATAATAACTTAGAAATAAGTTCTTAATGTTTATTTAATAATTTCTTTTTTTGAGGTGATAATATGGAACTTTTTTGTTAAACAGAGATTACAGTTTTTCCCTAAATTTTTGTTGGAGGAGGGGAGTTTATTGATTATACTCCATTCAAAAAAGGGTCCATCGCTATGTACCATCGTTCTTTGAACGTATTCTCCGTTATCCAAGAGATAGTTAACAAAAGTTATTACTTTTTCCTTTAGCGTTCGTTTTAAGCTTTAGGAAGGCTGTGCATCATTATAAATTATTCCAATTAAAATTTAAAAAATCACCTTGTTTCCTGAAGGCAGCGTCGGACCTTTAAATCACTTACATCAATCTACCCTAGTTATACTCGAAAGTTTTCAGTTGCAACAAAGACAATGAAAAAATAAATTGTTTTTTATTAAGAGCAAAGTTTAGTTGCCTCCTACGACAATGCACAACATTAAAATCTATCTGCGCAAAAAAAACGCTTCAACTACGCCTTTTGCGCTTTATCTGTATTATTAAAAACAGTTTGTAACCACTTGTGGTTAAATTAAATCCTTGCAGAAAACGCTATAATTTATTTAATTAATTGCTGTTTTTCTGTGGTGTCGAACTTTACACTTTTAAACTTTTTTTCTTCTTTAATACTTTGAAATTTATAAGTGTTTTAAAAATTGTATGAATAGTATGATCTCTAGAGAAATTTAGAAAATAACGATCTTACTATCGTCAGGTTAGAAAACATTTTTTTGGACAGAAAAAATTAACTGAATATTATTAAAAGTATATATATAATGATTTTCATCATCGTTGTCATCTTAAACCGCCCTTCAACTTTCTGTCTAATTTAATTTACATTTTTTGCTCCAAAAGTAGTTACAAAGTTTAATTAATGATCCAACTGCTGACCCTTAGGACTGCTGACCACTGGGTTTGCCATTTTACCTATATATATATATACAGGGTCATGTCTTTCCCTCCCATAACTTCTTATTGGTTGAGTTTGAGCATAAAGTAGCTCTACTTTTAAATGACTAGTGATTATATACAATGGCCCCTATGGCCCAGTTGATGAATTTCTTTCTTTACATTTTCAGCGTTAAGTTCTTTTGGCTTTGGTATCTGCGTGACAGGAAAAAAAGATAGGGGCGCTAGGTGAAGCAAAGTTATTTTCAGTCTATTTCATCTCACAAAGGCATTGTTTGGGCTTAAAATTAATCCAAATAAATCAGAAGGCATCAATCTAAACTCAATAATAGTTTAAAACGCCAAATTATGTTTCCGTGAGAAGAAATCCGCATGTAAAGACCTCTCTTCAACAAATCCTAGCATCTTTTTTCCTGCTACGCAAATGCCAGAGCCAAAGACTTTACTGCTGAAAAGTAAACAAATATCCATCCATCTATGCCTTTAAACACAATATCATAATGTAATTTTATCTAAAGTTTATGGTCCACAAGGAGAAGTGTTTGAGATTTATTAATTACTTAAAACAATTGATCTTTTTTCATGGACTGGAACCAGGATGTCATTTTCAAATAAGCAAGGCAAACAAAATCTAGCTCAATCTAGCAGAATTGTGTCTGGGAATTTTTTAGGTTCATGGAAGAGAAGTGTTCCACACTTTGGAAGAGAAGTGTTTTGAACAGAAGAGAAGTTATTGAGAAAAGAGGAGAAGTGTTTGAGGTCCAAATATATAGGGTGGACCATTCCTATTAGAGAATAAAGACACAGGGATATACAATGCCATGATAATCTAGTTAACTATCATCCACCACCACCCCTAGTAAAAAGTGGACTTGATGAAATTTGTGTAGCTAACCAAAAGAAGGAAGCATAATCTTTATTGCAGATTCTTATCAGTTCTTAAAAGTCAAATTGTCACAGAATAAACTCAAACTCAAAAATCCACCCATCCACAAACAAATCTCAACGAGAGCAGGGGAAGCAAATAAACAACAGTTTTTGACAATCTTCCATTTCAGACACAATATTCTCCAAAACACAAGGTTCTGTGCCTGTAGCAGCTAGCCACATGTAACAAGGAATTATCAATTGAATGCAAATTACTTGTAGCTAGCTATAAAGCTTCAGGCAGCAAAAAAGTGCGAACTCTGTTCGCAACCGCAGCTGAGCTTGGCCGTCAGCTTTTTTATTCATAGTTGGTTGGTATCCCGGCTTCGAAAAAAAAGAATCAATCTTAATGCACACCGCTATCAATTCCACACCTAGCTAGTTTTTACACCCTGATATGTCATGCTCCTTATAATATACAAATTTAGTATTTTGGGCAGCTTGGTTCATATTAAATAAACAACTAGATATTGGTGACATTAGAAGCTTCCGTGAACACACGCTCGTTTGGTTAGCCTGCAAAACTCCTGCGATTTTATTGCAACCAAGGAAAACTAGGCTGACGAGGCAGGCAGGAGGTCACACGCGCAGCGACGCACGTAAGTTTTCCCAGATATATACTATTTACATTTTTTATATAGCTAGCTTATTTTTTATTAAAAAAGTTACTGTGGGCAATGATAGCCATTCATTTATGTCATGCAAGGTGACAAGCAATTTCTGTCATGCTAGCTAGCTAGCTATAGCTGGTTAGCTATACAGTCAGGGATAACCGCAAATTAGGCTATGATAGTCTAATTAGTCTACGATAGCCTATTTAGGCGATTTATCTCTCCTAATTAGGCTATCAACATGGTTTTTGCTGCCTATCGCTGTTCTGTTGCATAGTCGCAATGATTTTATTAGCTAAAAACATTCTATAGAACAGTTCGGGAGATGACACTAAAAGGGAAACTGTTTCCCATGTTGTATAGGGAAATTCCCATGTCATATAGGGAAATGGTTTCCCATATGGGAAACCGTTTCCTAAACTAATTTTTTTGATTTTAATTTGGGTTTCCCTTTTGGGAAACCGTTACCCATTCTCAAGACCATTTAACGGAATTACGGAAAGAGGCTACGATAATTTTTTTTTTTCTTGGGTGAAAATTTGCGGGAAAATATTCCCTTTCTATTGGTTAAAAATTTTTAGTGCGCTTCTTAACCAGCTCGTGCGCAGATTCCTTTCTATTTTGGTGGTTTCCCGATTGGGAAACCATTGCCGTATTTCTCGCCCGTTTAGGGTAACGGTTACCCAAATGGGAAACCGTGAAGAACCGTTTCCCAGATGGGTAGTGGTTTCCCTTTTCGTCTCAACTCCTGAACTGTAGAACCTCCTTTTGGTGGTCCAAATATATTTTTCTTTATTATTTGCGCTGTCAGAAGATATAGCGTTTAGTTTGTTTTGATTAAGAACGCATGCGCTGTGTTACGGCTTCTTTGTTTTACGGCCACGGTTGCTTCTGGAAATAGGCCAAATTTCCCGCGCGTATATTTTCAACATGGTGGCGCATAGCCTAAATAGACTATTTCTCGTCTAATTAGCCGATCCAAAGACTTTTGACGTATAATTTTTAGTCTCGTAAAGCAAACTATAAAAAATTTTGCTCGAACGAAGATGATGTAATGAGCAACAAAACTCCGAAAAAAGATGGCGCGACCAGACGTGGTTGTCGAGATAATCGTAAAAGAAGAAAACACATCTCCTAAATAGGAGATGATCTCCTAACTAGTCTATGAGAAATCTCCTAACTAAGCTACTATCCTAATTTGGCGTGATAGCCTAATTTGCGGTTATCCCTGACTGCTATATGCTGCATGCATTGGACTGTTTGTGCAATTTTGAGGGATCGGAGAGGAATGTGGATGTCTACTTTATGCTTTGTCATATATATATATACCCTACGTGTCAGATATATGCTTTTATATAAATATAAAGGTTTTTTAAATCGCATTTTAAAAGTTTAAGAACGAAATGCGGCGATAGAAATGCTCCTTTAGATCGCATTTTAAAAGTTTAAGAACGAAAAGCGGCAATAGAAATGCTTTTTTAGATCGCATTTTAAAAGTTTAAGAACGAAGAACGGCGATAGAAAAGCTTTTTTAGATCGCGTTTTTAAAATTTAAGAACGAAAAGCGGCGATAGAAATGCTTTTTTAGATCGCATTTTAAAAGTTTAAGAACAAAAAGCGGCGATAGAAACGCTTTTTTAGATCACATTTTAAAAGTTTAAGAACGAAAAGCGGCGATAGAAACGCTTTTTTTAGATCGCGTTTTAAAATTTAAGAACGAAGAACGGCGATAGAAAAGCTTTTTCAGATGGCGTGTTTAGATCTGTCAAGAACGTCAAAAGTTAGATTTCTTCGGTATTGAATTTTAATTTGTTTTCGAAATCTTATCGTGAAGGGAAAAGTCCTGAAAGTAGGGTTTTTCCGTTTGCGCTGTTAAACGTTGCTTTTTATAAGAATACCTTTTAAAAGTTTTGCATGTTAAAAAATATGCTTCGATGATAAAGAATTATTACTAAAAGTTTTAAAAAGTAGCAACATTAGTTTTTTTTAAATATTAAGTGTTATGTTCGTTCTTTTTTCTAAAATAATATATTTCAATAGCCTTCGTGATCTTTAACACTTTTAAACAATAACATGCATGTTACATGTGACAACAAAAGGATTCATCAAATCTTATTGTTATGACTCGCGCACGACGATAACAATAGAAAGCAATTAAGTTTGTGTAAACAAAAGATATGTGAAGGTTCTTTATGTAGACATGAGATCGTTACATGAGGTCGTAAAACTCGCGTACATGTAAAGTTACATGCAGGCGGTACTGTACATTACACAATAAATAATAGTTATAATTTCCATGCGTGCACCAAAAACTTGAGCTTTCGTGTTAGGAGTTTTTTTCTTCATAGAAACCATCCTTGATCTTCATTAATCTTTTATGTATCAATAATGGATCTATTTTCAGATTGAATAGCAAAACATGAAAATTGATTTTGCAAACTTAGGTGTGATTTACACTTGATAGTTTTGAACTATTTTAAATAAAATAATGCCAACAAAGTATTGCCTGTTCCGCTTGTCATGTAGACTTGTTTCATCCTTGTTTATTTGGCTTTAACCTACATATTAGTAAAGATTTTGATAATATTTTTATATAATGAAAACAGCTTTTCAGAAGGATATAATGTTATGAAACTTTATCACCTATAGTTTCATAGGATACATAAGAAGTGCAGTGGGGCTGGACTTAAAAATATATATGTTTGCTGTCACCCGGGTGAGGGTTTCAGCACTGACCCGGCCGGTCGGGATTTTATTTTATTTTCATTTTCAAAGCATGTCTATCTACGATATATTTTTCTTATATTTTAAGAGAATGTACTAAATAAGCGCCACCAAAAACACAAAGCTTATGAAGCCCATGATCAAAGACGGTCTGTGTTATTACGAAGTACGTGAGGTATATAGAACATTAAAGTCAGTCCCCTTTCCTTCATGCTGACACTCTTATGCTCGGCTGGCGCATTACACTGAGACTCGAACAAAAGACGGAAGACCATTTGGAACCATGCCACAAGTCAGTCCGACCTTCATCATCACAGAGAATACTGCGAGAAGAGTGCGAACCCATGCAAGTTAAATATAACCAGAACATGGGAGAGGTTAGGTGTCCTGTACCTTAATACAGCTTTCGGACGAATATTCTCGTGATGTAATACCAAAGAAAAAACATGTTGAATAAAGTTTAAAAAATCTTTTTAAAAGGGGAAAGAGAAATCAAAAATGTCTAGAAATAATATTCAATGCCAAAAACATATAACAAATCTGCCAACAACACACCGCGTTCAATGTTGTTTCAACTTTGCACTCGTGGTTATTACGTTTTAAAAAATTCATTTTTTATTGGCTTTCCTGCATCTGCAGAAAGAAAAAAAATGTTTTTTTTGTAACGGTGACCCAAAAAAAACTTTCCACCCGGCGCTATATTACTAACCCGGTCGGGCGACAGCAAACACAAATATTTTTAAGTCCAGCCTGGTATTATAGAAAGGTTAAGAGCTGACATTCAGTTTGTATACAAGCATTGCAAGGGTGAGATTATAGACGATGAAGTATTTCTAAATAATGTACAACAGTGGCTCATTAGAGATAGTTGAGAACTTCTGTTACTTAGGTGATATGTTGGGTAGTGAAGGTGGTGTTGGAAGAAGTGTTACTTGCAGGATAAGTTCTGCTTGGAAAAAGTTTAGAGAGTTACTTCCTTTGTTGACTAACAGAGTCTTGTCAATTGAGGTAAAAGGTAGGTTGTATAGGCCTGTGTAAGAGGTGTTATGTTGTACGGTAGTGAGACATGATCAGTGAAGCATGAAGATCTTGACCGTTTAGAAAGGAATGATATGAGAATTGTTAGGTGGATGTTTAACACCAGTCTGAGAGACAGAAAGAGTTCAGATGACCTAAGAAGCAGGCTAGGTACCCATATCATTAAAGATGTTATCCAGATAAGAAGATTGAGTTGGTTGGGACACTTGGAAAGAATGGAGGAGGATAATTGAGTAAGGAAATGTAGAGACTTGATAATTCCTTGGATTAGATCGGATTGGAAGAGGGTCATTAATATACCCTGTCCAACCCATGCTAGCATGGAAAACGGACGTTAAGCTGAGAATAATAATAATGATGATGACAAACGCATCTGCAACATTTTGTATTTTTGCGACATTAATTTTAGAGGCTAAAAAGTTGTTTATTTTTTTAAAAGAAATCTTTAAATGCTAGACGTTTAAATTTTAAACAACGTGACGCGGTTAACAAACATTCTCTCACTTTAAATAATTTACTTGATCTAGAATTTGCTTATTTCTTGTGTTTTTATGTATTCAGTAAAGAAAAAAATATGTAATCGCAAATGTCACGATAGTGAATGTAGTTAAGATTGTGTAAAGGTCATGAAAAATGTTGATAGATCGCCATGTTCACAATGCTCAAACATTTTGTAATCGTGACAGCATCATGGATATACTCGTCGTGAATGATACATGGTCCACGATGTTAGGTGTCCTGATTCCACTTCCGATGTTTTGGTATAAACCAAAATTTCATTGCATGTGTTTTAAACAAGAATAGCAGAATAGTGGCTAGTCTCGTCATCAGAGCTTTTTCATATCATATCAGAAACAAAAGAAAGCCCTGGGAACAAGTTTGGAATTATGTTGATATAAACAGGCCTGTATAATACCTATCTAGATTTTGATGGAGACAATAATTAGATGCATCTCCAGTTGTATCACTTGCATGTTCATAAATTTTATGTTGTATAGGTGTGGATAAATAAAATTAGTACTGTAACTCAAGAACAAATCGTTCGTTAAAATAAATTAAAACATGGTGTTAAAACTACATGACATTTTTACCAAATACATAAGGATGCAAAAAAAACAAGAATAAAACTAGGCTATTGCAATCAATCTGATTATGAGTTTTGATAAAACCGACCCTGTATATGAGGTTGTCAAACTTTTATTAATCATTCGGAACACTCCACACAGATGTTTTCCTTCTCAAAACATACATAATTTTTGCATACAAGCCATTTCCTCTGCGTGTGAGAGCATATTTTAAAATGTAATGGAGAAAGAAACAATATGATTTGTGCTATTGTGAAAAAAATTAAATAAAAAAACATGAAGTACACCTTTTTTAAAAAAATGAGACTACTATTTTATATGTAAACACAACATTCTCCAGTTAAAAACATTAAATTTTACGACAAAAATTCTTAGCGACGTTTCTTAAATATATATTGTATAAAAATTTGTTGTTTTTTTCACTGAAAAGACAAATTTAAAAGTTCTGCTGGTTAATGTTATTAAATGTTTGAAGTGACTCAATTCTATTGATAATAGAATTTTATCTATTGACAATGGGATTTAATTCCAGGCAATATGTAGTTATAGCATTCATTAAAGGGTTTCTTACAATTGATTTATCATAGCATTTGTTGTACTTTTAAAAAAAAAAATTATATATGCATGTTAAAGGAAATTCCTGCTTTTTCCGTTTGTTCTAGAATATTCAGTATGAGAGATCTAATCACACATGTTGGCACAGACTATGCTGCATTTGCTATTACAGGAGTACTTGCTCTAATTGTCACACTGGTATACTTGTGGTGGGTGAGTTGCAATATATTATACTACTAAAAATCATCTTGACAATTAACATCTGCACTACTTTTCTAATATTTCTCCTCTTAAGCCAATTTCCATATCCGTTTTTGTTCTGAGAAATACATATGCAAAAAAAGCAGAAAAACATAAAAACGAGATTAGTTTGAAGCAAACTTTGGAATGCTAGTTGATTACATGTCAGTTTGAAGAATCTATCAACAAAATGTTGACTTCTGCAGATTTTAAACTGGCAGTTTCTCAAAATCGTAATTAACACAGTTATAAAGAAGTATTGGTGGGGGTGGTGTTACAAATTAGTTATAAATTATTTTAAATCTGTTAAAGATAATATGCAATGATTATGCTAATGTCAGCGACAGGAATCACTCAATAAAACAATAGACAGTCACAAGGCAAGCGTGGAAAATTTAAAAATGGCAGCACTCCTGTGTAAACAAACACAAGACAGAACATTGAGAATAAAATCAATTACAGAGCTTTACTTATTCATCAGCCACACAGAAAAAGAGATGAACCACGTTACCAACGTAATATAACTTTGCAAATGAAATATGTTCTTGATAAATGAAGTGTATAGAAGTGAATTTCCAGCCAAAGCTTCAAAATATTTTATTATGTAACTGAATACAGCTATTAACACATGTTTAGCATCTTTTAAATAATTTAGAAATTAACCTGTTGATACAAAAAAATGTTTTTCCTATATTGTTACCAAATGTTATTAATAATAACAAACTAATTATAATTAGATTGTATGTCAAACTAGTTTTGCATTTAAACATGTATGCACAAATTCACTGTAAACCAAAAATTTGCTCATAACTAATCTCATTTTCATGTTATTCTGCATTTTCCCATGTGTATTTAGTGGGATGAAAAGAGATGTGGAAACATGCTTATTTAACTTTCATATTATTTTCAGTCTAACATTTCTGCAGTTTTATGTAAAATTATTTTTTAGAATGAGAGATCTGCAGGTAAATTATCATGTCCTGGATTGACATCAGAGGATGAAGAGTAAGTGCTCGCATTTTTTGTGTTCTAATCAAATAAGGTGTATGGGCCACGAAAAACACTCTATTAGCATTTGTTCAACATGTTTATTTATGCATTTGAATTAATGTTCAAATAAGCACCAACGTATCCAGAGTGATTTGGCTGGTATGAGATCCCACAATCTTTTTCTGTAATATTTATTAAATCACATGTACGAAGTAGTGTGATATGTTGATTTACCCTTTCATCGTGGCGGCGAAGTTCAGGACATTTTCATTACACTGGATTCGAATCATTGTTATTGCTCATTTCACTGGATTAAAAATTCTCTACTATTTCCTTGCGTAAACGAAAAGCTGATGTTGTTGTGCTTTGCTGATATAAAAGTTATATAAAGATATAAAGTGAAGGAAGAAGATCATATTTTATAGAAGCATGGCCCTTAGTTAAGATGGAAAAAGAAGCTGTTATTGCTGTGCTATCTCTGAGTTTTCGAAATTTTGCAAGCAAAAATGAAGTAAAGTGAAAAATATTTTTAAAATCAAAAATCAACAATTTTAGGATGACTTGAAAGGACGCTATGTTTTTATGTTACAATACGTATTTCTTTCTCTCTGTAGACTTCCTTATAGCTAGCTAGAATTTTCAGAGTTTATGCAGGGACATTTTTTATTTTTATTTTTAGCGAAACAAACGAACAAGCAAACAAACAAACCAATTTTTATTATGATGTGTATATAGCTGGCTATGTAGTTAAGAATCGTAGCTAAGAATTTATTTGCGGATAACTTATTGTGTTTTAACCGGATAATGTTTTATTAACATAAAGTTTCAATTTTTTAAAAATTATCAGTTCATGTTTTGATTTGATTCTTTCACATGCGCTCTCACAAAAGCACAACTCATATTCGGTTTTTCTTTCTGCATATTCTTTTGAAATAAACTCTCACGCGCAGAGGATGACAGCTTGCATACAAAAATATGTATTTTTGAAAACAAGCACTTGTCTGGAGTGATAAGAATGGTTAAAGAAACTTAAAAGCATGCAGAAGTTTGACGACCCTCGTAAACTTGACTTTCTTAAAAATCTTATTCGATATATATGTCAGAGTTTGGCTTCATTCTTCACTACTTTTTCTTCCTCCTTTAACACACCATGTTCTAATTATTTTCATGAACAATTTGGTTTGACTTAAATTATTTAATTTTATTTATCCGCCCCTAATACAGAATTTACGTGCACATGCAACTGATGCAACTGGATACAGCTAATTAATTTTCCCATTGTTATCCAGATCGGTATCCCAGCATCACATTCTTCTATTCTTGGCCGGAACGCGTACGATGGAATGTTTTTTGATAAGTGTGATATCAAACCGACTGCGGTTTCTTGTTTAATGTATTTTCCTTGTTGATACTCGTTATAATCCTTAAATCTTAAATGTTTCATGAGATACAACTTCAATGTTTTGTATAGACACTCGATATGCAATACGCTGTCTCCCCTGTTTTATAAGATGTTTTTTTTACATATGCAGTAAATTAAAATGGCAGACTTTTTTACTGCCATTATCTTTTTGTGACTTTTGATTTTGGTTTGCCGAGTCTAAATAGATAGACAAGCTACAATTTTTTTTATCAAATCAAAAAATAAACTAGACCAATATTTCAACGGTGAGATGAGCTGAGATATTATATCAAGATGCATACACAAACAGTATTCTCAAAATATCACTGGATATGTCAAAGGAGAATATCATTTACGGTTAATAACATTATAAGTTAAAATTAAAAAAGCTAGTTCACTTTACTGTTTTAGGGGTTACCTAAATAGATAACAACTTTCATTTCACAAAAAAATTTAAACATTACATGCTAAATATATATCTCTGCATACATTTTATTTTAGAGTTTATTTTAGAAGGAACATAAATTTTATCTAATATTTTTTATTAGAAATATATAATCATGGTAAATATAAACCTGTAAAATGTAACAGCCCTTAAACTTCAAAGTATCACAAATGTAATCTTTTAAAAATTTATTTACAACATCTATGATATATAATGTCTATTTGTCATAATTAGAAATATAAAAGTGTCATAACTTTTTGTTATGCAAGTCTTTTGACTCTGTGGACTTGCATAACATAATTAACAAGAGACTAAATAGGCTCACCCAAAATAGGGTTGGGTTTCAAGCTCTACAATACACCATTTGTACATCCCTGATTGCTTTATTATTTTTTACCTGATTAATATCATTCTTTTATTTAAACTTCTATACAAACAAGTGTCTATTTTGTTTTCGTTTAGATTGGGAAATTTAGGCTCGCTCACCAAGGATGGGGGATTGCATCAATTCTTAAATGACAACCACAAGAAATTCGGTCCAATTTTCAGTTTTTATTGGGGCAAAGAACTGGCTGTAAGTTTAGGATCACCAGCATTGTGGAAAGATGTTCAAACACTATTTGATCGACCTGGTAAGATCAGTTGTTTTGTTCACTATACTTGAAAACAGTATTAAGAAGAAAAAATGCTGGCTTGTTGTACATCGCACTCCAAAATGACACATGACGTGCAATGGATATCACACGTCATGTGTATCTGTGTGTACACCAAGTTTTCATGGAAAAAAAATGTCTGTCAATATATTTCTTATTTTTTGACTAGTTGATTAACAAAAAAATTTTTTAGAAATTTGTTTACTTGTTTCCTCTAATGCGTAAAGCTTGAAAAGCTGATGAAAGAATCGTATATGATCAAGTGCTTTTGAGAAACAATTAAGGAGATATAAGGGTTTTAAAATTTTGCTGACGTCAGCAAAAATCTGAAATTTGTAAACCTGTTCCCTCAATTGTATAGAGCTTGACATGCTGATCAAGAATATGTATAGGATCATGTACTTTCGACAGCTAACCTGTTTATTCCAAAACAATTTGATGGAACCGGTTAGGAATCTTACTCAATTTATTGCCAGGTGGTCCCTAGTTACCTGCTTGGTGGAAAAAAGTTTGTTTCTAAGATAATTGACCTCAAAGATAGGTAGATTAGTGGTTATAGCTCTCGTACTCTGTGCGGGAGACCGCGGTTCGATTCCTCTTGACGGCGATTCAACATGGGCGAGTGAATGTTACCATAGCCCCGGGTTAACCCGAGCCATGTGAGGGAAATTGGGAAGATGGCACACTGTGTGGGTCGTTGGATGTTGCCAGGAGTTGTCTAGTAGAGCGCGGGCCCTAATTGGGTCTGCGTAGCTCAAAATGAGCATTAAATACTCTAGGACTCTCCATCTAAGCCATGGCCCCTCCTGGAAATAATAGACAGGGTATATCCCTCGATATTTGTGAGGCTAGCCATGTAAAATATGCACATCTATCATCTAAAGTTTTAAGCGGATGGTAATTCATTTGAATTAGGCTATTGATGTTATGCGTTTAATTTTTTGATATATATTTCAGAAATGCATATTCGATAACTTCCAAAAAAAGGACCACATCCACTATGCCTGTCACAGACATAGCATATTATTATATAACATATTATTTCTGAAAAGTATTGAGACATTCTAAATATACTGTGTGTCTATGACCCTGCATATATTCCTATGTTTAGCCCACCAATTCGAACTATTTAAACCATTAATTGGAGAATCAAGCATTCAGTACTTGAATGGTCCAGTGGGACGAAAACACAGACAGATACATGACAGACACTTCAGTTTCTCTGCTATCAAAAGTTATTTCCATGTTTTCAATGAGGTAATTACTGTATTTCCTTTTTTAAACACTGTTCTCTTTAGGCTGCTAATATGTATTTCTAAGTAAACAATAAAAGTTCTGAAACTAAAAATAAGTTATATGCACTGTGTGAAAATGAAATAATGCTTTATGTAGTATTTCATTTTGTACATCACTTTTTCAAAACCTGTCTTGCTTACTCATTTACATTCTAGGCTAGCGAAGAACTTATAAAGAAACTATCAACATTGAATACAGATGAACATATACAGTTAAGACAATATTTGTTTGTGGTTGCCATGAAGTCTTTAGTGAGGACATCCTTTGGTAATGAATATTTCAAATCAAATAAAGAATGCATTGAACTTTCTACTGCATATGACACGGTAAGATGTTTGTTTGAAGTCCTGTTAGATTCAATGTTCTCTTTTTCAAAACCATGGTCTTACCTGTGCTGCGGTTACCACTGCCTCTTTTAAAAGTGACATCCATATTGCCAGTACATGATGGCGGTTTTAGATGTGCCGAAACCTAGTAGATTAAGTTGCTTTTGCAAGTAACCGTGTATTCGTATAACTGATGTGCAGGTGTCAGCAAAAAGTGTCATCTTTAACTAATTTACCTTTATTATTTATTTATTATTTATTATACCTACACATTGATAACGTTTGAATGCAAATCCGTTTACAAGTTTAAAATTACTAATGACAAAAAATGTCAAATTTGCTAGTACATTAACATGCAGCATAATTAAATCCAAAAATCTTTAACTGCGAATAATTAAATAAAAAAAGCAAAAAAAAAACACTGCTGGAGGGCTCAATTTTCAGAAGATATTCTCTCAATGATCATAGAGTACATTGTATTATCTTTTATAATGTGAATTTTTTTAAAGAGATTTCACAGCGTCATGACAAGCTAAGATTACCTGAAATATATACACATTTTGACTCAGCATGTTGCTATATATCCAACATCTTTTTTGTAATAGAGGTTGCAGTTTTATAATTGTTGCATTGTCAGTTCACAGCATCAAAACTTCAGAATTAAGTAGGCTTCATATATTAGCTTTTTTTGACATGATTGTTTGTTTTTGTGATTGACTTAAAATAGCTTTTTGAATGTTAAAACAGAGAAAAACATGGCTGTTAAGCAACATAAGATTAAGTACTTATATCATCATCGCCATCTTAACATCTGTTTTCCATGCTAGCATGGGTTTAACAGAGTAATGACCTTCTTTTAATCTGGTCTAGACTATGTTAATTCTAAACTCAAATTCCTGCCCTTATTGCCCCCTGCCAAGTCTTTTTTTATACCTCTGGGTTTTGCTCCAGAAACTATTACCCAACTCTTACCCCATTATTCTCCTTCATTCCTTCCAAATGTCCCAATCAACTCAAGCTTCTTATCTGGATAACATCTCCAATGCTACGAATACTTAGCCTGCTTCTTAGCTCATCTGAACTCTTTCTGTCTTTTAAACTGGTGTTACACATCCACCTAACCATTGTCATATTATTCCTTTCTGAACAGTAAAGATCTTTCTGCTTCACTGCCCATGTTTCACTACCGTACAACATATCCAAGCAGAAGCTATCTCTTACAAGCCACTGTTGTACATCATTAAAGTTAGAAAAACTTTGTTGCCTATAATCTCTCCTTTGCAAACTTATGTACTGAATGTCAGTTCTTAAACTTCCTACAATACCACTGCACTTAGTATTTTTTAATACTTACAATTCTGACATAAACTTAAGATACTACCAACCCTTTCTTGTAATCTCCACAAGGCCACTCTTCAACCAAAAGGTCACACTTGGCTTTAATACTACTAATCATTTAGACTGTAGACTTAGCTGCATTCATGTAACTCTTTTTTTCTTCTAGTCCTTTTTTCCACTTCTTAATCATTTTAACTAATTCTTCCATCTACTCCACTATGAAAACTAAATTATCGGCATGATGGATACCCTGTTATAAAATTCATAAATAGTGCTTCTAAAACTAAAAAAACAATAAAGGACTAAGTACAGAATCCCAAAATGTACACCAACATTTATGCTAAATTCATCATTAAGTGAAATAGTAATCGATCACTCTATCAACAACTTTCGTTACTTGATCAACTAACTTCAACCCTCTATAATGACCTCTTTTTAAGGAATCACCGTTGCGCTTGAAACAATTGACTATTGCACTAGACTGCCAGTCATAAGGGGGGAGCCATTGTTATTGCTCACGTAAAGGCTCACCCAATTCTGGGAAATTGGAAACTAGCTGAGTCATTAATTGCTCCCCCAATTCCTCAAAAAGTTTGTCTGGCTGAGCAATATCAATTCATCTCACATGGAAATCAATGATTTCTTTCTTATTATTTGCAGCAAAAAATAACCAAAATATATAAAAAAAGGTAAGATAAGATAGATAAAAAAGATTTTGTGCGTTTATAAACTTATTCTATTTATTCAGATTGATCACCCAGTCTAAATTATTGTAACCGTGGGAGAGCGATTTATTGCTTAGGTCTCACATCTCATTATGCTGGTCTTCCCTTCTCTACACATTTGCAAATCTCTGTTTCTCTCTCACTCTACTTTGCCTTATGCATTGCTGTACGGGAACAGTCCTTAGCTTCTACAGATATATGTTTGGGGCCTATATGGCTTCCTTAGCGCTCTTTAAAACCATATCACAAAGAAGCAACCTATGCTGGAAAACACACTCTTCCCTTGATATAGCTTACACATCCTTCACAACTTGTCTCACTTTCTAACCAGAACTAATTTATTTGTGTTTGACAACCACCTGACTCATGTTATCGGCCTACTCTGTCTCTTACTGAATGTTAAGGAATTTGTCTAACCATTAGAGGAGGGACTTTTCCTATGTTTGACTGCCTATAAGATACAATTGAATAAAATTGTCTAACCATTAGAGGAGGGACTTTTCCTATGTTTGACTGCCTATGAAGATACAAAAAATTGAATATGCAAACTTTGTTAAGTGATGTTATTGTGGTCAGTAACAATGTACTATGTTTTATTAAAGTACTGCTTAATCTAAGTTTATTATTGATGACAAAAAGGAATTATAAATATTTTTTTCAGATTTATCCTTTGTAAAACACTCTAACAAAACTCTAGAGAAGTTAGAAGGAATGCACTGCAATCAATTGTAAATTGTGAGATAGAGATTGATCAACAGGATGTTAGGAAATTCAGAAAATAGTTTTTTATTCTTTTTTTTACTTTACTTACTTTACCTTTGCTGTTTAAATTTGACATTATAAATATATTTTAGTGTTGGGAAGATATGGAGAGTCGTCTCGATGGTGATATGCCAGAACCTGGAAGTGAAAGACAAAAAGCCTTTGATGATGGTTTGTAAATTCATATTAAGCTAGCTCTAAGTCAGTGTGACATTCACTATTATTATTTTAAAATAAAGTCTGTTAGTCTGTTAGTTGAAATATAGCAACACACTTTTTATACATGTTGATATACTACTAAAATACAGCAATACAAGGCTTTGAGCAGTTGTATTTTCATAGTTTTATAAGAAAGTAGAATAATATTTAAGCTTCCAATAAGCGCATTTTGATAAGTTTGACAATACATGGCATTATTTAACCATGTTTGGCCTTGATGGAGAGTAGCAATGTTGGTGTTTATTTGTTACCTTCTCAAGTAACTTATGGTACATGCTAAAAAAGTAATGTGGTTTTTGGTCTGTAATTTCTACCTGCCTAGTTGCCTACAGGATGACTTTAAACTTGTAGTAGCTGAGTTTTATCTATATGTTGTTGATTAATGCAGAAAACTCAAATTGTGCCGTCAGCAGATAGCAAATTACGTCCCTTTGTTGTAAGGCTGCAAAACTAAAAAACGTTTCTTTTTTTTTGTTGATAATATTCTATGCAATTCTAGCTATTTTACCACTAATGTTTTTTGTATGTTATTTTTTTTATTTTCTTCTTCTTGAGCCCTTTTAACACCCCAATATTACGCCATGAGAGTGAATTTATTTTCACGTTTTCGATTCTTTTAAGTGTTATAACAGCTCAAATGTGTATGTTCTTGGTGTATAATGGAGGGTGGATGATATATATTCTATAAAAGAGATTATTCTTTTATTCTGTAATAAACTTCAATGGAAATGTGTTCATTTTGGCATGGAAGTTAAAAGCATGTTGAAGGTCCTGAATTCTGAGTGTAATTTAAAGTGTTGAATATTTAACAATTTTTCAGTTATTGCTGATGTCAGCTTGAAAATGAGACTGCCATCTTTGTTAGAGGAGGTTGCTTATTGGAAGGACCAGGCTTAATCAAGTATTTACAGTATTTTCAAAGTTACTTGTCAAAGTTACATGATGGATGTTATCTTCAAATAAAACCCCACCCTTGAAATCATTCCTGACAAATAAGCCTTCAGATAAGCCCCCATGTGGATTTACCTGAACTGAGTATTTTATTTGTCTTGGAGAAAAAGTTATTTTTACATTTTTTCATGCTCTCATATTTATGCCAGTAACTGACCTTGATACTGACTTTCAAGAGTTGGATATTTTCTTGACGAAATTTCCATACAATTTGCCAATATGTTATTGTTTTGTTATATTAAAAAAAAATTTAAACATAAATTAAGAATTTGCCAATATGTTAAGGGACCTTCTTCTAGTAAGCAGCCACCCTCAAAATCATTCCTCACGAAAAAAGTTTGTTGAGATATCTGGCCTAATTTTTTAGGTTAACAAAATTTTGTCAGCATTTGACTACTATCCTACTTATCTTTAATCACAGGGGGTGCTAAAATGCTTTATTTTAATTTTATTTTGTATAGCATTAACTGTGATAAAAGACAAGGCAATGAAAGTGATTAAACAGAGAAAAACATTAAAAGAAAAGACAACTCATAATCTTTTAGATGTCATGTTAGAAAAAGAAGAATTGTATCCTCATGATGAGCAGGTATAGAAAGCTATAATGAAAGATTTTTGTTTGTCTGTCCAAGGTTATTTAGAATGAGCATAATATTTAGCATGCCATAGACCTGTAAATTTTAAGGTAAAGTACTAATTTGTGGTACTTGTAAAAATTATCTAGATATTTTTTACAGCGTTTTAAATTTATTCAAATTATTAAACTCTTAAATAATTTAACAATTATAGTTGGTGGATATGGTTATAACATATTTGATCGGTGGTTTTCATACTACTGGAAATCGTGAGTCAACATTTTTATTACTGCAGGAATAATTTTTAGATCGAACTTTGAAATGCATGCTTTATTGCTTATTACTTTTTTTATAGTACTTACATGGACATTTTATTTTCTTTGTCGACATCCTGAGGTCGAAGAAAAATTATTGGCTGAAATAAAGGAAGTACTAGGTGACGAAACAATCTCAATGAGTCATATGGACAAATTGACGTATGTTGGGCTTTTCAAGTATTTATTTTTGGAAATAAAGGGTTTATTTTAGTGGCTATTTCTATGGCACCTTTTGAATCTGGGTGAAACCCTTCTCAAGGAGCTATTTATTTGAAGCAATTAGGACAAGTAGGACTATGAATAGCACTCAAGACAGCTAAGGCCTTCTAGCACTGAAATCTAATGTATGGTGAAAGTAAACAGGTTGTAAACTGGTGTTATAAATAGATATTCCTTCGATTACAGCAACTATGGATTATATTCATAAAACTGAGTAATGCAGTTTTTGAGACAAATTGCTGAAGAGGGGAAAATATCATTAATTGAAAAATGCCACTTGTCTGTCACTAACAAAGAGAAACTGGAAAAAAATCCAAAATCTTAGGTTCAGGAGTTTAAATAATTTAAAATTTGAAACAATTGCAGACAAATACATCCGATATAGTAAACATTAGGTGGGGAAGACATTAATTGTGGGGGTATTATGAGCAGTTTTCAGACATTTTACACTGGTAGATTTAGATGATATGTTTATTTCAAGAGAATGGAGTAAGGTAATTAACGAATTTGCAGCAAAATTGAATACCAGAACTTACAGAGTTTAGGCCAGACTAAATGTCTGCCATTAACGTAGACTCTCCAACCTATGCTAGTTTTAAATAATTCTTAGTATATTGATGATGATAATGATTAATGTTTCTGTAGGTACACTCGGCAAATAATAGACGAAACTTTGAGATGTTCTATTCTTGCACCATATGCTGCTCGATACTCAGAATATGATATTGTAGTAGGCGGCCACATCATTCCAAAATTGGTATGGTTCTTTATTAGTCTGCAATCACTAGAATGACAATTTAAAAAACATGTTGCGATTTATTTGGGTCCAATGTATATTCATTTTGTTCCAACTTATTTTCTTTGGTAGTATAATAATTCTATATTGTAAAACTGTTCTGTTGATTCTTGTATTTAGACACCGTTGATAATCTCTTTGGGAACTGTATTGGAAGATGAGAATATTTGGCCAGAACCAAAGAAGTAGGTTTCAGCATTAATAAAAATAAAAATAGATCTGGAATGATCTAAATGTTTACATTGTATAGTAACTACCATCATTTCACTAGTTTAATGTGTCCTCTAATTAACGCAAATAGCCTTTTTTTCCCCTAATTATCGACCCCTTAAGATACTTATTTTTTGGATTACGTTTAATAAGAGAAACAACGGTATTACTGGTTAAATAAGCCATGGAAAAATCCACTTGATTAGGGAGGTAAAAAATTACAGGGATATTATTTTGATGATGCCGTCTTGAAACCTTGATCAGAATAATGCACTGTATTTACTCCATTATTCCCATCGCAGGGTTAGCGTTTTAGTCTTAGAAATAAACTGGGATTACTAGAGAGGCGAACATATCAGAGAGGAGGGATTATTATATTTTCATTTTTTTGTGTTATTTTCAATAAAGAACTTTTTAAAGCCACATAATTTATTATAATACGTAAAAAGCATAAAAACCTTTTACAATCTTTGCTGGATATTCTACGTGATATGGTACAAAGTCGTTAAAAATAATAATTATCCGCATGTAGAATTATTGGGGAGGTGGGATTAATTTTTTAACCCATGCAAAAAAGGAGATTTACTAGAGATCAGGTCTCTCGATGTCTTAAGTTGTCCCTAGTGACTGCCATCAGGATGAAATAACAGATGTCACTACCTTTTTCAAGTTATTTGACCTGCATAATTAAAATGAGGCATGTTATGTACCATATCTACATTGAAACAAACAACCTTTACAACTTTCGATTTTAATTCTAACTTTTATGCATTCAAAGTTGTTGTTAAATGCTACTTGCATTGCTATATGTGGTGGAAATATTGGAGAGCGTAGATACGGTACAGACTTATAGAAATTACAGCAATCCTGCATGCAGGATTATACTTAATGGAACAAAAGTTTTATCTGTTCCACCAAGTATTTTGTTAATTTCTAACATTCACAATAGCAGAACATGGTTTATTTAATTTATTACTGTAATGCATGGTTGAATATCTCATCACCTCGAGATAAATAAAAAAACAGTGTTTACCCGTTGTGTTCACCTGTGTCTTGTTATAATTGTTATTTTTAGATTTGATCCTGATCGATTCAGTCCAGAAAAAGTCAAAGAAAGACCAAACATGGCGTTTGAACCATTTGGATTTGCTGGTAAACGTAAATGTCCTGGTTATCGTTTTGCGTACTTTGACACAACAGTTTTTCTTGTGGATATAATCCGTAAATTTAAAGTCAAACTTGTGGAGGGGCAAAATATCACCATGCAACGTAGATTAGTCACGCAACCAAAAGAAGCTGTTTGGTTTACAATGGAACCACGTAATTGAAGCAAACATGCAAACTAACATATAAATTTCAACTATTCTTCGGTGTTAATATTATTAATGAAATTTATTAAAATGAATTATAGCAATTATAACATAATCATGTAGCGATTATTTCATAGGCACAGTGTAAAATCAAGTGATATTGTAAGTGCAATGTTCATCAAAAATAAACAAGTGTAATGCTTGAAAAAAGTTTTCAGAATTTTTATATATATTTCATGTTATACATGTTATTCATGTTATAAATAAAAATGTATTAGGTTAAGGCGGTCTTGTTTGTTTTTATTTTCCACAAACCAACTTGAACAAGTACCTATGTTGTAAAGAACTAAGTATTTTTCAACTTTTTTTCAGAAATAACATGGTACACAATTTTGAAAAATCGCCACATTCCTTTTGACTCCTTGTTTCTTAGGAAAATCTTTTTTTTTCACTTGGATGAGTTATGCTTACATTAAAGCTGCTTACTCACGTTCGTGTTTGTGTTTTTTTGCACTTTGGCTAGAGATTTTACTACAGGCCAAGTTTAATTTGTAAAGTAATTCAGAGAAAGATATCTGTCACCTTCATTTTGTTATAATTCGCAGTTATATCTTTATCTTAGTCTTTATCTGTACAGTAGGTCATTTGTGTCGGGTATTTTTCCAAGCCTGTTACTTTTACAACTGTAACATATTGGAGTTTGTTGAATGGACATTTATGCACTCTTGGAAGTCCCAGAACAACAGTGTTTTTAAGGTGGATTTTCACTCCAAAATCAAAATGGAACAGAACAGAAAATAGTGATATAGTCTTATTGGCTAATACACGTTTTTGTTCCAATTTGCAGATGATTTTAATTTTTATAATTAACAAAATAATAATTTTATTTAACTATGGAGTATATTTCTGTTCTTTTTTTTGAAAATTTTTCTTGAAATGGGAAGCCTGTGATGCAACAGAACAGTGTTTTGTGATTATAAAGTTAAATTGTTAATCCTTTGGTATTTTAATTTATTTAACATTACACATTTCTTCATGGGTTTTTTTCTAGAAAAATAGTTTCTTTTTTTTTCAGAAATACAATTCGTGTTGTACTTTATTCTGTCCCAGGAGCTCAGAACTCCCCTAGTTACAAAGTTTGCTTAGGTAGTGTCAAAGATTGTTGGTTTAAATTCACCTGAGTCATAGTGAATATTGCATACGATTACAACGAATGTTGATTTGTTCTACTCGAACAGGTGATTGACGATTTGAATGGGATTGTAACTAAGTGATCTTATTATATAATTTTTTCATTTACCCTAAGTTGTGTTTTTTTGTTTGTTTTTCAATCTATATTGTTATACTGTTGGTATGACTAATTTAAAAAATTATGTGGTAAAAAAGCTTTTGTGATTAATGGTACATGCTATACTCTAGGTGAGTTTTGTTTTTCTTGTATATGTTTTCTTAGTGTCTTCAAATCAATGCAAATAGGGTAAATCATCAATTTGAAATATTCTTATCTGAAAATAAAAACGACAAGACAACATTACATTCTGTATTCAAAGCTTTCGGTAGAACTTCTACCACTTCCAATGTACAGTCGTATAAATTTATACAAATTTAATATAGAGCGTTACAATCAAGTAATAAAATATCCTCTCTTTGCATTTCAAATCACCAATTTTTTTTAAGTGGAACAACAGATTTTGTGTATATAATGGCAAAAACAAAAAATATAATGGTTAAGCCTGGCGCATGAGGTAGGTATAAAAGATACTTACGTATGAATTATGAATTACTTTATTGTCAAGTTACCTTAATGTCAAATATTTCAATAATTAAAATCTGACTCTGGGTTTACGTTTTCGTGTCAATTAAATCAAGAAATACAATATACAGTGGATTTATGTGTATTTTGTGAGAAAAATTAAACTTCTTACCTTTTTTCTACATCTTGCCTTTGTACATAGATTGACATACAATTCACATACAATTCACATACAATTCACATACGATTTTATCCTCATTCCAGACATGAGATTTAATGTCAAGTGAATAGATTAAAACCTATAATGTGACGTGCGTCGCTTTAATTCCCACATGCATCTTCAATTTAAAACTAGTCAATCATACGAAGCATAAACGTATGATAGGTTCGTATGGTAAAATGCAAAAGGCAGCAATAACACTGGAATCCTGACCTACAGGTTAGTGCACTATCGATGAATATTATGCACCCAATCTCATCTTAATTCTTTTTGTGCACAAGATTATTGAAGGTCGAAATTGACAATTAAAAACAGATGTCAGAGAAAAATAAATTCAATTTACTTAAAAATGTCATTCTTTTTTTTCTTACAAGTTGTAACTAATATTTGGAAATAATTTGTAGCATCGTGATGTTTTGTGGTAAAAATAAAGAGTATGAAAAACTCAAACTCTTTTTAACTGCGAACTTTTGGAAAAATAGGGTTTTTTGAACCTGCACTGTGGTCCTCTGGGAATTAAGTCTTGGATGGCAAGTGGTTCACTATGAAAAGTATTAATAACCAACTGGCGAAGTTAAAAAAAAATTATTTTAAAAATTGATGTTCAGCATTTATAGTTTTACAAGGCAGTAGATGCATAGTGCATACTTTGTGTTTTTGTAGAACTCTAGCTAGCTTGTATTTGTAAACAAAGTTGATTCGTGTGTTGTTTACTTTGTAAATTTTAATTGTAAAGAAAAAATAATTATTTAATATGTCAAGGACACTTTTGTGTTTATTTATTTAACTTTTAAATCACTTTCATGTCTTATGTTCGTTCATGTTTTGCAGCATATTTAACACAATTTTTTTTATATCAAATTCCTCTTTTAGTCTTGAAATATTATTCAAAATGTCTGCTGGAATTTTGTGTGATGATTTAGTTGGCAACCCTGAAGCATGTTGGCCGTGAAAATTTATAAGATACTTTTAAATTTACTTAATTTCTGGGATTTTTTTGTTTTTTATTTAGTTTCAATATGAGAGATCTAATAACATGTGGGGATATGTACTATGTTACATTTGTCACAGGAGTACTTGTTATCATACTCACACTGATCTATTTGTGGTGGGTAAGTGAAAATTAATAAGTTCCCTTAAGAAATATCTTACTTTTTTCCACGAAAAATTTGTTTATTGTTTTTTCAGAATAAAAGATCTGTAGGTGAATTGTCTTGTCCAGGATTGAAGTTAGAGGATGAAGAGTAAGTTTATGGAGATTTGAGACGTGAAATCGTGAAATCAACTAGCTGTATCTTCTTTTTCTCCTCTTTCTGCCACTATAAAGTCGAAATGTTGCTCTTTCAAGATTGTCAATTTATCCAGGATTTTAATGAAACTACATTTTTTTTCAAAATTTGTCTTAAATGTTCTTTTTTCAACAAAAATTTGCTCCATGAACAAAAAAATATCTGGAACATTGTGTCATCAAATTTTTATATAAAAATATAGGTTCAAATCAGACTCAATGGCTAGAATATGCTATTTTAAGCAGCGAAAGGTGGTATACTCGATAGATTATTGTTCAACTTCAGTCATGGTTCATGAAGTTCTTTGTTCAACAGCCAATAAATACGACAATATAATGTGGATCGTGAAAATTTCATTTAGGATAAATTTTCTTTTAAATATTCAAATTAAAGAAGGTTTCTTCAACGTGTTTTTAAAATCTCTCTGAAGTGACATGAGAACGAATCTTTCTCAGCAGTGGAGAGCACCTGGCTTCTAATGACTATTGTAAACAAAAAATAATTAAACTGGGAATATTTAAGTCTGTTACATAAAAAATATCTTTTGTTTGAGAAGAAGATTTTGGAATAAATTTAAGGGGATATGTTGCATAGTAAATGGGGTGTTGGAAAAAGTTTGGCCTGCCGGATAGGTTCTACTTTATTGCAAAGCAGAGTCTTGAGGTAAAAAGTAATTTGCATGAGGTCTGTGTAAGAAGTGTTGCATTGTATGATGGCTGGTCAAGCAGGAGGATCTTGAGCATGAATGGAATAATTAAGAATAGTTAGGTTGGTGTCTAGCGCCATTTGAGAGATAGAAAGAGTTCAGATGAGGCAGGTTAGGTAGCCATAGTATAAGAGGTGTTATCCACATAGAAGATTGAGTTGGCTAGACACTAGGAAAGATTGTAGAAGGATAATTGGATTCGAAAAAGACTTAATGATACCTGAGGCAAAGCTCATAGATAGACCGAAAAAGACTTGGTAGTTGGTATTAGAACTAACACAGATCTAGATCAGATTAAAAGAAGCTGATTAACATACCCCATCTTGTCATGCTAGCTTAAAAAAAGACATCAAGCTGAGAATAGTAATAATAACGAAGAAGTGAAAACTAATGGTAGAATCACAACAAGTTTATTTCACTAATCCCTTTTTTATTATATATTTATATTTATATTATTTATATTATATTGTGCATGCTTGGCATGTTAGTTCTACAAGGACAAAGTTTCTTTTAGTGTGAATTACAAATCTGCTTTTGTATTTAGGTGTATGGGTATAATTATATATCAATTTTTTGCTTTTAGACTGGGAAATTTAGGTTTGCTGTCCGACGATGGTGGATTGCATGAATTCTTAAATGACAACCACAAGAAATTTGGTCCAATTTTCAGTTTTTGTTGGGGCAAAGAACTGGCTGTAAGTTTAGGATCATCAGCATTATGGAAAGATGTTCAATCACTATTTGATCGACCTCGTAAATTAATTTGGTGCATATTTTAACTTTATTTTGTCTGTTCATCATTCTCGGCTTAACGTCCGTTTTCCATGCTAGCATGGGTTGGACGGGGTATATTAATGACCCTCTTCCAATCTGATAATAATTCTTTAAGGTATATATTTGCTCATTTGTGGTTAAAAACTTTTGTACTGTTGCTACTAGCGTCTTTTAACTGATATATGTTCTAAATCTCATCATCATTCTCGGCTTAACGTCCGTTTTCCATGCTAGCATGGGTTGGACGGGGTATATTAATGACCCTCTTCCAATCTGATCTAGACTGTGTTAGATCTAAACTCAACTTCCTCTGTATCAAGTCTGTCCTTATAACCTCCTGCCAAGTCTTTCTCGGTCTGCCTCTGGGCTTTGCCCCAGGAACTATCAAGTCTCTACACTTTCTTACCCAATTATCCTCCTCCATTCTTTCCAAGTGCCCCAGCCAATTCAATCTTCTTATCTGGATAACATCTTTAATTCTACGGAGACTTAGCCTGCTTCTTAGCTCATCTGAACTCTTTCTGTCTCTCAGACTGGCGTTACACATCCACCTAACCATTCTCATATCATTCCTTTCTAAACGGTCAAGATCTTCCTGCTTCACTGCCCATGTCTCACTACCGTACAACATAACACTTCTTACACAGGCCTCATACAACCTACCTTTTACCTCAATTGACAGGACTCTGCTAGTCAACAAAGGAAGTAACTCTCTGAACTTTTTCCAAGCAGAACCTATCCTGCAAGTAACACTTCTTCCAACACCCCCTTCACTGCCCAACATATCACCTAAGTAACAGAAGTTCTCAACTATCTCTAACGAGCCACTGTTGTACATCATTAAAGCTGGAAATACTTCATTCTCTATAATCTCACCTTTGCAACGCTTGCATACAAACTGAATGTCAGCTCTTAACCTTCCACTAATACTACTGCACTTCTTATGTACCCAATGCTTGCAAGTCTGACAAAAAATTGAGTTACTACCAACCCCTTTCCTGCAAACTCCACAAGGCCACTTTCCAACTACAAGGTCACACTTGGCTGCAATGCTACTAATCATGACTTTAGACTTTGCTGTGTTTACCTTTAGCCCTTTCTCTTCTAGTCCTTTCTTCCACTTCTCAAACTTTTCAACTAATTCTTCCATCGACTCTGCTATGAGAACCAAATCATCTGCATACAATAACTCCCATGGACAACCTGTTCTGAACTCCATCGACAGCGCTTCTAAGACTAGAACAAACAACAAAGGACTAAGTACAGAACCCTGATGTACACCAACATTTACACTAAATTCATCACTAAGTGAATCGTTAATCCTGACACGACTTCTAGCATTGCTGTACATAGACTGTACCATCGTAACTAGCCACTCATCCACACCTAATTTTCTCATAGCCCACCAAATAACTTTACGTGGCACTCTATCAAAAGCTTTCTCTAAATCTACAAAGGCAAAATAGAGATTCTTTCTCTTTCCTAAATACTTTTCCTGAAGCTGTCTGAGTAAAAATATTGCATCTGTAGTGCCACGCCCTGGAACAAAACCAAATTGCATCTTATCTATATCAATCCTTTCTCTAAGTAACTTATCAATCACTCTTTCAATAACTTTCATTACTTGATCAACCAACTTCAAACCTCTATAGTTACCCCTTTCTAATGCATCACCCTTGCCCTTGAAACAATTCACTATTACACTCGACTGCCACTCACTCGGAATAGCACCATCCTTTATAATCTGGTTAGCAAGACTTGTAATAAGCTCAACTCCAATATATCCAGATGCTTTTACCATCTCTGCAACAATACCTGATACTCCTGCAGCCTTGCCAATCTTCAATTTCCTAATAGCCTCCACTACCCATTCTGTCTTGATCTGCATAGCTGGCCCTTCTACAACATCATCATCAGACAAATTATCCTCATCCCAATCAAACTCAGTGTTAAGCAACCTCTGATAATAATTCTTCCAAGCTACCCTTTTCTCCTCCTCTGTGCTAGCCAAAACACCTTCATCATTACGTATACACTTCTCACCTACAACATCTTGATTATTCTTCTTCATTTGCTTTGCTATCTTGAATACCTCATTGCGCTGGTCTTCCCTTCTTAACACATCTGCAAATCTGTTTCTCTCTGCTTCTGATTTTGCCTTATACACTGCTGTACGAGCACGACGCTTAGCTTCTAAGTAAATATTTTTACTACCACCTGACTTCCACTCTTTCCAAAGTTTCCTCTTTTCCTTTATACACTGGTCAACCTCATTATTCCACCACCAGGTCTGTCTATGTCTAGCTGGTCCTTTCGTCCACCCACAGGTATCATCAGAAGCTTCTAGAAGACAATTCTTCAAAGTAGTCCAAGTACTTTCAACATTGTCACTATCACATTGACCATTGTGGGCTAACTGCTGAACTTTTGCACTAAATTGTCTTGCTACAATCTCTTCCTTCAGCTTCCAGACTTTTCGACGGGGCCTGTACTTTCCCTTGGCTTCTTTAACACTCTTCAAGATAATATCACAAACCAGCAACCTATGCTGGGAAACACACTCTTCCCCCGATATAACTTTCACGTCCTTCACCACTTTCTTGTCTGACTTTCTAACCAGGAAGTAATCTATCTGTGTCTTACAACCACCTGACTCATATGTTATCAGCCTACTCTGTCTCTTACTGAATGATGTGTTGCAAACCACCATGTCCGTTGCCATTCCAAACTCAAGCAATCTCTCCCCTTCCTTATTTCTGCTCCCAAATCCATAGCCTCCATGCACACCTCTATAACCTTCAGATGACTTCCCAACATGACCATTAAAGTCGCCGCCCACCATGACAAGTTCAGTGTCTCCAAACTTTGATGTGACTGCTATTAACTCATCATAAAACTTATCTTTATCTTCCTCATTGAGTCCACACTGTGGAGCATAAACTGACAGAAAAGTGACAATCCTATTACCTATCAAAAACTTTATCACTATAATACGACTATTAACACGCATAACATCTATTACTTTTTCTACCCACTTCTCTGCAACGAATATGCCAACTCCTCCATATCCATCACTATTACCAATCCAAAAAAGCTTATACCTTGCCCTCCTACCTTCCACAAATCTCACTGAAGCTCCTCTCCACCTGACTTCCTGAACACAACACATATCAACAGATCTACGTTCTAACATTTCAACTACTTCACCTGCTCTACCTCTCAGAGTACCAACATTTACACTAGCCATCCTCAACCTAGTGTTATCTACCTTGTGTTGTAAATATCTGTTATATTTACAATACAATGTGCCATGCATCTTCTTTTGTAAACATAATATTACTCTAATTTGAGTATTGTATACGTATCGTAAAGAATCCAAACAAGCCTTTTAGTTGATTTAGTTTATTAAAGGAGTTTTGTCTTTTATAAATATTAAGTATTATAATTTTGCTTCCATATAGAATCAACATAAGCAAGATTTTTCATCCTAGGGTCCTAAATCAGGGCTGTCAGTAAAACTTTATAAGATGCGGGTTATGTTGTAACTTCTGTGCTATTTTAAGTATTGCTTTCAAATTTGATTTACATGTGGAGAGAAAATGAGCTGTAGGCCGATTAAACCCCTTAAATCGACGGTCTAAAGACCTGGAGATCAATCTTAAAAGCACCAGATAGTATGTAATGCTGTACCCTTTCCTTTATTTAGTCAATCAATTTGGAATATTTAAACCATTGTTTGGTGAGTTCAGCATTGACTATATGAATGGTCAATTGGGACGAAAACACAGACAGATACATGACAGACACTTTAGTTTCTCTGCCATAAAGAGTTATTATCACGTTTTCAATGAGGTAAATGTCTGATTTAAGCAGGGCATACTTAAGTGAAAATATGATCTAATCAGAAGTTTGCAATTTTCAAATAATTTTGTGGGCCTCTAAAGTAGTGCATTGCTTTAACCTTATATTTGTTCGATGTCATTGTGTGTAAATTAAGCGTATTATAAGAAATATTTTCTGCTGATTTTGATTAAGAGAAAATGGTAAATTGGTCATGAATTTTGGGACCTTGGGTAGATAAGTTGAGAATGTTTAAATAGAATATTATTAAATTAGCTTACTCTGCAGGTACACTGTGCCATGCCCGTTTGGTATCATTGTCTTGCTGAGAATTGCTACATTGACTGAAGACATTCCATGTGTTATGACTTTTTACATTTTTGTAACATATTGTCGCTGGAAAACCTTTTGGTTCAATCTTTCAAATATTGCATTTTAAATTTGTCCATTAAAACAGAATTATAAAAACATAATAATACTATTCAGTGGCATGTGGATAAGTCCTAGAGTTTGCCCATTCTTAATATGCCGCATTTCCTTATTTTTAAAAATGTCACCATTACATTCTCATAATTCTTGTAGTATGATGGTGTTACATAAATCTTAAGCCTGTTCCATAATTTGATTTTGCAACTCATCTCACATTTCAGGTCAGTGATGAGCTTGTGGAGAGACTGTCAACATTTAAGAAGCATGAACACATAGATATAAGAGAGTATTTTTTAGCTGCTGCAATCAAAGCATTAGCGAGAACATCCTTTGGTGAGGAATATTTTAAATCGAATAAAGAGTGCATTGAACTTGCTAATGCATATGACATAGTAAGAATTTTTATGTGAACTTTCCCTGCTTCAACAAACTCGCCAACATGAGAATTTGTACAGACACTTCAAGAACAAAATAAATGTTTTGGTATGCTTATTACTATCTCATCTGGGAGGATAGTATTGGCTTCCAACTTGTAACTAACTATCTATGTCCGGGATGGTCCATTACTACGTTATCAACGAGCTTTGTTCCCAAAGTTTTATTACCATAGAAAATCGCCACCTCAGAGATTTGAACCCAAGACCACTTATACTCAGCAGTGACGCCTTAATTGATTAAGCCATTGCAACATACAGCCTAAACTCTAATTGACAATTTTTTTATTAAAAAAAATTGTTAAGCTCGTTTTTATTAATTGATTGATTCGCTGATCCAGAACAACTTGTAATTTGCCTTATTTACGTGGTAAAACAATTGGACGACTTTGAATCTAAAAACTTATTTGAGGACTTATGGCACTGATTTCGCTTTATAACTTTTGTACTAGCAGTTTGCCAGTGTGGCTAATTTTAACTTAAGATATTGGCAAAATGGGATTTTAAGTGTATAAATACTTATATTTACTGATATTCATTGATAATGCTCCTATTGAACCCAGGAAAAAGGAAATTGCACAATAATAATAAAGCTTCGACTTTCGTAAATTTAAGTGTTTTTAGTGTTCTGATGAGATGGAAGCTCGTCTGGTTGGTGATTTTCCAGAACCTAAAAGTGAAAGACAAAATACCTTTGACAAAGGTGTGTACATCTGCACTGACGCAACATTAAATGCAGTATTAGCCAAGGGAACCAGTATCGTCCCTTTTAACCAGTTTGCTGTGAGCTAATGCTCTTATTATCTTCTCTCTTCAAAGAAAAATTAGTTAAGTTAAAGTATATTTTGTTTAGCATTAACAATGATAAAAAGCAAAGCTATGAATTTTATTAAACAGCAAAAAGCATTAAAAGAAAAGACAACACATAATCTCCTGGATGTTATGTTAGAAGAAAGAGAATTGTATTATTGCGATGAACAGGTATTCAAGTCCCTCGTATTTCCTACTCTATTCATTTTTTTTGAGTTTATTTTAAAAATTAAAAAAAGTCAGGCTAACTATGTTTTTACAAAGGAGGATTTTACCACAATCCAATTTTCTATAATTGGTAAAATATTAAATAACTTCTGATAGAATTAAGATGGGAACTTCAAACTTACAACGTAACTTTATTTTAGCAAGAGGAGTCATTGTAAGTCTTGACACGTTAAATAAATTATTATCTTGTTATTTTAACTTTTAATTTATTTAGTTGGTAGATAATTTAGTGACATATTTATTTGGAGGTTTTCACACTACGGGAAATCGTGAGTTGTTAAACATAATTCTCTAATTTACGTAAAACTATAAATCATAAATATAACAGTTCCATTTATATTTATTTTTAGTCCTTACATGGGCATTTTATTTTATTTGTCAACATCCCGATGTTGAAGAAAGATTATTGGTTGAAGTAAATGAAGTATTAGGTGATGAAACAATCTCAATGAGTCATATGGGCAAACTGAAGTATGTTGCACGAAGTACTAGATTTTTAATTTTTTATAATAGGTAGAAAATATTAATATGAATACCGTACATGCAAACTGAAATGATATCTTCATAAAGTAATTAATTTTATTTTTTAAAGGTACACTCGACAAGTAATCGACGAAACTTTAAGATGTTCCGTCCTTGCACCTTATGCCTTACACCATATTCAGAAGATGATATCTTAGTAGGTGGACACACCATTCCAAAATTGGTAATCTTTGTACCTGTTGATTTTGTTTACTGCAGTGAAAGCCTGACAGCCTTGATTAAAAGAATTTAAATAATTACTCTTTTTCATTACTTTCTGTTAAGGGTTGTTTATATGAAGGCAGGCTGGCCCAGCAAACTGAGGTGGCTCACTTGCCAGGATGGCTTTTAACTTGTGTTTATATGCAAAAAAAAACTAACTCTGTTGGGCAGGCTGGCTCAATGAAAACGTTTAATAATGCACAACAAAAGAAATCATTTTCATAACAAGAGAATTTAATTACATCCGCATAATAAACCATCTTGCCTAGGCAGACCAGCCTTCTTTGTTACTGTTTATATGGGGTTTCATTCATTCCGGTAGGTGAGATCTCGGCAAGCAAGCTAGCTTGCCTCTCCATATAAACAATATTTTAAATTCTTTCGAAAATAGCATTTAGGTGAGATCACGGCAAACGGGCTAGCCCTGCAACTGGGCTGGCTCGACTTCCATATAAACAGCCTCTTAGTAAATTTTTTGTATTTAGACACAGTTTATAATCTCTTTGGGAACTGTACTGCAAGATGAAAATATTTGGCCGAAACCAAAAAAGTAATGTCTATTTTATATCCAATCTAGTTAGGCTGAACATGGAAAAGCAATAAATTGTTGGAAATGAAGTACCTAAAAATGAGATGAATGTTATTAATTTTAGATTCAATCCTGACCGATTTAGTCCAGAAAAAGTCAAAGAACGGCCAACAATGGCATTTGAACCATTTGGATTTGCTGGTAAACGTAAATGTCCTGGTTATCGTTTTGCTTATTTTGAAATAACTGTTTTTCTTATTGATGTCATTCGAAAATTCAAAGTCAGACTACTTGATGGACAGGATGTTACAATGCATCATAGGTTAGTTACAAGACCAAAAGAAACTTTGGTTTACTTTGGAAGCACGTGAAAGATGCTTGTAGATAGTTAAAAGTTTATTCAAGAGCTCTTATTTTTGATGTTGATATCCTATATTTTTTAGTGATACATTTCTAATATATTTTTACTTTATGTCATTGTAAAAATTTAAAAATTTTTAAGCAGAACGTGTTTTAATTCTAATGAAATCTTCAAAATTACATCAGTACCTTTACACGTATTCTAATTTGCTGATTGAATGTTTTGCAAAAGCTTTATGTACTTTCTAGTGTTTGGGAAAAAGTAGCTATAACTAGAAGAACTGAAGAAATAATGTTTAAATTTTAGTAAAGTGCACAAATTCAATTTTTAAGGCCAATAATTGATTTACTAAAGGTATTTTTTCTTAGAGTATGTATAAAATACGTTAACTCTAATTTTACCATTGTTGTGATATGGCTCCTCTCTTTTTAACTTCCAAACAAAGGAAATGAACAAACATAACTTGTTAAAAATTTCTGTTCTTTCTCACTTAAATCAAATTTAAGATTTGTGGTAATTGTCAGGACAGCTTAAGTATTCTTTGAGTAGAAGTCTTGTAACACTAAAGAAGCAACTTATATATACTTTAAGCATATATATAGAATTGTGACTTAGCTAGGGGTTTGACATTGTTAGTTTTTCTTAGCCTTAATATATAAAAAACCTGAAAAATATTGCAGCAGAATATATAAAAAAAATATTGAAGCGGAATATTTAAAAAAAATATTGAAGCGGAATATTAGAAAAAAATATTGAACCTGAATAAAAAACGTTTGCTGCACCTGAGCCAATATTTTTTGCCTGAATTTTGCTAAAAAAAAATGACCACAACTATCTCGATTATTACCTGTGTATTCTCTGCTGTCTTCTAGTTTTTTTCAGGAACATGTCTGCTTTTTAAAAAGTGGTTCTACTGTCGTTATGTATGTGTTTTAAAGGAAAGAAACTTCTATGTAAAATGCAAGACATAACAGATCAATTATGTCATTGTGTCTATGGTGCTTTTTAAAAGTGTTTTTTTAAATAAATTACTTCAAAGAATGTCATCAGAATATTTCGAGCCTCTTTATTATTCCACATGCAAGGCGAAACAAGTCTATTATTCAGGCTGAAATTTGATTTGCAGGCTAAGGTTTACGAAGAATAAAGTTAATATAAAATGCTTTTGTGCATTATTTGTTTATTTATATTCTAATAACTGATTATACACAACTGACTTCACTACTTCTTTGTTATTTTTGCCACTGATTTGAATATATTTATACCATAAATGTTTTCGTATCAGTTATTAGTACTTGAAGAGAATTTAAAATATGAATAACTTATTTTTTTTCAGGCTAATATAGTTTCTATCATATTTAATATTGTAATAAAAAATGTATTTTTGTTACGCAGGTCAAAATTTAAAAAAATGTATACTAAAACTATTGATGGAATTAACACTATTTGTCTAACTGTGCCTGGTATGTTTTTTATTTGTTGTTTACTATATGCGACTAAAATAATATGTATAGCACATACGAATTGAAACAGTTTAAATATTTTTCCTAGATTTCTTATGAGATGGATCAAAAAGGCTGAGAACACTTCTATGCTTGAATCTGTTGGAGAAAAAGGACAATGAAAATGTGATTACAAAGTTTACCAGTGAGAAGCCTCCAACTACACCTAATAGGAATTATTACAGGTATTTTTTTTGTACTGGGAATCGTTTTGATTTCTGTACGTTAGTGTTTACCAAAAATCACAGTGAATACGAACCACTATTATGGTATACATTTAGTGCAAGATGCTGTTTCAAAACTTCGATTATACCATAGCTATTGTGTAAACACTTACTGCAGCTTAAAGTAAAGTGTATATGTGAATATGTATCTGAGTATACACGTAAATTTTAAATTATGAATTTGAATTATGTAGCAGAAAGAGGGATCAGGCAAAGAAGCAAGAGATTTGTTTAAAGTCACTCAAAAGATAAAGCTATCAAGGTTTACTGTAGTAAGATAGAAACTGAGTTTTTATGTATTTTATGTATTTTATGTCATAGGCTGCATGCAAATGGAACATGTTCATCATTGTGATGTACAAGAATGTCAATTTTCATAAATAGCCATGTGGATAGCAGAATCCCTCAGAGGTTTATAACTATAATCATTAACCTGTCGTCATCAAACAAGTTTTCAACAGTCACCTGTTTTGTTACTTAATCACTATCGGTGATCGATGTAAAGTATTACTGTCATCTCACATAGCTGAGCTACGAAGATGTAAGTAATTCTATTCATCATATCAAATATGTTGTTATGTTTCTAGTATTTTCAGTCATTACCACATAAATCCACAAGAATTCAACTGTTTGCTAAACAAAATTTGCTATTTTGTGCATTAAATATTTCTTGTATCTGTAGCATGAATCTTCTCACACACAGACAGACTCACCTATGACACTTATTGTAAAACAGTCGGGTCTAGTCATGAATAAAAGGAGTGATGTGTAGTCCTTTTATATGGTGGATTATATCTGCTACCACGGATATTAGTGTGCACAACTAAATTATTTAGTGCACTAACACTTGCCTTGTACGCACTTGCAGTTGGCTTTAATTGATACTAGAAAACACTAAAGTCATTATAATTAGTAGAAGCAAAAACGACTATAGGTCTGGTGTATTGCCTGATAAGAAGTCATATTTTTTTGTAAAGCCAGGAGTTCCAGCATTATAACTAATAGGAATACAATGCAGCATGCACAAGTTGTTGAACCTTTGTTGCACTTGAACTGAAAGAAACACGATTTCAACGATATCTTGGGGGAAAAAGGCGTCTAAAAATCATACTTTAACGATAACCTATTGCACAAAAACTGTACCTGCTGTGAAATTTGGCAGATACGAGCGACCATAATCATACTCCCAAATGTAAGGAGGTTCGTGGTGGACATAGTACATCATCTTACAAATATGGTGCAGGCTCCATGCCATGTATAAAACGAGGTGTTTGTTGTGTATAAACAAAAACAAATGTCATGTTCAATGTAGAAATGATATTTACTGTCATAGTCCATAAGTAATCTACTTGCCTAAATGAGGCTTATGAATACATACTACAAAAGTACTTTATTAAACTTTGCTTCCAGTATGTTTAGTTTGCTTCTGTTTCGCGATTTAACAATTACCAGCATAAGGAACGCACAAATAACTAAATCTTGAAACCATTTAAAATCAGTAAATGGAGCTACAGCCCTAGAGATTATATTTGAGAAAAAAGCCGGGTTTTTTTACTATTTCTGGAAATCTCAAAACAGCATCACCTGGTCAGTACTCTGCAGCTGTTAGGCTGCCAACGTTTTACTTTGACAGGGATTTGGGCCAAGGAAACAACATAAAAAATCTACAATTTAAACATTTTGCGCTACATTCAGCAAAAATTATTACTGCTTAAGGTTTTGGATTTGACCAAATAACCTAAGATCCTAATTAAGTTATTTTTTCACCTTTGGAGAAGCGTTATGATGTATCAGTGTTATGTTATTTCTAATTTTCATAAAAAGTAAGTTTTACAGTATGAAATAGTATTTAATGTAACAGAGTTTACCTCCTCGCCTTATCCCTAACGTTGGAGTGATATTTAGTGTACACTTCGATTTACGTGTCCTTCCTAAGTGTGGCCAGCATATGCATAATCAAGTTTTGACATTTGCGAAGTTTAATTCTAGTAAAAATTAAAATTGTATCCAACAAAAAAGTAACTGACGAACACATGTCTAAATTTAGCTGGTGTGTATTTCATTGCACTCTAAATGAGATCATGGCATTTCCATGGAACACACATTAATAGTGGAATGTGTGAAAGGCATCTAGTCACTCACCATTCATGGCGAGGCCTGGAGCTGCATTTTACTTGCATCACAACCCTGAATTATGATTTGTTTCTTATTGTTCATAGGTAGATTCGTGGTGCATTAAGGCAACAAAATTTATTTATTGAAGACATTAGAGTTGGTTCATTTTATTGACAATGTGTTGCTATGAAAAGTTGGCGGTAAGTCTTGCTGGCATCTATGTAACATGGATAATTCATAGAAACAAATGTTATGGAATACATTTTTAAAAAATCAAGATTTTGTCTGTGCAACTTGAATTTATTTTTATTTTACTACTTTTTATTAACTGTGAATAACAAAAATAGGACATTATTTCAGTAGTTTAGTATTTTATTTTATATTTTATTTTACTAAACACAATAACTGCTGAAAAAGTTATTTTCTATGATTGTAGAAAGATTTCAGTTTGGGGAATTTTTTTGTAAAAGATATTGGTTCTGTCTTTTTTCATTAATATGATTGCCTTTCAAACAATCTTATTGATGATGATAGGTTTCTATTTCATTTGAAATAATCTCAGATTGAGGTTTGCTATTTTTGACTCGATTTTTTGCAACTACAGTGAGAATAGAATGTAAAATGGTATTATAAATTGCCACAAGGTGGTACCGTTTATTTCTATTGTGTTCAATCTTGGGGGTGAAAAAGTGGAGCCGTAGATTGCACCAGTATAAAAAGAATATATCCGCATTTTATGCATATTTACAATCACATATTTCTCTTCACTGTATCGCCGAAAGAAAGAAATGCAAAATATGAAATCTCTGGGTACATAAATTAGCTAGCTTAAAAACAAAGAAAAGATAAAATTAATATCTTTTTGGTACAGTCAATAATGTGTAATCTAAATTTTTGTTCAATACCTTAAAAGGTTTGCTCTTATGAGAAAGGTTTCGTCAATACAATTTATCTTCCTGTCATTTGTATCTTTAAAGTATTGCCTTTGTTGCTCCCATTTCATAATCTGTTAAAATCATGATTCTCTTTGGACACTTTTACGAATTTTTCTAAAATACGTGATGCATAAATGATGATGATACCCTCGACTTTAAGTAGACGAATCTTGGTCGTATTAGCAAGCACTTTTCTACTTCAGCAACATATTTGTGCCTACTTGAAATAGTAAAACCTTTGGAGGCAGTATTGCTACAGTTTTTCCTGTGTCTGTCAGGTGCTACAAATTCTATAATTCTACGAATCCATTATCTGTTTCCATTTGATGAAAGTACATTAAACTACTTTCATCAAATCTTACATAGCTCTTCTATTGTGACTGTTTGGACACACCTACCAAGAACATTATCTCTTACTCTAAGATTTATTGATGACAGTATCATTCTTCCACTGCAACTATTATTATTCCTACAACCAAGTATCTTAGTCTTGTTGGCATTCATCACCTTTATGTCACTCGGTCGATACACAATCATTAATTTCTTAAGCTTACTTGTGGCTCACAATTTCTCTATTTCCACAAATTTATCCTGAATTGGTATAATCGCTAAAAATGTTACATTCTTCGCATCGAGATAGTAAGTGTTATATTTGAATTTTTGTTACACTAGCGCTTTGTTTACTCAAACCTCCAACAAGGTTGTATATAGTGCATCCTTCATTATTGATTGTCGCCTTAATATAATTTTAATGCGTGAAACATCAACACATGAGATGTAACCATACAATGCAGTTAAATGTAATGGTGTTAGGTTGTAAACATCTCTATCGTTGATATTTGTTACATCTTGACAACATAATATATCTAATGTTGTATTTTTGGCAGCGAGATGATATGTGTTATATTTAAATTTATCTTTTATTCATACATCACTTCCTTGATTAATGAGAAGTTCCAGCATTGATGAATTGTCTTCGGTGTTAAGTGCTGTCTACTTCAATGGTGTACATTCATTTTCATGTCTCATGGAAAGTAAACTATTCATCTCTTTACTAATGATTGTGTCTGAAGGTAATTCCCCATTTAATCATTTTAAACTAATTTCTGATTAACTGAATTATCAAACAATATTTGATAGTTTGTTAAAATATTTTACACCATTCGAAAACTAATTATTCCGTTCTATTTTCTTTATAAAATCTTTTTCATTGAAGTATTTTAGTTATTTTTATTCCTTGTTTTTACAACTTAAAAACTATACAGAAATTTCTTCTTCTTTCTGTTTCTTTCTGTTTATTTAGCGCTTTTGTGTACTTAAACTTTCAGCAAGGCTGTACGTAATGTATCCTATATTTTTGATTGTCGCCTAAATATACTTTTAATGCGCGAAACATCAACACATGAGATGTAACCATACAATGCAGTCAAATGTAATGGTGTTAGGTTGTAAACATCTCCATCTTTCCATTTTTATCTTTGATTCATACATCACTTCTATTGATGAGGAGTTCCAGCATCGAGATGAATTATCTTCAGTGTTAAGTGCTGTCTACGTCAATGCTGTGCATTCATTTTCATGTCTTATGGAAAGTAAACTCTTCATCTCGTTTATATTGTTGTTCTAGTATGTCAATTAGATTAGCTAATGATTGTGTCTAAAGGTAACTCACAATTCAATTATTTTAAACCATTTTTTGATTAACTGAATTATCAAACATTATTTGATAGTTTATTAAAATATTTTACACCACTCGAAAACTAATTATTTCTTCCTATTTTATTAATAAAATCTTTTTTCATTGAACTATTTTAGTTATTTTTATTTCTTGTTTTCATCAACTTGAAACTATACAGAAATCTTCTTCTTCTTTCAAATTCATTAAATAAACGAAATAACTAACTTCATAATCTTTTAATATCTTTCTGATTATTTCGTGGTTTTGTTTACTCGAAACCTGAAGCAAGGATGTACGCAGTATACCCTTCATTATTGATTGTCGCCTTAATATAATTTTAATGCGTGAAACATCAACACATGAGATGTAACCATACAATGCAGTCAAATGTAATGGTGTTAAGTTGTAAACATCTCTATCGTTGATATTTGTTACATCTTGACAACATAATATATCTAATGTTGTATTTTTGGCAGCGAGATGATATGTGTTATATTTAAATTTATCTTTTATTCATACATCACTTCCTTGATTAATGAGAAGTTCCAGCATTGATGAATTGTCTTCGGTGTTAAGTGCTGTCTACTTCAATGGTGTACATTCATTTTCATGTCTCATGGAAAGTAAACTATTCATCTCTTTACTAATGATTGTGTCTGAAGGTAATTCCCCATTTAATCATTTTAAACTAATTTCTGATTAACTGAATTATCAAACATTATTTGATAGTTTGTTAAAATATTTTACACCATTCGAAAACTAATTATTCCGTTCTATTTTCTTTATAAAATCTTTTTCATTGAAGTATTTTAGTTATTTTTATTCCTTGTTTTTACAACTTAAAAACTATACAGAAATTTCTTCTTCTTTCTGTTTCTTTCTGTTTATTTAGCGCTTTTGTGTACTTAAACTTTCAGCAAGGCTGTACGTAATGTATCCTACATTTTTTGATTGTCGCCTAAATATACTTTTAATGCGCGAAACATCAACACATGAGATGTAACCATACAATGCAGTCAAATGTAATGGTGTTAGGTTGTAAACATCTCCATCTTTCCATTTTTATCTTTGATTCATACATCACTTCTATTGATGAGGAGTTCCAGCATCGAGATGAATTATCTTCAGTGTTAAGTGCTGTCTACGTCAATGCTGTGCATTCATTTTCATGTCTTATGGAAAGTAAACTCTTCATCTCGTTTATATTGTTGTTCTAGTATGTCAATTAGATTAGCTAATGATTGTGTCTAAAGGTAACTCACAATTCAATTATTTTAAACCATTTTTTGATTAACTGAATTATCAAACATTATTTGATAGTTTATTAAAATATTTTACACCACTCGAAAACTAATTATTTCTTCCTATTTTATTAATAAAATCTTTTTTCATTGAACTATTTTAGTTATTTTTATTTCTTGTTTTCATCAACTTGAAACTATACAGAAATCTTCTTCTTCTTTCAAATTCATTAAATAAACGAAATAACTAACTTCATAATCTTTTAATATCTTTCTGATTATTTCGTGGTTTTGTTTACTCGAAACCTGAAGCAAGGATGTACGCAGTATACCCTTCATTTTTGATTGTCGACTTATTATAATTTTAATGCGCGAAACATCAACACATGAGATGTAACCATACAATGCAGTCAAATGTAATGGTGTTAAGTTGTAAACATCTCTATGGTTAATGTTTGTTACATCATGACAACATAACATATCTAAAGTTGCATTTCTTGCAGCAAGATGATAAGTGATATATTTGAATTCATCTTTCACTCATACATCACTTGATTGATGAGAAGTTCCACCATAGATTAATTGTCTTCGGTGTTAAGTGCTGTCCACATCAATGGTGTTCATTCATATTCATGTCTCATGGAAAGTAAACTATTCATCTCTTTACTAGTGATTGTGTCTGAAGGTAGTCCACAATTTAATCATTTTAAACTATTCTCTGATTAACTGAGTTAGCAAACATTATTTGATAGTTTGTTAAAATATTTTACACCACCTGAAAACTAATTATTTCTTCCTATTTTCTTTATAAAATCTTTTTTCATTAAAGTATTTTAGGTATTTTTATTCCTTGTTTTCATCAACTTAAAACTATACAGAAATTTCTTCTTTCAAATTCATTAAATAAACGGAAAAACTTACTTTGTAATCTTTTATTTTATTTCTGATTATTTCGTGTTTTTGTTTACTCAAACTTCCAACAAGGTTGTATATAGTGTATCCTTCATTTTTGATTGTCGCCTAAATATAATTTTAATGCGCGAAACATCAACACATGAGATGTAACCATACAATGCAGTCAAATGTAATGGTGTTAAGTTGTAAACATCTCTATGGTTAATGTTTGTTACATCATGACAACATAACATATCTAAAGTTGCATTTCTTGCAGCAAGATGATAAGTGATATATTTGAATTCATCTGTCACTCATACATCACTTGATTGATGAGAAGTTCCACCATAGATTAATTGTCTTCGGTGTTAAGTGCTGTCTACTTCAATAGTGTACATTCATTTTCATCTCTCGTGGAAAGTAAACTATTCATCTCTTTACTATTGATTGTGTCTGAAGGTAGTCCACAATTTAATCATTTTAAACTATTCTCTGATTAACTGAGTTAGCAAACATTATTTGATAGTTTGTTAAAATATTTTACACCACCTGAAAACTAATTATTTTTTCCTATTTTCTTTATAAAATCTTTTTTCATTAAAGTATTTTAGGTATTTTTATTCCTTGTTTTCATCAACTTAAAACTATACAGAAATTTCTTCTTTCAAATTCATTAAATAAACGGAAAAACTTACTTTGTAATCTTTTATTTTATTTCTGATTATTTCGTGTTTTTGTTTACTCAAACTTCCAACAAGGTTGTATATAGTGTATCCTTCATTTTTGATTGTCGCCTAAATATAATTTTAATGCGCGAAACATCAACACATGAGATGTAACCATACAATGCAGTCAAATGTAATGGTGTTAAGTTGTAAACATCTCTGTGGTTAATGTTTGTTACATCATGACAACATAACATATCTAAAGTTGCATTTCTTGCAGCAAGATGATAAGTGATATATTTGAATTCATCTTTCACTCATACATCACTTGATTGATGAGAAGTTCCACCATAGATTAATTGTCTTCGGTGTTAAGTGCTGTCTACTTCAATAGTGTACATTCATTTTCATGTCTCGTGGAAAGTAAACTATTCATCTCTTTACTAATGATTGTGTCTTAAGGTAATTCACAATTTAATCATTTTAAACTATTTTCTGATTAACTGAATTATCAAACATTATTTGATAGTTTGTTAAAATATTTTACACCACCTGAAAACTAATTATTTCTTCCTATTTTCTTTATAAAATCTTTTTTCATTAAAGTATTTTAGGTATTTTTATTCCTTGTTTTCATCAACTTAAAACTATACAGAAATTTCTTCTTTCAAATTCATTAAATAAACGGAAAAACTTACTTTGTAATCTTTTATTTTATTTCTGATTATTTCGTGTTTTTGTTTACTCAAACTTCCAACAAGGTTGTATATAGTGTATCCTTCATTTTTGATTGTCGCCTAAATATAATTTTAATGCGCGAAACATCAACACATGAGATGTAACCATACAATGCAGTCAAATGTAATGGTGTTAAGTTGTAAACATCTCTATGGTTAATGTTTGTTACATCATGACAACATAACATATCTAAAGTTGCATTTCTTGCAGCAAGATGATAAGTGATATATTTGAATTCATCTTTCACTCATACATCACTTGATTGATGAGAAGTTCCACCATAGATTAATTGTCTTCGGTGTTAAGTGCTGTCTACTTCAATAGTGTACATTCATTTTCATGTCTCGTGGAAAGTAAACTATTCATCTCTTTACTAGTGATTGTGTCTGAAGGTAGTCCACAATTTAATCATTTTAAACTATTCTCTGATTAACTGAGTTAGCAAACATTATTTGATAGTTTGTTAAAATATTTTATACCAGCTGAAAACTAATTATTTCTTCCTATTTTCTTTATAAAATCTTTTTTCATTAAAGTATTTTAGGTATTTTTATTCCTTGTTTTCATCAACCTAGAACTATACAGAAATTTCTTCTTTCAAATTCATTAAATAAACGGAAAAACTTACTTTGTAATCTTTTATTTTATTTCTGATTATTTCGTGTTTTTGTTTACTCAAACTTCCAACAAGGTTGTATATAGTGTACCCTTCATTTTTGATTGTCGCCTAAATATAATTTTAATGCGCGAAACATCAACACATGAGATGTAACCATACAATGCAGTCAAATGTAATGGTGTTAAGTTGTAAACATCTCTATGGTTAATGTTTGTTACATCATGACAACATAACATATCTAAAGTTGCATTTCTTGAAGCAAGATGATAAGTGATATATTTGAATTCATCTTTCACTCATACATCACTTGATTGATGAGAAGTTCCGCCATAGATTAATTGTCTTCGGTGTTAAGTGCTGTCTACTTTAATAGTGTACATTCATTTTCATGTCTCGTGGAAAGTAAACTATTCATCTCTTTACTAGTGATTGTGTCTGAAGGTAGTCCACAATTTAATCATTTTAAACTATTCTCTGATTAACTGAGTTAGCAAACATTATTTGATAGTTTGTTAAAATATTTTACACCACCTGAAAACTAATTATTTCTTCCTATTTTCTTTATAAAATCTTTTTTCATTAAAGTATTTTAGGTATTTTTATTCCTTGTTTTCATCAACTTAAAACTATACAGAAATTTCTTCTTTCAAATTCATTAAATAAACGGAAAAACTTACTTTGTAATCTTTTATTTTATTTCTGATTATTTCGTGTTTTTGTTTACTCAAACTTCCAACAAGGTTGTATATAGTGTATCCTTCATTTTTGATTGTCGCCTAAATATAATTTTAATGCGCGAAACATCAACACATGAGATGTAACCATACAATTCAGTCAAATGTAATGGTGTTAAGTTGTAAACATCTCTATGGTTAATGTTTGTTACATCATGACAACATAACATATCTAAAGTTGCATTTCTTGCAGCAAGATGATAAGTGATATATTTGAATTCATCTTTCACTCATACATCACTTGATTGATGAGAAGTTCCACCATAGATTAATTGTCTTCGGTGTTAAGTGCTGTCTACTTCAATAGTGTACATTCATTTTCATGTCTCGTGGAAAGTAAACTATTCATCTCTTTACTAATGATTGTGTCTTCAGGTAATTCACAAATTAATCGTTTTAAACTATTTTCTGATTAACTGAATTATCAAACATTATTTGATAGTTTGTTAAAATATTTTATACCAGCTGAAAACTAATTATTTCTTCCTATTTTCTTTATAAAATCTTTTTTCATTAAAGTATTTTAGGTATTTTTATTCCTTGTTTTCATCAACTTAAAACTATACAGAAATTTCTTCTTTCAAATTCATTAAATAAACGGAAAAACTTACTTTGTAATCTTTTATTTTATTTCTGATTATTTCGTGTTTTTGTTTACTCAAACTTCCAACAAGGTTGTATATAGTGTATCCTTCATTTTTGATTGTCGCCTAAATATAATTTTAATGCGCGAAACATCAACACATGAGATGTAACCATACAATGCAGTCAAATGTAATGGTGTTAAGTTGTAAACATCTCTATGGTTAATGTTTGTTACATCATGACAACATAACATATCTAAAGTTGCATTTCTTGCAGCAAGATGATAAGTGATATATTTGAATTCATCTTTCACTCATACATCACTTGATTGATGAGAAGTTCCACCATAGATTAATTGTCTTCGGTGTTAAGTGCTGTCTACTTCAATAGTGTACATTCATTTTCATGTCTCGTGGAAAGTAAACTATTCATCTCTTTACTAGTGATTGTGTCTGAAGGTAGTCCACAATTTAATCATTTTAAACTATTCTCTGATTAACTGAGTTAGCAAACATTATTTGATAGTTTGTTAAAATATTTTACACCACCTGAAAACTAATTATTTTTTCCTATTTTCTTTATAAAATCTTTTTTCATTAAAGTATTTTAGGTATTTTTATTCCTTGTTTTCATCAACTTAAAACTATACAGAAATTTCTTCTTTCAAATTCATTAAATAAACGGAAAAACATACTTTGTAATCTTTTATTTTATTTCTGATTATTTCGTGTTTTTGTTTACTCAAACTTCCAACAAGGTTGTATATAGTGTATCCTTCATTTTTGATTGTCGCCTAAATATAATTTTAATGCGCGAAACATCAACACATGAGATGTAACCATACAATGCAGTCAAATGTAATGGTGTTAAGTTGTAAACATCTCTATGGTTAATGTTTGTTACATCATGACAACATAACATATCTAAAGTTGCATTTCTTGCAGCAAGATGATAAGTGATATATTTGAATTCATCTTTCACTCATACATCACTTGATTGATGAGAAGTTCCACCATAGATTAATTGTCTTCGGTGTTAAGTGCTGTCTACTTCAATAGTGTACATTCATTTTCATGTCTCGTGGAAAGTAAACTATTCATCTCTTTACTAATGATTGTGTCTTCAGGTAATTCACAAATTAATCGTTTTAAACTATTTTCTGATTAACTGAATTATCAAACATTATTTGTTAGTTTGTTAAAATATTTTATACCAGCTGAAAACTAATTATTTCTTCCTATTTTCTTTATAAAATCTTTTTTCATTAAAGTATTTTAGGTATTTTTATTCCTTGTTTTCATCAACCTAAAACTATACAGAAATTTCTTCTTTCAAATTCATTAAATAAACGGAAAAACTTACTTTGTAATCTTTTATTTTATTTCTGATTATTTCGTGTTTTTGTTTACTCAAACTTCCAACAAGGTTGTATATAGTGTACCCTTCATTTTTGATTGTCGCCTAAATATAATTTTAATGCGCGAAACATCAACACATGAGATGTAACCATACAATGCAGTCAAATGTAATGGTGTTAAGTTGTAAACATCTCTATGGTTAATGTTTGTTACATCATGACAACATAACATATCTAAAGTTGCATTTCTTGAAGCAAGATGATAAGTGATATATTTGAATTCATCTTTCACTCATACATCACTTGATTGATGAGAAGTTCCGCCATAGATTAATTGTCTTCGGTTTTAAGTGCTGTCTACTTCAATAGTGTACATTCATTTTCATGTCTCGTGGAAAGTAAACTATTCATCTCTTTACTAGTGATTGTGTCTGAAGGTAGTCCACAATTTAATCATTTTAAACTATTCTCTGATTAACTGAGTTAGCAAACATTATTTGATAGTTTGTTAAAATATTTTACACCACCTGAAAACTAATTATTTCTTCCTATTTTCTTTATAAAATCTTTTTTCATTAAAGTATTTTAGGTATTTTTATTCCTTGTTTTCATCAACCTAAAACTATACAGAAATTTCTTCTTTCAAATTCATTAAATAAACGGAAAAACTTACTTTGTAATCTTTTATTTTATTTCTGATTATTTCGTGTTTTTGTTTACTCAAACTTCCAACAAGGTTGTATATAGTGTACCCTTCATTTTTGATTGTCGCCTAAATATAATTTTAATGCGCGAAACATCAACACATGAGATGTAACCATACAATGCAGTCAAATGTAATGGTGTTAAGTTGTAAACATCTCTATGGTTAATGTTTGTTACATCATGACAACATAACATATCTAAAGTTGCATTTCTTGCAGCAAGATGATAAGTGATATATTTGAATTCATCTTTCACTCATACATCACTTGATTGATGAGAAGTTCCGCCATAGATTAATTGTCTTCGGTGTTAAGTGCTGTCTACTTTAATAGTGTACATTCATTTTCATGTCTCGTGGAAAGTAAACTATTCATCTCTTTACTAGTGATTGTGTCTGAAGGTAGTCCACAATTTAATCATTTTAAACTATTCTCTGATTAACTGAGTTAGCAAACATTATTTGATAGTTTGTTAAAATATTTTACACCACCTGAAAACTAATTATTTTCTTCCTATTTTCTTTATAAAATCTTTTTTCATTAAAGTATTTTAGGTATTTTTATTCCTTGTTTTCATCAACTTAAAACTATACAGAAATTTCTTCTTTCAAATTCATTAAATAAACGGAAAAACTTACTTTGTAATCTTTTATTTTATTTCTGATTATTTCGTGTTTTTGTTTACTCAAACTTCCAACAAGGTTGTATATAGTGTATCCTTCATTTTTGATTGTCGCCTAAATATAATTTTAATGCGCGAAACATCAACACATGAGATGTAACCATACAATTCAGTCAAATGTAATGGTGTTAAGTTGTAAACATCTCTATGGTTAATGTTTGTTACATCATGACAACATAACATATCTAAAGTTGCATTTCTTGCAGCAAGATGATAAGTGATATATTTGAATTCATCTTTCACTCATACATCACTTGATTGATGAGAAGTTCCACCATAGAATAATTGTCTTCGGTGTTAAGTGCTGTCTACTTCAATAGTGTACATTCATTTTCATGTCTCGTGGAAAGTAAACTATTCATCTCTTTACTAATGATTGTGTCTTCAGGTAATTCACAAATTAATCGTTTTAAACTATTTTCTGATTAACTGAATTATCAAACATTATTTGATAGTTTGTTAAAATGTTTTATACCAGCTGAAAACTAATTATTTCTTCCTATTTTCTTTATAAAATCTTTTTTCATTAAAGTATTTTAGGTATTTTTATTCCTTGTTTTCATCAACTTAAAACTATACAGAAATTTCTTCTTTCAAATTCATTAAATAAACGGAAAAACTTACTTTGTAATCTTTTATTTTATTTCTGATTATTTCGTGTTTTTGTTTACTCAAACTTCCAACAAGGTTGTATATAGTGTATCCTTCATTTTTGATTGTCGCCTAAATATAATTTTAATGCGCGAAACATCAACACATGAGATGTAACCATACAATGCAGTCAAATGTAATGGTGTTAAGTTGTAAACATCTCTATGGTTAATGTTTGTTACATCATGACAACATAACATATCTAAAGTTGCATTTCTTGCAGCAAGATGATAAGTGATATATTTGAATTCATCTTTCACTCATACATCACTTGATTGATGAGAAGTTCCACCATAGATTAATTGTCTTCGGTGTTAAGTGCTGTCTACTTCAATAGTGTACATTCATTTTCATGTCTCGTGGAAAGTAAACTATTCATCTCTTTACTAGTGATTGTGTCTGAAGGTAGTCCACAATTTAATCATTTTAAACTATTCTCTGATTAACTGAGTTAGCAAACATTATTTGATAGTTTGTTAAAATATTTTACACCACCTGAAAACTAATTATTTTTTCCTATTTTCTTTATAAAATCTTTTTTCATTAAAGTATTTTAGGTATTTTTATTCCTTGTTTTCATCAACTTAAAACTATACAGAAATTTCTTCTTTCAAATTCATTAAATAAACGGAAAAACATACTTTGTAATCTTTTATTTTATTTCTGATTATTTCGTGTTTTTGTTTACTCAAACTTCCAACAAGGTTGTATATAGTGTATCCTTCATTTTTGATTGTCGCCTAAATATAATTTTAATGCGCGAAACATCAACACATGAGATGTAACCATACAATGCAGTCAAATGTAATGGTGTTAAGTTGTAAACATCTCTATGGTTAATGTTTGTTACATCATGACAACATAACATATCTAAAGTTGCATTTCTTGCAGCAAGATGATAAGTGATATATTTGAATTCATCTTTCACTCATACATCACTTGATTGATGAGAAGTTCCACCATAGATTAATTGTCTTCGGTGTTAAGTGCTGTCTACTTCAATAGTGTACATTCATTTTCATGTCTCGTGGAAAGTAAACTATTCATCTCTTTACTAATGATTGTGTCTTCAGGTAATTCACAAATTAATCGTTTTAAACTATTTTCTGATTAACTGAATTATCAAACATTATTTGATAGTTTGTTAAAATATTTTATACCAGCTGAAAACTAATTATTTCTTCCTATTTTCTTTATAAAATCTTTTTTCATTAAAGTATTTTAGGTATTTTTATTCCTTGTTTTCATCAACCTAAAACTATACAGAAATTTCTTCTTTCAAATTCATTAAATAAACGGAAAAACTTACTTTGTAATCTTTTATTTTATTTCTGATTATTTCGTGTTTTTGTTTACTCAAACTTCCAACAAGGTTGTATATAGTGTACCCTTCATTTTTGATTGTCGCCTAAATATAATTTTAATGCGCGAAACATCAACACATGAGATGTAACCATACAATGCAGTCAAATGTAATGGTGTTAAGTTGTAAACATCTCTATGGTTAATGTTTGTTACATCATGACAACATAACATATCTAAAGTTGCATTTCTTGAAGCAAGATGATAAGTGATATATTTGAATTCATCTTTCACTCATACATCACTTGATTGATGAGAAGTTCCGCCATAGATTAATTGTCTTCGGTTTTAAGTGCTGTCTACTTCAATAGTGTACATTCATTTTCATGTCTCGTGGAAAGTAAACTATTCATCTCTTTACTAGTGATTGTGTCTGAAGGTAGTCCACAATTTAATCATTTTAAACTATTCTCTGATTAACTGAGTTAGCAAACATTATTTGATAGTTTGTTAAAATATTTTACACCACCTGAAAACTAATTATTTCTTCCTATTTTCTTTATAAAATCTTTTTTCATTAAAGTATTTTAGGTATTTTTATTCCTTGTTTTCATCAACCTAAAACTATACAGAAATTTCTTCTTTCAAATTCATTAAATAAACGGAAAAACTTACTTTGTAATCTTTTATTTTATTTCTGATTATTTCGTGTTTTTGTTTACTCAAACTTCCAACAAGGTTGTATATAGTGTACCCTTCATTTTTGATTGTCGCCTAAATATAATTTTAATGCGCGAAACATCAACACATGAGACAGGCCTATCAATAAGAAAAAAGCTCCCGCGCGACAAAACGCGCGCGCTGAGAGGGGGAAATTCTGTTCGCGCGAGCGATCTTACAGTTCCAAAATTAAGACAAAAAGAGAAAAGAAACATTAATTTCTGAAGTCGGGGGACGATTTAACCAGTGAACCCCTGAACACTGGAGACTCGAAAGCCTTTATCTTGACTTCATTCGTTACGAAAATTGTATCATGTATATATGTTAATCTCTTTTTATCTACTTGTGGTGCTTAATTAATATAACAAAATTCTATTTTTTTTTTAGGTTCGTATATATATTTGAAGATAACTATTTATAGAAAGTGTTTCATTATAGTTTTACAAATAGAGATCGTCCTCGCTGTCCCAGCTCTCGTCACTTGAACAACTATCATTATCTGAGCGATCATCATCAGTTATATTATCGATACGGTTTGGTTCTGACGTATTCAACTTGAGCCGCCTGCGTTTTGCCATGTAGAGCACTCTCGCTCTTTCGATGATTTCTTCCCGCTCCTGAGGTGACCACAGATTATCGTTGCCAGAAATGATCAAAGTATCCTCCAATGTATCGTGAGCCATTGAAAGTCGCCGGTCTGATAGAATGGAAGTGACAGTACTAAAGCACCGTTCAACACTGGAGTTTGATCCGGATATGCTGAGAATCAAAGAGACGAGAAGGCTCACGTTGGGAAATGATTCTCTTTTGTATGTCAACACCGACTTCCACATGTCGCGTACTGCCATTTTATTGTAGTGAGTCGCTGCGTGTATTTTGAACTTTTTCCATTCGACCAATGATCGGTTCAAGTCGAATCCTGCATACACAAGGGGCTTGGCGAAATGATTATGTAGAAGAATTATTTCCCGATTACCGTAATCTCTATCAGATTCCCAATATTCCATGTCAATGAATCTCATTGATGTATACAATTCCTTGTCCCTCTTATAATCACAAAAGCGCTTCTTGAGAACTTTAATCAGTGACTCGCACAACTTTTTTTTCAGAGCTCGAACAACATCAATGGCATGGTCTTGATTGATTTTATTAGTTTGGAATTTTACAGTGACGAAGGTTTTATCTTTTTTCCGCTTTTCGCCAGCTTTAATGAATTGACCCTCTAATGCTCCACTCAACCAATTCTGATCACCCGCTTTGGTACTAACACTGTAACGTCCAACATAACTGTCCAAAAACTCCAAATCACCCCCAATTTCGTCAATGTTTTCATTCAGTTCAGAAGTTGTTTGGTCGATAATCGAATTGACTGAGTAAGGTAAAAGATCATTCGATTCAAATATTTTTGAGACAGGAACAACCATTTCAAGCATATCGAGGTAAGTTGCTATAGTCAACAAAAATTCATAGGATTTGAACTTTTTAAGAAGGCCTGAAACTTTCGCTTTCGTAGTAGCATTACTCCCTTTATCGTCCGCGATGTAATTTTCGTATGCTGTTATGTACGCTGGCCATGATTCAAGGATATTCTGAAATCCCCGCCTACGATGCCCAACAAACCTTGTTCCTGTGATCTTCGATATGTTATAGTATGTGATACCTAACGCCTTTGCACATTCTGCAACTTCAGATTTTAGTTTGCCACTATTTCGCAAGAGATAAAAATTTGTTGTGTAGAACTGATCAACCTCGTTCAGCTTGTTTATATTGAATGCTTCCTTAACTGCGAGTTCTATGCGGTGGTTTGCACAGTGAATCATCAACATCCATGGCCGCCCCTGATCCTTCATCTGCGTCAAAACACCCTTGTATTTACCAAAGTTAACACTGGCTCCGTCCGCCGTACAACTGACAACCTTTTTAGTGAAGCTCTCTTGGTCCATCAAAAGCGCACTATTGTCGTCACGGAAAATACTTTCAATACCGGCAACAATCGAACAAGCATCACCCCCACCGAACCTAGCCACTTCCAGCAAACTCGCAACCACGTAAACTGGAACACCACTCCTCTCAGTTCTCACTAAAACAAGTTCTTTTTCCCTTCCAGTTTTTCTGGCTTGGCTACCATCTGATAGAATCGACATAAAATAACCACTTGCAAGTACAACTGCACATTTTTCCCTGACAGCCTCAGCTATGCAATGAACAAACTCACGTCCAGAACGACCGTCTTCTTTCCTCTCTATGAGTCGCACACCATTCTCCTTGCAGCATTTAACCTGAAAAGTCAGATAGATAAAACAATAATGGTCGTACTCAAACAATACTCGAACATGGTTTCTACCTATTTCGAAAACTTTAAACATATTTATAAGGGCAACTTACCAAAACACCAAAGTGTTTGTGTGGCATTGTCGGTTCCATCGCCATGTGATACGCACATTTGATAAGCTTCGTATATGCCTCAGCCGCGGATTTTGCGTTTGCTGATTCAATAGTCGTTTGGATCTATGAAATATGAAGTGAACGTAATTGTGTTAGAGTGAAAGTAAATAAAACTTGAAAAACCCTATTTTGTAGAAACAAACCTTGTCAACGCTAGCTCCCGTCTTAACACATGTGATTGATGGTAATCGATCTTCCTTTGGTTTACTTTTCTCACACGATAGTGCGAGAGAATGACCTTCGCCGGAAATATGTCGCGTAACAGAGTGTTTTGTTACGAAACTTGTCCCATCAATATATGTCAGGACAGCTTCCTTCACTGGTCCCTTGCAATTCGGATGCTGAAGAATAGCAGGCTTGTTTTTCGCACAAAGTTTGCACCAAACGAAGTTAACAAATCTATTTCCGTTTTCTTCTAAAGTTTTATGTCCGATAATATCATCAATACCCCATTTCATGAAAGTAGATAATTGGATTTTGTTCCCTTTGATACTTTTTTTTGACGAAGACATGTCGCGATAATGATTTCAGATAAATATAGCAATCGAGTTTTCAAAACATACGACCTGCTATTTTAGAATAACGTTTCGAACGCTCTCACCCAGAGATGTTCCCATAACAAAACTATTTTTGAATGAATGGAGAAACAGGGAGATGGAGTGTTATGTAAAACAAAAGAAATACATTACTCATTTTCTTGTTTATTACAAGAACAGGTTCCACATAAATACGCGTGGTGTGATCAACAAAACAAATTACAAGTCTTGTTACACAACTATAGAAAAAAAACGACATTTGATAACTGAAAGTACGAAAACAAAAGAAATATATTGCATTCACAAACAAAAGAGAATCATTTAGCAAATATTTCTTGGGTTTAAGGCAATAAATAACAAATTAAGTTTGATAAATTTTCTCCCTGATCTTTGTCAGAGCATCTTCAGATCATAACTAAAAACGTCTTTCAACATGCATGTAAATCATAATTGTTACGTTACAAAAACATCGTTTGACCATGTGACTATAAACATCATCCACTTCTAACTTTTTCATGTCGATGTATCTTCGTACGATTCCGATTTTAGCATGTCGGGGTCTGGTAACAAAGTAGATTCACAAAACGGAATATCTAAAGGTCATTACTGGAACGATATGTTTTCGCTTCGCACCTAACGTGAATGGTTGGTCAGTTTATGATTAGTAAAATGAACTACTCTATCTAAAATAGAAAATACAATCTCAGGAATTTAGGATATTATCGCTCAGCTACATAACATGGAATCAATCTAGGCGAGTGAAAAATCACTCCACAGAGGCCTCATATTTCAGAATTAGGCGCGTGTTTGCGTGCGCGGGAGCGATCGCGCGCCTCTTATTGATAGGCCTGATGAGATGTAACCATACAATGCAGTCAAATGTAATGGTGTTAAGTTGTAAACATCTCTATGGTTAATGTTTGTTACATCATGACAACATAACATATCTAAAGTTGCATTTCTTGAAGCAAGATGATAAGTGATATATTTGAATTCATCTTTCACTCATACATCACTTGATTGATGAGAAGTTCCGCCATAGATTAATTGTCTTCGGTGTTAAGTGCTGTCTACTTCAATAGTGTACATTCATTTTCATGTCTCGTGGAAAGTAAACTATTCATCTCTTTACTAGTGATTGTGTCTGAAGGTAGTCCACAATTTAATCATTTTAAACTATTCTCTGATTAACTGAGTTAGCAAACATTATTTGATAGTTTGTTAAAATATTTTACACCACCAGAAAACTAATTATTTCTTCCTATTTTCTTTATAAAATCTTTTTTCATTAAAGTATTTTAGGTATTTTTATTCCTTGTTTTCATCAACTTAAAACTATACAGAAATTTCTTCTTTCAAATTCATTAAATAAACGGAAAAACTTACTTTGTAATCTTTTATTTTATTTCTGATTATTTCGTGTTTTTGTTTACTCAAACTTCCAACAAGGTTGTATATAGTGTACCCTTCATTTTTGATTGTCGCCTAAATATAATTTTAATGCGCGAAACATCAACACATGAGATGTAACCATACAATGCAGTCAAATGTAATGGTGTTAAGTTGTAAACATCTCTATGGTTAATGTTTGTTACATCATGACAACATAACATATCTAAAGTTGCATTTCTTGAAGCAAGATGATAAGTGATATATTTGAATTCATCTTTCACTCATACATCACTTGATTGATGAGAAGTTCCGCCATAGATTAATTGTCTTCGGTGTTAAGTGCTGTCTACTTCAATAGTGTACATTCATTTTCATGTCTCGTGGAAAGTAAACTATTCATCTCTTTACTAGTGATTGTGTCTGAAGGTAGTCCACAATTTAATCATTTTAAACTATTTTCTGATTAACTGAATTATCAAACATTATTTGATAGTTTGTTAAAATATTTTACACCACCTGAAAACTAATTATTTCTTCCTATTTTCTTTATAAAATCTTTTTTCATTAAAGTATTTTAGGTATTTTTATTCCTTGTTTTCATCAACTTAAAACTATACAGAAATTTCTTCTTTCAAATTCATTAAATAAACGGAAAAACTTACTTTGTAATCTTTTATTTTATTTCTGATTATTTCGTGTTTTTGTTTACTCAAACTTCCAACAAGGTTGTATATAGTGTACCCTTCATTTTTGATTGTCGCCTAAATATAATTTTAATGCGCGAAACATCAACACATGAGATGTAACCATACAATGCAGTCAAATGTAATGGTGTTAAGTTGTAAACATCTCTATGGTTAATGTTTGTTACATCATGACAACATAACATATCTAAAGTTGCATTTCTTGAAGCAAGATGATAAGTGATATATTTGAATTCATCTTTCACTCATACATCACTTGATTGATGAGAAGTTCCGCCATAGATTAATTGTCTTCGGTGTTAAGTGCTGTCTACTTCAATAGTGTACATTCATTTTCATGTCTCGTGGAAAGTAAACTATTCATCTCTTTACTAGTGATTGTGTCTGAAGGTAGTCCACAATTTAATCATTTTAAACTATTTTCTGATTAACTGAATTATCAAACATTATTTGATAGTTTGTTAAAATATTTTACACCACCTGAAAACTAATTATTTCTTCCTATTTTCTTTATAAAATCTTTTTTCATTAAAGTATTTTAGGTATTTTTATTCCTTGTTTTCATCAACCTAAAACTATACAGAAATTTCTTCTTTCAAATTCATTAAATAAACGGAAAAACTTACTTTGTAATCTTTTATTTTATTTCTGATTATTTCGTGTTTTTGTTTACTCAAACTTCCAACAAGGTTGTATATAGTGTATCCTTCATTTTTGATTGTCGCCTAAATATAATTTTAATGCGCGAAACATCAACACATGAGATGTAACCATACAATGCAGTCAAATGTAATGGTGTTAAGTTGTAAACTCTCTATGGTTAATGTTTGTTACATCATGACAACATAACATATCTAAAGTTGCATTTCTTGCAGCAAGATGATAAGTGATATATTTGAATTCATCTTTCACTCATACATCACTTGATTGATGAGAAGTTCCACCATAGATTAATTGTCTTCGGTGTTAAGTGCTGTCTACTTCAATAGTGTACATTCATTTTCATGTCTCGTGGAAAGTAAACTATTCATCTCTTTACTAGTGATTGTGTCTGAAGGTAGTCCACAATTTAATCATTTTAAACTATTCTCTGATTAACTGAGTTAGCAAACATTATTAGATAGTTTGTTAAAATATTTTACACCACCTGAAAACTAATTATTTTTTCCTATTTTCTTTATAAAATCTTTTTTCATTAAAGTATTTTAGGTATTTTTATTCCTTGTTTTCATCAACTTAAAACTATACAGAAATTTCTTCTTTCAAATTCATTAAATAAACGGAAAAACTTACTTTGTAATCTTTTATTTTATTTCTGATTATTTCGTGTTTTTGTTTACTCAAACTTCCAACAAGGTTGTATATAGTGTATCCTTCATTTTTGATTGTCGCCTAAATATAATTTTAATGCGCGAAACATCAACACATGAGATGTAACCATACAATGCAGTCAAATGTAATGGTGTTAAGTTGTAAACTCTCTATGGTTAATGTTTGTTACATCATGACAACATAACATATCTAAAGTTGCATTTCTTGCAGCAAGATGATAAGTGATATATTTGAATTCATCTTTCACTCATACATCACTTGATTGATGAGAAGTTCCACCATAGATTAATTGTCTTCGGTGTTAAGTGCTGTCTACTTCAATAGTGTACATTCATTTTCATGTCTCGTGGAAAGTAAACTATTCATCTCTTTACTAGTGATTGTGTCTGAAGGTAGTCCACAATTTAATCATTTTAAACTATTCTCTGATTAACTGAGTTAGCAAACATTATTAGATAGTTTGTTAAAATATTTTACACCACCTGAAAACTAATTATTTTTTCCTATTTTCTTTATAAAATCTTTTTTCATTAAAGGGATCCCGAGGTACTTTTACAAGTTGGACTCACCTGAAAGATTTGCATGAGAAATGCTAAATGACATATTCACTTTTTGTTAAAACTTCATGTAACTCCAGATATAGCTTTTTAAATATTTATTTTTCTTGTCGCTCGACCGCCATCTTGGTTATCTTCGACCTTCTTCTTCGTTAAAAATTTTCATTCTAGCTCCAGTCTTTTTTAGTGGCACGTGACCCTGTTACGTATTATTTCGGTAGCGCTTTAATTATTACTGACTGCATAGCCAGAACATATACCTTCGCGCGGCAAAGTGAAACGAAAGCTCTCTACAAACAATTTTTTTTTTTTTTAAAAGTTGAAATAATTCTGCATAAAGTTCTTTACGAACGATTATTTTTAAAAAAAAAATAGAAATAATTCTGCATATGTTCTCACATAGCTGAGCAATCAAACGAAAAATAAAATGTGCATGATTTTTATTTCAAAGGACTGTTATTTGAGACGCAGGTTGTGAAAGTTACTGATCATTCAACATGTCACACATTTGTGTATGGTTTTTATTTCAAAAGGATATATTTTGGAAGGCAAATATAAGTAACAAAATATCAAGGTGTGACTATAAGCCCATAAAAATTTATAGAAAAAGTTAAAGGGGGAAGGGAGAGGGGGCTGCATCACCCCTCCCCCTCCAGCACGAATAGGATTAAGGGCGGTTACAACCTTTGTAATTTGAGACTTCACTCGCATTTGCCGAGGTAATTACCGACATATTTTCAAAACATGTACATTCGCGTCGGCAATTGTTTGACGTGGTAAAATCGCACATAAAAAGTCCCTAGGCCTTGTGGGATCAGACGTGTAAAAAATAGCCGAAGATATAACAACGGAAAAAAGTATTTGTTTTTCCACAGCATAGTTCAGTTGCCTCCTACGGCAATGCACGAACAACAAACTGCAATTATTACATTCAGGAGAGCGGCAGCGCGGAGTTTTTGCCGACGTAATTTGTTGTGAAATTTAAATGAATGGTGTTATTATGAACAACGTAAGGTATAGAGAACATTAAAGTCGGCCCCTTTCCTTCATGCTGACACTCTTATGCTCGGCTGGTGCATTACACTGAGACTCGAACGAAAGACGGAAGACCATTTGGAACCATGCCACAAGTCAGTCCGACCTTCATCGTCACAGAGAATACTGCGAGAAGAGTGCGCACCCATGCAAGTTAAATATAACCAGAACATGGGAGAGGTTAGGTGTCCTGTACCTTAATACAGCTTTCGGACGAATGTTCTCGTGATGTAATAATACCAAAGAAAAAATATGTTCCATAAAGTTTAAAAAATCTTTTTAAAAGGGGAAAGAGAAATCAAATATGTTTAGTAATAATAATCGAAAAAAATGTATATCGTATTAAAAAGAAGTCCAGAAGTTCTGTCTCCCACACGACACAGCAGGCAATAAGTCAGCCCTGCCCTCGGTTTTGTGAGAGGAGATGTTCTGCGAAGACTCTAACAATTGAGTCTCCTGTACAGTTTTGCTTTGCATTGAACTGTGCCTGTGACAAGCATTTTCGAAGCATGTCACCGGCGACTTCTGCGATATTCAACTTAATGATGCCCTGACCTTCAGTTCGTAAATAGCACGTGTACAACTTACTTCCTAATCAGTTTATCATGACCAAGACTGAGTATGCTTTTAAAAGGTCTAATCATGGAGGTACAGAGCAGCGTTGATGTTAGACAGGATACCTGTCTCTTCTTTTCTGCTTTCGCGCTTCGATGTCTGTCCTGCTTTTGTAACCCTGCTTTATTTTAGCGCGCTATCGCAAAAGGGAAAAATGATGAGTTTAATTTACTAGACTACGTTGATGTTTGCGCTACATATTGGAAGAATATCATAAAAACAAAATTTAATTAGACAGTAAATTCTGCCTCTCTCTGTATCGTGGGATAAATTAAAGTAGTATTCTTTCTATTGATTTTTTAATTTTTTTATAAAAATATTTCCATCTACTGAGTAATTAGGTATTTTTATTCCTTGTTTTCATCAACTTAAAACTATACAGAAATTCTTCTTTCAAATTCATTAAATAAACGGAAAAACTTACTTTGTATCTTTTATTTTATTTCTGATTATTTCGTGTTTTGTTTACTCAAACTTCCAACAAGGTTGTATATAGTGTATCCTTCATTTTTGATTGTCGCCTAAATATAATTTTAATGCGCGAAACATCAACACATGAGATGTAACCATACAATGCAGTCAAATGTAATGGTGTTAAGTTGTAAACATCTCTATGTTAATGTTGTTACATCATGACAACATAACATATCTAAAGTTGCATTTCTTGCAGCAAGATGATAAGTGATATATTTGAATTCATCTTTCACTCATACATCACTTGATTGATGAAAGTTCCACCATAGATTAATTGTCTTCGGTGTTAAGTGCTGTCTACTTCAATAGTGTACATTCATTTTCATGTCTCGTGGAAAGTAAACTATTCATCTCTTTACTAGTGATTCGGCGGCAAAGGAAAAATAAATATTTAAAAAGCTATATCTGGAGTTACATGAAGTTTTAACAAAAAGTGAATATATCATTTAGCATTTCTCATGCAAATCTTTCAGGTGAGTCCAACTTGTAAAAGTACCTCGGGATCCCTTTAAAGTATTTTAGGTATTTTTATTCCTTGTTTTCATCAACTTAAAACTATACAGAAATTTCTTCTTTCAAATTCATTAAATAAACGGAAAAACTTACTTTGTAATCTTTTATTTTATTTCTGATTATTTCGTGTTTTTGTTTACTCAAACTTCCAACAAGGTTGTATATAGTGTATCCTTCATTTTTGATTGTCGCCTAAATATAATTTTAATGCGCGAAACATCAACACATGAGATGTAACCATACAATTCAGTCAAATGTAATGGTGTTAAGTTGTAAACATCTCTATGGTTAATGTTGTTTACATCATGACAACATAAACATATCTAAGTTGCATTTCTTGCAGCAAGATGATAAGTTGATATATTTGAATTCATCTTTCACTCATACATCACTTGATTGATGAGAAGTTCCACCATAGATTAATTGTCTTCGGTGTTAAGTGCTGTCTACTTCAAATAGTGTACATTCATTTTCATGTCTCGTGGAAAGTAAACTATTCATCTCTTTACTAATGATTGTGTCTTCAGGTAATTCACAAATTAATCGTTTTAAACTATTTTCTGATTAACTGAATTATCAAACATTATTTGATAGTTTGTTAAAATATTTTATACCAGCTGAAAACTAATTATTTCTTCCTATTTTCTTTATAAAATCTTTTTTCATTAAAGTATTTTAGGTATTTTTATTCCTTGTTTTTCATCAACCTAAAACTATACAGAAATTTCTTCTTTCAAATTCATTAAATAAACGGAAAAACTTACTTTGTAATCTTTTATTTTATTTCTGATTATTTCGTGTTTTTGTTTACTCAAACTTCCAACAAGGTTGTATATAGTGTACCCTTCATTTTTGATTGTCGCCTAAATATAATTTTAATGCGCGAAAACATCAACACATGAGATGTAACCATACAATGCAGTCAAATGTAATGGTGTTAAGTTGTAAACATCTCTATGGTTAATGTTTGTTACATCATGACAACATAACATATCTAAAGTTGCATTTCTTGAAGCAAGATGATAAGTGATATATTTGAATTCATCTTTCACTCATACATCACTTGATTGATGAGAAGTTCCGCCATAGATTAATTGTCTTCGGTTTAAGTGCTGTCTACTTCAATAGTGTACATTCATTTTCATGTCTCGTGGAAAGTAAAACTATTCATCTCTTTACTAGTGATTGTGTCTGAAGGTAGTTCCACAATTTAATCATTTTAAACTATTCTCTGATTAACTGAGTTAGCAAACATTATTTGATAGTTTGTTAAAATATTTACACCACCTGAAAACTAATTATTTCTTCCTATTTTCTTTATAAAATCTTTTTTTCATTAAAGTATTTTAGGTATTTTTATTCCTTGTTTTCATCAACCTAAAACTATACAGAAATTCTTCTTTCAAATTCATTAAATAAACGGAAAAACTTACTTTGATCTTTTATTTTATTTCTGATTATTTCGTGTTTTTGTTTACTCAAACTTCCAACAAGCGTTGTAATATAGTGTACCCTTCATCTTTTGATTGTCGCCTAAATATAATTTTTAATGCGCGAAACATCAACACATGAGATGTAACCATACAATGCAGTCAACATGTAATGGGTGTTAAGTTGTAAACATCTCTATGGTTAATGTTTGTTACATCATGAACAACGATAACATATCTAAAGTTGCATTTCTTGAAGCAAGAATGATAAGTGATATATTTGAATTCATCTTTCACTCATACATCACTTGATTGATGAGAAGTTCCCGCCATAGATTAATTGTCTTCGGTGTTAAGTGCTGTCTACTTCAATAGTGTACATTCATTTTCATGTCTCGTGGAAAGTAACTATTCATCTCTTTACTAGTGATTGTGTCTGAAGGTAGTCCACAATTTAAATCATTTTAAACTATTCTCTGATTAACTGAGTTAGCAAACATTATTTGATAGTTTGTTAAAATATTTTACACCACCTGAAAACTAATTATTTTTCCTATTTTCTTTATAAAATCTTTTTTCATTAAAGTATTTTAGGTATTTTTATTCCTTGTTTTCATCAACTTAAAACTATACAGAAATTTCTTCTTTCAAATTCATTAAATAAACGGAAAAACTTACTTTGTAATCTTTTATTTTATTTCTGATTATTTCGTGTTTTTGTTTACTCAAACTTCCAACAAGGTTGTATATAGTGTATCCTTCATTTTTGATTGTCGCCTAAATATAATTTTAATGCGCGAAACATCAACACATGAGATGTAACCATACAATGCAGTCAAATGTAATGGTGTTAAGTTGTAAACATCTCTATGGTTAATGTTTGTTACATCATGACAACATAACATATCTAAAGTTGCATTTCTTGCAGCAAGATGATAAGTGATATATTTGAATTCATCTTTCACTCATACATCACTTGATTGATGAGAAGTTCCACCATAGATTAATTGTCTTCGGTGTTAAGTGCTGTCTACTTCAATAGTGTACATTCATTTTCATGTCTCGTGGAAAGTAAACTATTTCATTTCTTTACTAGTGATTGTGTCTGAAGGTAGTCCACAATTTAATCATTTTAAACTATTCTCTGATTAACTGAGTTAGCAAACATTATTAGATAGTTTGTTAAATATTTTACACCACCTGAAAACTAATTATATTTTCCTATTTTCTTTATAAATCTTTTTTCATTAAAGTATTTTAGGTATTTTTATTCCTTGTTTCATCAACTTAAAACTATACAGAAATTTCTTCTTTCAAATTCATTAAATAAACGGAAAAACTTACTTTGTATATCTTTTATTTTATTTCTGATTATTTCGTGTTTTTGTTTACTCAAACTTCCAACAAGGTTGTATATAGTGTATCCTTCATTTTTGATTGTCGCCTAAATATAATTTTAATGCGCGAAACATCAACACATGAGATGTAACCATACATGCAGTCAAATGTAATGGTGTTAAGTTGTAAACATCTCTATGGTTAATGTTTGTTACATCATGACAACATAAACATATCTAAAGTTGCATTTCTTGCAGCAAGATGATAAGTGATATATTTGAATTCATCTTTCACTCATACATCAACTTGATTGATGAGAAGTTCCACCATAGATTAATTGTCTTCGGTGTTAAGTGCTGTCTACTTCAATAGTGTACATTCATTTTCATGTCTCGTGGAAAGTAAACTATTCATCTCTTTACTAGTGATTGTGTCTGAAGGTAGTCCACAATTTAATCATTTTAAACTATTCTCTGATTAACTGAGTTAGCAAACATTATTTGATAGTTGTTAAAATATTTTACACCACCTGAAAACTAATTATTTTTCCTATTTTCTTTATAAAATCTTTTTTCATTAAAGTATTTTAGGTATTTTTATTCCTTGTTTTCATCAACTTAAAACTATACAGAAATTTCTTCTTTCAAATTCATTAAATAAACGGAAAAAACTTACTTTGTTAATCTTTTATTTTATTTCTGATTATTTCGTGTTTTTGTTTACTCAAACTTCCAACAAGGTGTATATAGTGTATCCTTCATTTTTGATTGTCTCCTAAATATAATTTTAATGCGCGAAACATCAACACATGAGATGTAATCATACAATGCAGTCCAAATGTAATGGTGTTAAGTTGTAAACATCTCTATGGTTATTGTTGTTACATCATGACAACATAACATATCTAAAGTTGCATTTCTTGCAGCAAGATATAGTGATATATTTGAATTCATCTTTCACTCATACATCACTTGATTGATGAGAAGTTCCACCATAGATTAATTGTCTTCGGTGTTAAGTGCTGTCTACTTCAATAGTGTACATTCATTTTCATCTCTCGTGGAAAGTAAACTATTCATCTCTTTACTAGTGATTGTGTCTGAAGGTAGTCCCACAATTTAATCATTTTAAACTATTCTCTGATTAACTGAGTTAGCAAACATTATTTGATAGTTTGTTAAAATATTTTACACCACCTGAAAACTAATTATTTTTTCCTATTTTCTTTATAAAATCTTTTTTCATTAAAGTATTTTAGGTATTTTTATTCCTTGTTTTCATCAACTTAAAACTATACAGAAATTTCTTCTTTCAAATTCATTAAATAAACGGAAAAACTTACTTTGTAATCTTTTATTTTATTTCTGATTATTTCGTGTTTTTGTTTACTCAAACTTCCAACAAGGTTGTATATAGTGTATCCTTCATTTTTGATTGTCGCCTAAATATAATTTTAATGCGCGAAACATCAACACATGAGATGTAACCATACAATGCAGTCAAATGTAATGGTGTTAAGTTGTAAACATCTCTATGGTTAATGTTTGTTACATCATGACAACATAACATATCTAAAGTTGCATTTCTTGCAGCAAGATGATAAGTGATATATTTGAATTCATCTTTCACTCATACATCACTTGATTGATGAGAAGTTCCACCATAGATTAATTGTCTTCGGTGTTAAGTGCTGTCTACTTCAATAGTGTACATTCATTTTCATGTCTCGTGGAAAGTAAACTATTCATCTCTTTACTAGTGATTGTGTCTGAAGGTAGTCCAAATTTAATCATTTTAAACTATTTCTGATTAACTGAGTTATCAAACATTATTTGATAGTTTGTTAAAATATTTTACACCACCTGAAAACTAATTATTTCTTCCTATTTTCTTTATAAAATCTTTTTTCATTAAAGTATTTTAGGTATTTTTATTCCTTGTTTTCATCAACTTAAAACTATACAGAAATTTCTTCTTTCAAATTCATTAAATAAACGGAAAAACTTACTTTGTAATCTTTTATTTTATTTCTGATTATTTCGTGTTTTTGTTTACTCAAACTTCCAACAAGGTTGTATATAGTGTATCCTTCATTTTTGATTGTCGCCTAAATATAATTTTAATGCGCGAAACATCAACACATGAGATGTAACCATACAATGCAGTCAAATGTAATGGTGTTAAGTTGTAAACATCTCTATGGTTAATGTTTGTTACATCATGACAACATAACATATCTAAAGTTGCATTTCTTGCAGCAAGATGATAAGTGATATATTTGAATTCATCTTTCACTCATACATCACTTGATTGATGAGAAGTTCCACCATAGATTAATTGTCTTCGGTGTTAAGTGCTGTCTACTTCAATAGTGTACATTCATTTTCATGTCTCGTGGAAAGTAAACTATTTTAATGTTTGTTACATCATGACAACATAACATATCTAAAGTTGCATTTCTTGCAGCAAGATGATAAGTGATATATTTGAATTCATCTTTCACTCATACATCACTTGATTGATGAGAAGTTCCACCATAGATTAATTGTCTTCGGTGTTAAGTGCTGTCTACTTCAATAGTGTACATTCATTTTCATGTCTCGTGGAAAGTAAACTATTCATCTCTTTACTAGTGATTGTGTCTGAAGGTAGTCCACAATTTAATCATTTTAAACTATTTCTGATTAACTGAGTTAGCAAACATTATTTGATAGTTTGTTAAAATATTTTACACCACCTGAAAACTAATTATTTTTCCTATTTTCTTTATAAAATCTTTTTTCATTAAAGTATTTTAGGTATTTTTATTCCTTGTTTTCATCAACTTAAAACTATACAGAAATTTCTTCTTTCAAATTCATTAAATAAACGGAAAAACTTACTTTGTAATCTTTTATTTATTTCTGATTATTTCGTGTTTTTGTTTACTCAAACTTCCAACAAGGTTGTATATAGTGTATCCTTCATTTTTGATTGTCGCCTAAATATAATTTTAATGCGCGAAACATCAACACATGAGATGTAACCATACAATGCAGTCAAATGTAATGGTGTTAAGTTGTAAACATCTCTATGGTTAATGTTTGTTACATCATGACAACATAACATATCTAAAGTTGCATTTCTTGCAGCAAGATGATAAGTGATATATTTGAATTCATCTTTCACTCATACATCACTTGATTGATGAGAAGTTCCACCATAGATTAATTGTCTTCGGTGTTAAGTGCTGTCTACTTCAATAGTGTACATTCATTTTCATGTCTCGTGGAAAGTAAACTATTCATCTCTTTACTAGTGATTGTGTCTGAAGGTAGTCCACAATTTAATCATTTTAAACTATTCTCTGATTAACTGATTAGCAAACATTATTTGATAGTTTGTTAAAATATTTTACACCACCTGAAAACTAATTATTTCTTCCTATTTTCTTTATAAAATCTTTTTTCATTAAAGTATTTTAGGTATTTTTATTCCTTGTTTTCATCAACTTAAAACTATACAGAAATTTCTTCTTTCAAATTCATTAAATAAACGGAAAAACTTACTTTGTAATCTTTTATTTTATTTCTGATTATTTCGTGTTTTTGTTTACTCAAACTTCCAACAAGGTTGTATATAGTGTATCCTTCATTTTTGATTGTCGCCTAAATATAATTTTAATGCGCGAAACATCAACACATGAGATGTAACCATACAATGCAGTCAAATGTAATGGTGTTAAGTTGTAAACATCTCTATGGTTAATGTTTGTTACATCATGACAACATAACATATCTAAAGTTGCATTTCTTGCAGCAAGATGATAAGTGATATATTTGAATTCATCTTTCACTCATACATCACTTGATTGATGAGAAGTTCCACCATAGATTAATTGTCTTCGGTGTTAAGTGCTGTCTACTTCAATAGTGTACATTCATTTTCATGTCTCGTGGAAAGTAAACTATTCATCTCTTTACTAGTGATTGTGTCTGAAGGTAGTCCACAATTTAATCATTTTAAACTATTCTCTGATTAACTGAGTTAGCAAACATTATTTGATAGTTTGTTAAAATATTTTACACCACCTGAAAACTAATTATTTCTTCCTATTTTCTTTATAAAATCTTTTTTCATTAAAGTATTTTAGGTATTTTTATTCCTTGTTTTCATCAACTTAAAACTATACAGAAATTTCTTCTTTCAAATTCATTAAATAAACGGAAAAACTTACTTGTAATCTTTTATTTTATTTCTGATTATTTCGTGTTTTTGTTTACTCAAACTTCCAACAAGGTTGTATATAGTGTATCCTTCATTTTTGATTGTCGCCTAAATATAATTTTAATGCGCGAAACATCAACACATGAGATGTAACCATACAATGCGAGTCAAAATGTAATGGTGTTAAGTTGTAAACATCTCTATGGTTAATGTTTTGTTACATCATGACAACATAACATATCTAAAGTGCATTTCTTGCAGCAAGATGATAAGTGATATATTTTGAATTCATCTTTCACTCATACATCACTTGATTGATGAGAAGTTCCACCATAGATTAATTGTCTTCGGTGTTAAGTGCTGTCTACTTCAATAGTGTACATTCATTTTCATGTCTCGTGGAAAGTAAACTATTCATCTCTTTACTAGTGATTGTGTCTGAAGGTAGTCCACAATTTAATCATTTTAAACTATTCTCTGATTAACTGAGTTAGGCAAACATTATTTGATAGTTTGTTTAAAATATTTTACACCACCTGAAAACTAATTATTTTTTCCTATTTTCTTTATAAATCTTTTTTCATTAAAGTATTTTAGGTATTTTTATTCCTTGTTTTCATCAACTTAAAACTATACAGAAATTTCTTCTTTCAAATTCATTAAATAAACGGAAAAACTTACTTTGTAATCTTTTATTTTATTTCTGATTATTTCGTGTTTTTGTTGACTCAAACTTCCAACAAGGTTGTATATAGTGTATCCTTCATTTTTGATTGTCGCCTAAATATAATTTTAATGCGCGAAACATCAAACACATGAGATGTAACCATACAATGCAGTCAAATGGAATGGTGTTAAGTTGTAAAACATCTCTATGGTTAATGTTTGTTACATCATGACAACATAACATATCTAAAGTTGCAATTTCTTGCAGCAAGATGATAAGTGATATATTTGAATTCAATCTTTCACTCATACATCACTTGATTGATGAGAAGTTCCACATAGATTAATTGTCTTCGGTGTTAAGTGCTGTCCTACTTCAATAGTGTACATTCATTTTCATGTCTCGTGGGAAAGTAAACTATTCATCTCTTTACTAATGATTGTGTCTTAAGGTAATTCACAATTTAATCATTTTAAACTATTTTCTGATTAACTGAATTATCAAACATTATTTGATAGTTTGTTAAAATATTTTACACCACCTGAAAACTAATTATTTCTTCCTATTTTCTTTATAAAATCTTTTTTCATTAAAGTATTTTAGGTATTTTTATTCCTTGTTTTCATCAACCTAAAACTATACAGAAATTTCTTCTTTCAAATTCATTAAATAAACGGAAAAACTTACTTTGTAATCTTTTATTTTATTTCTGATTATTTCGTGTTTTTGTTTACTCAAACTTCCAACAAGGTTGTATATAGTGTATCCTTCCATTTTTGATTGTCGCCTAAATATAATTTTAATGCGCGAAACATCAACACATGAGATGTAACCATACAATGCAGTCAAATGATAATGGTGTTAGGTTGTAAACATCTCTAATGGTTAATGTTTGTTACATCATGACAACATAACATATCTAAAGTTGCATTTCTTGCAGCAAGATGATAAGTGATATATTTGAATTCATCTTTCACTCATACATCACTTGATTGAATGAGAAGTTCCACCATAGATTAATTGTCTTCGGTGTTAAGTGCTGTCTACTTCAATAGTGTACATTCATTTTCATGTCTCGTGGAAAGTAAACTATTCATCTCTTTACTAGTGATTGTGTCTGAAGGTAGTCCACAATTTAATCATTTTAAACTATTCTCTGATTAACTGAGTTAGCAAACATTATTTGATAGTTTGTTAAAATATTTTACACCACCTGAAAACTAATTATTTTTTCCTATTTTCTTTATAAAATCTTTTTTTCATTAAAGTATTTTAGGTATTTTTATTCCTTGTTTTCATCAACCTAAAACTATACAGAAATTTCTTCTTTTCAAATTCATTAAATAAACGGAAAAACTTACTTTGTAATCTTTTATTTTATTTCTGATTATTTTCGTGTTTTTGTTGACTCAAACTTCCACAAGGTTGTATATAGTGTATCCTTCATTTTTGATTGTCGCCTAAATATAATTTAATGGCGCGAAACATCAACACATGAGATGTAACCATACAATGCAGTCAAATGTAATGGTGTTAAGTTGTAAACATCTCTATGGTTAATGTTTGTTACATCATGACAACATAACATATCTAAAGTTGCATTTCTTGCAGCAAGATGATAAGTGATATATTTGAATTCATCTTTACTCATACATCACTTGATTGATGAGAAGTTCCACCATAGATTAATTGTCTTCGGTGTTAAGTGCTGTCTACTTCAATAGTGTACATTCATTTTCATGTCTCGTGGAAAGTAAACTATTCATCTCTTTACTAATGATTGTGTCTTAAGGTAATTCACAATTTAATCATTTTAAACTATTTTCTGATTAACTGAATTATCAAACATTATTTGATAGTTTGTTAAAATATTTTACACCACCTGAAAACTAATTATTTCTTCCTATTTTCTTTATAAAATCTTTTTTCATTAAAGTATTTTAGGTATTTTTATTCCTTGTTTTCATCAACCTTAAAACTATACAGAAATTTCTTCTTTCAAATTCATTAAATAAACGGAAAAACTTACTTTGTAATCTTTTATTTTATTTCTGATTATTTTCGTGTTTTTGTTTACTCAAACTTCCAACAAGGTTGTATATAGTGTATCCTTCATTTTTGATTGTCGCCTAAATATAATTTTAATGCGCGAAACATCAACACATGAGATGTAACCATACAATGCAGTCAAATGTAATGGTGTTAAGGTTGTAAACATCTCTATGGTTAATGTTTGTTACATCATGACAACATAACATATCTAAAGTTGCATTTCTTGCAGCAAGATGATAAGTGATATATTTGAATTCATCTTTCACTCATACATCACTTGATGATGAGAAGTTCCACCATAGATTAATTGTCTTCGGTGTTAAGTGCTGTCTACTTCAATAGTGTACATTCATTTCATGTCTCGTGGAAAGTAAACTATTCATCTCTTTACTAGTGATTGTGTCTGAAGGTAGTCCACAATTTAATCATTTTAAAACTATTCTCTGATTAACTGAGTTAGCAAACATTATTTGATAGTTTGTTAAAATATTTTACACCACCTGAAAACTAATTATTTTCTTCCTATTTTCTTTATAAATCTTTTTTCATTAAAGTATTTTAGGTATTTTTATTCCTTGTTTTCATCAACCTAAAACTATACAGAAATTTCTTCTTTCAAATTCATTAAATAAACGGAAAAACTTACTTTGTAATCTTTTATTTTATTTCTGATTATTTCGTGTTTTTGTTTACTCAAACTTCCAACAAGGTTGTATATAGTGTATCCTTCATTTTTGATTGTCGCCTAAATATAATTTTAATGCGCGAAACATCAACACATGAGATGTAACCATACAATGCAGTCAAATGTAATGGTGTTAAGTTGTAAACATCTCTATGGTTAATGTTTGTTACATCATGACAACATAACATATCTAAAGTTGCATTTCTTGCAGCAAGATGATAAGTGATATATTTGAATTCATCTTTCACTCATACATCACTTGATTGATGAGAAGTTCCACCATAGATTAATTGTCTTCGGTGTTAAGTGCTGTCTACTTCAATAGTGTACATTCATTTTTCATGTCTCGTGGAAAGTAAACTATTCATCTCTTTACTAGTGATTGTGTCTGAAGGTAGTCCACAATTTAATCATTTAAACTATTCTCTGATTAACTGAGTTAGCAAACATTATTAGATAGTTTGTTAAAATATTTTACACCACCTGAAAACTAATTATTTTTTCCCTATTTTCTTTATAAAATCTTTTTTCATTAAAGTATTTTAGGTATTTTTATTCCTTGTTTTCATCAACTTAAAACTATACAGAAATTTCTTCTTTCAAATTCATTAAATAAACGGAAAAAACTTACTTTGTAATCTTTTATTTTATTTCTGATTATTTCGTGTTTTTGTTTACTCAAACTTCCAACAAGGTTGTATATAGTGTATCCTTCATTTTTGATTGTCGCCTAAATATAATTTTAATGCGCGAAACATCAACACATGAGATGTAACCATACAATGCAGTCAAATGTAATGGTGTTAAGTTGTAAACATCTCTATGGTTAATGTTTGTTACATCATGACAACATAACATATCTAAAGTTGCATTTCTTGCAGCAAGATGATAAGTGATATATTTGAATTCATCTTTCACTCATACATCACTTGATTGATGAGAAGTTCCACCATAGATTAATTGTCTTCGGTGTTAAGTGCTGTCTACTTCAATAGTGTACATTCATTTTCATGTCTCGTGGAAAGTAAACTATTCATCTCTTTACTAGTGATTGTGTCTGAAGGTAGTCCACAATTTAATCATTTTAAACTATTCTCTGATTAACTGAGTTAGCAAACATTATTTGATAGTTTGTTAAAATATTTACACCACCTGAAAACTAATTATTTTTTCCTATTTTCTTTATAAAATCTTTTTTCATTAAAGTATTTTAGGTATTTTTATTCCTTGTTTTCATTCAACTTAAACTATACAGAAATTTCTTCTTTCAAATTCATTAAATAAACGGAAAAACTTACTTTGTAATCTTTTATTTTATTTCTGATTATTTTCGTGTTTTTGTTGACTCAAACTTCCAACAAGGTTGTATATAGTGTATCCTTCATTTTTGATTGTCGCCTAAATATAATTTTAATGCGCGAAACATCAACACATGAGATGTAACCATACAATGCAGTCAAATGTAATGGTGTTAAGTTGTAAACATCTCTATGGTTAATGTTTGTTACATCATGACAACATAACATATCTAAAGTTGCATTTCTTGCAGCAAGATGATAAGTGATATATTTGAATTCATCTTTCACTCATACATCACTTGATTGATGAGAAGTTCCACCATAGATTAATTGTCTTCGGTGTTAAGTGCTGTCTACTTCAATAGTGTACATTCATTTTCATGTCTCGTGGAAAGTAAACTATTCATCTCTTTACTAATGATTGTGTCTTAAGGTAATTCACAATTTAATCATTTTAAACTATTTTCTGATTAACTGAATTATCAAACATTATTTGATAGTTTGTTAAAATATTTTACACCACCTGAAAAACTAATTATTTCTTCCTATTTTCTTTATAAAATCTTTTTTCATTAAAGTATTTTAGGTATTTTTATTCCTTGTTTTCATCAACCTAAAACTATACAGAAATTTCTTCTTTCAAATTCATTAAATAAACGGAAAAACTTACTTTGTAATCTTTTATTTTATTTCTGATTATTTCGTGTTTTTGTTTACTCAAACTTCCAACAAGGTTGTATATAGTGTATCCTTCATTTTTGATTGTCGCCTAAATATAATTTTAATGCGCGAAACATCAACACATGAGATGTAACCATACAATGCAGTCAAATATAATGGTGTTAGGTTGTAAACATCTCTATGGTTAATGTTTGTTACATCATGACAACATAACATATCTAAAGTTGCATTTCTTGCAGCAAGATGATAAGTGATATATTTGAATTCATCTTTCACTCATACATCACTTGATTGATGAGAAGTTCCACCATAGATTAATTGTCTTCGTGTTAAGTGCTGTCTACTTCAATAGTGTACCATTCATTTTCATGTCTCGTGGAAAGTAAACTATTCATCTCTTTACTAGTGATTGTGTCTGAAGGTAGTCCACAATTTAATCATTTTAAACTATTTCTGATTAACTGAGTTAGCAAACATTATTTGATAGTTTGTTAAAATATTTTACACCACCTGAAAACTAATTATTTCTTCCTATTTTCTTTATAAAATCTTTTTTCATTAAAGTATTTTAGGTATTTTTATTCCTTGTTTTATCAACCTAAAACTATACAGAAATTTCTTCTTTCAAATTCATTAAATAAACGGAAAAACTTACTTTGTAATCTTTTATTTTATTTCTGATTATTTCGTGTTTTTGTTTACTCAAACTTCCAACAAGGTTGTATATAGTGTATCCTTCATTTTTGATTGTCGCCTAAATATAATTTTAATGCGCGAAACATCAACACATGAGATGTAACCATACAATGCAGTCAAATGTAATGGTGTTAAGTTGTAAACATCTCTATGGTTAATGTTTGTTACATCATGACAACATAACATATCTAAAGTTGCATTTCTTGCAGCAAGATGATAAGTGATATATTTGAATTCATCTTTCACTCATACATCACTTGATTGATGAGAAGTTCCACCATAGATTAATTGTCTTCGGTGTTAAGTGCTGTCTACTTCAATAGTGTACATTCATTTTCATGTCTCGTGGAAAAGTAAACTATTCATCTCTTTACTAGTGATTGTGTCTGAAGGTAGTCCACAATTTAATCATTTTAAACTATTCTCTGATTAACTGAGTTAGCAAACATTATTTGATAGTTTGTTAAAATATTTTACACCACCTGAAAACTAATTATTTTTCCTATTTTCTTTATAAAATCTTTTTTCATTAAAGTATTTTAGGTATTTTTATTCCTTGTTTTCATCAACTTAAAACTATACAGAAATTTCTTCTTTCAAATTCATTAAATAAACGGAAAAACTTACTTTGTAATCTTTTATTTTATTTCTGATTATTTCGTGTTTTTGTTTACTCAAACTTCCAACAAGGTTGTATATAGTGTATCCTTCATTTTGATTGTCGCCTAAATATAATTTTAATGCGCGAAACATCAACACATGAGATGTAACCATACAATGCAGTCAAATGTAATGGTGTTAAGTTGTAAACATCTCTATGGTTAATGTTTGTTACATCATGACAACATAACATATCTAAAGTTGCATTTCTTGCAGCAAGATGATAAGTGATATATTTGAATTCATCTTTCACTCATACATCACTTGATTGATGAGAAGTTCACCATAGATTAATTGTCTTCGGTGTTAAGTGCTGTCTACTTCAATAGTGTACATTCATTTTCATGTCTCGTGGAAAGTAAACTATTCATCTCTTTACTAATGATTGTGTCTGAAGGTAATCCACAATTTAATCATTTTAAACTATTTCTGATTAACTGAGTTAGCAAACATTATTTGATAGTTTGTTAAAATATTTTACACCACCTGAAAACTAATTATTTCTTCCTATTTTCTTTATAAAATCTTTTTCATTAAAGTATTTTAGGTATTTTTATTCCTTGTTTTCATCAACTTAAAACTATACAGAAATTTCTTCTTTCAAATTCATTAAATAAACGGAAAAACTTACTTTGTAATCTTTTATTTTATTTCTGATTATTTCGTGTTTTTGTTTACTCAAACTTCCAACAAGGTTGTATATAGTGTATCCTTCATTTTTGATTGTCGCCTAAATATAATTTTAATGCGCGAAACATCAACACATGAGATGTAACCATACAATGCAGTCAAATGTAATGGTGTTAAGTTGTAAACATCTCTATGGTTAATGTTTGTTACATCATGACAACATAACATATCTAAAGTTGCATTTCTTGCAGCAAGATGATAAGTGATATATTTGAATTCATCTTTCACTCATACATCACTTGATTGATGAGAAGTTCCACCATAGATTAATTGTCTTCGGTGTTAAGTGCTGTCTACTTCAATAGTGTACATTCATTTTCATGTCTCGTGGAAAGTAAACTATTCATCTCTTTACTAATGATTGTGTCTGAAGGTAGTCCACAATTTAATCATTTTAAACTATTCTCTGATTAACTGAGTTAGCAAACATTATTTGATAGTTTGTTAAAATATTTTACACCACCTGAAAACTAATTATTTCTTTCCTATTTTCTTTATAAAATCTTTTTTCATTAAAGTATTTTAGGTATTTTTATTCCTTGTTTTCATCAACCTAAAACTATACAGAAATTTCTTCTTTCAAATTCATTAAATAAACGGAAAAACTTACTTTGTAATCTTTTATTTTATTTCTGATTATTTCGTGTTTTTGTTTACTCAAACTTCCAACAAGGTTGTATATAGTGTATCCTTCATTTTTGATTGTCGCCTAAATATAATTTTAATGCGCGAAACATCAACACATGAGATGTAACCATACAATGCAGTCAAATGTAATGGTGTTAAGTTGTAAACATCTCTATGGTTAATGTTTGTTACATCATGACAACATAACATATCTAAAGTTGCATTTCTTGCAGCAAGATGATAAGTGATATATTTGAATTCATCTTTCACTCATACATCACTTGATTGATGAGAAGTTCCACCATAGATTAATTGTCTTCGGTGTTAAGTGCTGTCTACTTCAATAGTGTACATTCATTTTCATGTCTCGTGGAAAGTAAACTATTCATCTCTTTACTAGTGATTGTGTCTGAAGGTAGTCCACAATTTAATCATTTTAAACTATTCTCTGATTAACTGAGTTAGCAAACATTATTTGATAGTTTGTTAAAATATTTTACACCACCTGAAAACTAATTATTTTTTCCTATTTTCTTTATAAAATCTTTTTTCATTAAAGTATTTTAGGTATTTTTATTCCTTGTTTTCATCAACTTAAAACTATACAGAAATTTCTTCTTTCAAATTCATTAAATAAACGGAAAAACTTACTTTGTAATCTTTTATTTTATTTCTGATTATTTCGTGTTTTTGTTTACTCAAACTTCCAACAAGGTTGTATATAGTGTATCCTTCATTTTTGATTGTCGCCTAAATATAATTTTAATGCGCGAAACATCAACACATGAGATGTAACCATACAATGCAGTCAAATGTAATGGTGTTAAGTTGTAAACATCTCTATGGTTAATGTTTGTTACATCATGACAACATAACATATCTAAAGTTGCATTTCTTGCAGCAAGATGATAAGTGATATATTTGAATTCATCTTTCACTCATACATCACTTGATTGATGAGAAGTTCCACCATAGATTAATTGTCTTCGGTGTTAAGTGCTGTCTACTTCAATAGTGTACATTCATTTTCATGTCTCGTGGAAAGTAAACTATTCATCTCTTTACTAGTGATTGTGTCTTAAGGTATTCCACAATTTAATCATTTTAAACTATTTTCTGATTAACTGAGTTATCAAACATTATTTGATAGTTTGTTAAAATATTTTACACCACCTGAAAACTAATTATTTTTTCCTATTTTCTTTATAAAATCTTTTTTCATTAAAGTATTTTAGGTATTTTTATTCCTTGTTTTCATCAACCTAAAACTATACAGAAATTTCTTCTTTCAAATTCATTAAATAAACGGAAAAACTTACTTTGTAATCTTTTATTTTATTTCTGATTATTTCGTGTTTTTGTTTACTCAAACTTCCAACAAGGTTGTATATAGTGTATCCTTCATTTTTGATTGTCGCCTAAATATAATTTTAATGCGCGAAACATCAACACATGAGATGTAACCATACAATGCAGTCAAATGTAATGGTGTTAAGTTGTAAACATCTCTATGGTTAATGTTTGTTACATCATGACAACATAACATATCTAAAGTTGCATTTCTTGCAGCAAGATGATAAGTGATATATTTGAATTCATCTTTCACTCATACATCACTTGATTGATGAGAAGTTCCACCATAGATTAATTGTCTTCGGTGTTAAGTGCTGTCTACTTCAATAGTGTACATTCATTTTCATGTCTCGTGGAAAGTAAACTATTCATCTCTTTACTAGTGATTGTGTCTGAAGGTAGTCCACAATTTAATCATTTTAAACTATTCTCTGATTAACTGAGTTAGCAAACATTATTTGATAGTTTGTTAAAATATTTTACACCACCTGAAAACTAATTATTTCTTCCTATTTTCTTTATAAAATCTTTTTTCATTAAAGTATTTTAGGTATTTTTATTCCTTGTTTTCATCAACCTAAAACTATACAGAAATTTCTTCTTTCAAATTCATTAAATAAACGGAAAAACTTACTTTGTAATCTTTTATTTTATTTCTGATTATTTCGTGTTTTTGTTTACTCAAACTTCCAACAAGGTTGTATATAGTGTATCCTTCATTTTTGATTGTCGCCTAAATATAATTTTAATGCGCGAAACATCAACACATGAGATGTAACCATACAATGCAGTCAAATGTAATGGTGTTAAGTTGTAAACATCTCTATGGTTAATGTTTGTTACATCATGACAACATAACATATCTAAAGTTGCATTTCTTGCAGCAAGATGATAAGTGATATATTTGAATTCATCTTTCACTCATACATCACTTGATTGATGAGAAGTTCCACCATAGATTAATTGTCTTCGGTGTTAAGTGCTGTCTACTTCAATAGTGTACATTCATTTTCATGTCTCGTGGAAAGTAAACTATTCATCTCTTTACTAGTGATTGTGTCTGAAGGTAGTCCACAATTTAATCATTTTAAACTATTCTCTGATTAACTGAGTTAGCAAACATTATTTGATAGTTTGTTAAAATATTTTACACCACCTGAAAACTAATTATTTTTCCTATTTTCTTTATAAAATCTTTTTTCATTAAAGTATTTTAGGTATTTTTATTCCTTGTTTTCATCAACTTAAAACTATACAGAAATTTCTTCTTTCAAATTCATTAAATAAACGGAAAAACTTACTTTGTAATCTTTTATTTTATTTCTGATTATTTCGTGTTTTTGTTTACTCAAACTTCCAACAAGGTTGTATATAGTGTATCCTTCATTTTTGATTGTCGCCTAAATATAATTTTAATGCGCGAAACATCAACACATGAGATGTAACCATACAATGCAGTCAAATGTAATGGTGTTAAGTTGTAAACATCTCTATGGTTAATGTTTGTTACATCATGACAACATAACATATCTAAAGTTGCATTTCTTGCAGCAAGATGATAAGTGATATATTTGAATTCATCTTTCACTCATACATCACTTGATTGATGAGAAGTTCCACCATAGATTAATTGTCTTCGGTGTTAAGTGCTGTCTACTTCAATAGTGTACATTCATTTTCATGTCTCGTGGAAAGTAAACTATTCATCTCTTTACTAATGATTGTGTCTTAAGGTAATTCACAATTTAATCATTTTAAACTATTTTCTGATTAACTGAATTATCAAACATTATTTGATAGTTTGTTAAAATATTTTACACCACCTGAAAACTAATTATTTCTTCCTATTTTCTTTATAAAATCTTTTTTCATTAAAGTATTTTAGGTATTTTTATTCCTTGTTTTCATCAACCTAAAACTATACAGAAATTTCTTCTTTCAAATTCATTAAATAAACGGAAAAACTTACTTTGTAATCTTTTATTTTATTTCTGATTATTTCGTGTTTTTGTTTACTCAAACTTCCAACAAGGTTGTATATAGTGTATCCTTCATTTTTGATTGTCGCCTAAATATAATTTTAATGCGCGAAACATCAACACATGAGATGTAACCATACAATGCAGTCAAATGTAATGGTGTTAAGTTGTAAACATCTCTATGGTTAATGTTTGTTACATCATGACAACATAACATATCTAAAGTTGCATTTCTTGCAGCAAGATGATAAGTGATATATTTGAATTCATCTTTCACTCATACATCACTTGATTGATGAGAAGTTCCACCATAGATTAATTGTCTTCGGTGTTAAGTGCTGTCTACTTCAATAGTGTACATTCATTTTCATGTCTCGTGGAAAGTAAACTATTCATCTCTTTACTAGTGATTGTGTCTGAAGGTAGTCCACAATTTAATCATTTTAAACTATTCTCTGATTAACTGAGTTAGCAAACATTATTTGATAGTTTGTTAAAATATTTTACACCACCTGAAAACTAATTATTTTTTCCTATTTTCTTTATAAAATCTTTTTTCATTAAAGTATTTTAGGTATTTTTATTCCTTGTTTTCATCAACTTAAAACTATACAGAAATTTCTTCTTTCAAATTCATTAAATAAACGGAAAAACTTACTTTGTAATCTTTTATTTTATTTCTGATTATTTCGTGTTTTTGTTGACTCAAACTTCCAACAAGGTTGTATATAGTGTATCCTTCATTTTTGATTGTCGCCTAAATATAATTTTAATGCGCGAAACATCAACACATGAGATGTAACCATACAATGCAGTCAAATGTAATGGTGTTAAGTTGTAAACATCTCTATGGTTAATGTTTGTTACATCATGACAACATAACATATCTAAAGTTGCATTTCTTGCAGCAAGATGATAAGTGATATATTTGAATTCATCTTTCACTCATACATCACTTGATTGATGAGAAGTTCCACCATAGATTAATTGTCTTCGGTGTTAAGTGCTGTCTACTTCAATAGTGTACATTCATTTTCATGTCTCGTGGAAAGTAAACTATTCATCTCTTTACTAATGATTGTGTCTTAAGGTAATTCACAATTTAATCATTTTAAACTATTTTCTGATTAACTGAATTATCAAACATTATTTGATAGTTTGTTAAAATATTTTACACCACCTGAAAACTAATTATTTCTTCCTATTTTCTTTATAAAATCTTTTTTCATTAAAGTATTTTAGGTATTTTTATTCCTTGTTTTCATCAACCTAAAACTATACAGAAATTTCTTCTTTCAAATTCATTAAATAAACGGAAAAACTTACTTTGTAATCTTTTATTTTATTTCTGATTATTTCGTGTTTTTGTTTACTCAAACTTCCAACAAGGTTGTATATAGTGTATCCTTCATTTTTGACTGTCGCCTAAATATAATTTTAATGCGCGAAACATCAACACATGAGATGTAACCATATAATGCAGTCAAATGTAATGGTGTTAGGTTGTAAACATCTCTATGGTTAATGTTTGTTACATCATGACAACATAACATATCTAAAGTTGCATTTCTTGCAGCAAGATGATAAGTGATATATTTGAATTCATCTTTCACTCATACATCACTTGATTGATGAGAAGTTCCACCATAGATTAATTGTCTTCGGTGTTAAGTGCTGTCTACTTCAATAGTGTACATTCATTTTCATGTCTCGTGGAAAGTAAACTATTCATCTCTTTACTAGTGATTGTGTCTGAAGGTAGTCCACAATTTAATCATTTTAAACTATTCTCTGATTAACTGAGTTAGCAAACATTATTTGATAGTTTGTTAAAATATTTTACACCACCTGAAAACTAATTATTTCTTCCTATTTTCTTTATAAAATCTTTTTTCATTAAAGTATTTTAGGTATTTTTATTCCTTGTTTTCATCAACCTAAAACTATACAGAAATTTCTTCTTTCAAATTCATTAAATAAACGGAAAAACTTACTTTGTAATCTTTTATTTTATTTCTGATTATTTCGTGTTTTTGTTTACTCAAACTTCCAACAAGGTTGTATATAGTGTATCCTTCATTTTTGATTGTCGCCTAAATATAATTTTAATGCGCGAAACATCAACACATGAGATGTAACCATACAATGCAGTCAAATGTAATGGTGTTAAGTTGTAAACATCTCTATGGTTAATGTTTGTTACATCATGACAACATAACATATCTAAAGTTGCATTTCTTGCAGCAAGATGATAAGTGATATATTTGAATTCATCTTTCACTCATACATCACTTGATTGATGAGAAGTTCCACCATAGATTAATTGTCTTCGGTGTTAAGTGCTGTCTACTTCAATAGTGTACATTCATTTTCATGTCTCGTGGAAAGTAAACTATTCATCTCTTTACTAGTGATTGTGTCTGAAGGTAGTCCACAATTTAATCATTTTAAACTATTCTCTGATTAACTGAGTTAGCAAACATTATTTGATAGTTTGTTAAAATATTTTACACCACCTGAAAACTAATTATTTTTTCCTATTTTCTTTATAAAATCTTTTTTCATTAAAGTATTTTAGGTATTTTTATTCCTTGTTTTCATCAACTTAAAACTATACAGAAATTTCTTCTTTCAAATTCATTAAATAAACGGAAAAACTTACTTTGTAATCTTTTATTTTATTTCTGATTATTTCGTGTTTTTGTTTACTCAAACTTCCAACAAGGTTGTATATAGTGTATCCTTCATTTTTGATTGTCGCCTAAATATAATTTTAATGCGCGAAACATCAACACATGAGATGTAACCATACAATGCAGTCAAATGTAATGGTGTTAAGTTGTAAACATCTCTATGGTTAATGTTTGTTACATCATGACAACATAACATATCTAAAGTTGCATTTCTTGCAGCAAGATGATAAGTGATATATTTGAATTCATCTTTCACTCATACATCACTTGATTGATGAGAAGTTCCACCATAGATTAATTGTCTTCGGTGTTAAGTGCTGTCTACTTCAATAGTGTACATTCATTTTCATGTCTCGTGGAAAGTAAACTATTCATCTCTTTACTAATGATTGTGTCTTAAGGTAATTCACAATTTAATCATTTTAAACTATTTTCTGATTAACTGAATTATCAAACATTATTTGATAGTTTGTTAAAATATTTTACACCACCTGAAAACTAATTATTTCTTCCTATTTTCTTTATAAAATCTTTTTTCATTAAAGTATTTTAGGTATTTTTATTCCTTGTTTTCATCAACCTAAAACTATACAGAAATTTCTTCTTTCAAATTCATTAAATAAACGGAAAAACTTACTTTGTAATCTTTTATTTTATTTCTGATTATTTCGTGTTTTTGTTTACTCAAACTTCCAACAAGGTTGTATATAGTGTATCCTTCATTTTTGATTGTCGCCTAAATATAATTTTAATGCGCGAAACATCAACACATGAGATGTAACCATACAATGCAGTCAAATATAATGGTGTTAGGTTGTAAACATCTCTATGGTTAATGTTTGTTACATCATGACAACATAACATATCTAAAGTTGCATTTCTTGCAGCAAGATGATAAGTGATATATTTGAATTCATCTTTCACTCATACATCACTTGATTGATGAGAAGTTCCACCATAGATTAATTGTCTTCGGTGTTAAGTGCTGTCTACTTCAATAGTGTACATTCATTTTCATGTCTCGTGGAAAGTAAACTATTCATCTCTTTACTAGTGATTGTGTCTGAAGGTAGTCCACAATTTAATCATTTTAAACTATTCTCTGATTAACTGAGTTAGCAAACATTATTTGATAGTTTGTTAAAATATTTTACACCACCTGAAAACTAATTATTTTTTCCTATTTTCTTTATAAAATCTTTTTTCATTAAAGTATTTTAGGTATTTTTATTCCTTGTTTTCATCAACTTAAAACTATACAGAAATTTCTTCTTTCAAATTCATTAAATAAACGGAAAAACTTACTTTGTAATCTTTTATTTTATTTCTGATTATTTCGTGTTTTTGTTGACTCAAACTTCCAACAAGGTTGTATATAGTGTATCCTTCATTTTTGATTGTCGCCTAAATATAATTTTAATGCGCGAAACATCAACACATGAGATGTAACCATACAATGCAGTCAAATGTAATGGTGTTAAGTTGTAAACATCTCTATGGTTAATGTTTGTTACATCATGACAACATAACATATCTAAAGTTGCATTTCTTGCAGCAAGATGATAAGTGATATATTTGAATTCATCTTTCACTCATACATCACTTGATTGATGAGAAGTTCCACCATAGATTAATTGTCTTCGGTGTTAAGTGCTGTCTACTTCAATAGTGTACATTCATTTTCATGTCTCGTGGAAAGTAAACTATTCATCTCTTTACTAATGATTGTGTCTTAAGGTAATTCACAATTTAATCATTTTAAACTATTTTCTGATTAACTGAATTATCAAACATTATTTGATAGTTTGTTAAAATATTTTACACCACCTGAAAACTAATTATTTCTTCCTATTTTCTTTATAAAATCTTTTTTCATTAAAGTATTTTAGGTATTTTTATTCCTTGTTTTCATCAACCTAAAACTATACAGAAATTTCTTCTTTCAAATTCATTAAATAAACGGAAAAACTTACTTTGTAATCTTTTATTTTATTTCTGATTATTTCGTGTTTTTGTTTACTCAAACTTCCAACAAGGTTGTATATAGTGTATCCTTCATTTTTGATTGTCGCCTAAATATAATTTTAATGCGCGAAACATCAACACATGAGATGTAACCATACAATGCAGTCAAATATAATGGTGTTAGGTTGTAAACATCTCTATGGTTAATGTTTGTTACATCATGACAACATAACATATCTAAAGTTGCATTTCTTGCAGCAAGATGATAAGTGATATATTTGAATTCATCTTTCACTCATACATCACTTGATTGATGAGAAGTTCCACCATAGATTAATTGTCTTCGGTGTTAAGTGCTGTCTACTTCAATAGTGTACATTCATTTTCATGTCTCGTGGAAAGTAAACTATTCATCTCTTTACTAGTGATTGTGTCTGAAGGTAGTCCACAATTTAATCATTTTAAACTATTCTCTGATTAACTGAGTTAGCAAACATTATTTGATAGTTTGTTAAAATATTTTACACCACCTGAAAACTAATTATTTCTTCCTATTTTCTTTATAAAATCTTTTTTCATTAAAGTATTTTAGGTATTTTTATTCCTTGTTTTCATCAACTTAAAACTATACAGAAATTTCTTCTTTCAAATTCATTAAATAAACGGAAAAACTTACTTTGTAATCTTTTATTTTATTTCTGATTATTTCGTGTTTTTGTTTACTCAAACTTCCAACAAGGTTGTATATAGTGTATCCTTCATTTTTGATTGTCGCCTAAATATAATTTTAATGCGCGAAACATCAACACATGAGATGTAACCATACAATGCAGTCAAATGTAATGGTGTTAAGTTGTAAACATCTCTATGGTTAATGTTTGTTACATCATGACAACATAACATATCTAAAGTTGCATTTCTTGCAGCAAGATGATAAGTGATATATTTGAATTCATCTTTCACTCATACATCACTTGATTGATGAGAAGTTCCACCATAGATTAATTGTCTTCGGTGTTAAGTGCTGTCTACTTCAATAGTGTACATTCATTTTCATGTCTCGTGGAAAGTAAACTATTCATCTCTTTACTAATGATTGTGTCTGAAGGTAGTCACAATTTAATCATTTTAAACTATTCTCTGATTAACTGAGTTAGCAAACATTATTTGATAGTTTGTTAAAATATTTTACACCACCTGAAAACTAATTATTTCTTCCTATTTTCTTTATAAAATCTTTTTTCATTAAAGTATTTTAGGTATTTTTATTCCTTGTTTTCATCAACTTAAAACTATACAGAAATTTCTTCTTTCAAATTCATTAAATAAACGGAAAAACTTACTTTGTAATCTTTTATTTTATTTCTGATTATTTCGTGTTTTTGTTTACTCAAACTTCCAACAAGGTTGTATATAGTGTATCCTTCATTTTTGATTGTCGCCTAAATATAATTTTAATGCGCGAAACATCAACACATGAGATGTAACCATACAATGCAGTCAAATGTAATGGTGTTAAGTTGTAAACATCTCTATGGTTAATGTTTGTTACATCATGACAACATAACATATCTAAAGTTGCATTTCTTGCAGCAAGATGATAAGTGATATATTTGAATTCATCTTTCACTCATACATCACTTGATTGATGAGAAGTTCCACCATAGATTAATTGTCTTCCGTGTTAAGTGCTGTCTACTTCAATAGTGTACATTCATTTTCATGTCTCGTGGAAAGTAAACTATTCATCTCTTTACTAGTGATTGTGTCTGAAGGTAGTCACAATTTAATCATTTTAAACTATTCTCTGATTAACTGAATTAGCAAACATTATTTGATAGTTTGTTAAAATATTTTACACCACCTGAAAACTAATTATTTCTTCCTATTTTCTTTATAAAATCTTTTTTCATTAAAGTATTTTAGGTATTTTTATTCCTTGTTTTCATCAACTTAAAACTATACAGAAATTTCTTCTTTCAAATTCATTAAATAAACGGAAAAACTTACTTTGTAATCTTTTATTTTATTTCTGATTATTTCGTGTTTTTGTTTACTCAAACTTCCAACAAGGTTGTATATAGTGTATCCTTCATTTTTGATTGTCGCCTAAATATAATTTTAATGCGCGAAACATCAACACATGAGATGTAACCATACAATGCAGTCAAATGTAATGGTGTTAAGTTGTAAACATCTCTATGGTTAATGTTTGTTACATCATGACAACATAACATATCTAAAGTTGCATTTCTTGCAGCAAGATGATAAGTGATATATTTGAATTCATCTTTCACTCATACATCACTTGATTGATGAGAAGTTCCACCATAGATTAATTGTCTTCGGTGTTAAGTGCTGTCCTACTTCAATAGTGTTCATTCATATTCATGTCTCGTGGAAAGTAAACTATTCATCTCTTTACTAGTGATTGTGTCTGAAGGTAGTCCACAATTTAATCATTTTAAACTATTCTCTGATTAACTGAATTAGCAAACATTATTTGATAGTTTGTTAAAATATTTTACACCACCTGAAAACTAATTATTTCTTCCTATTTTCTTTATAAAATCTTTTTTCATTAAAGTATTTTAGGTATTTTTATTCCTTGTTTTCATCAACTTAAAACTATACAGAAATTTCTTCTTTCAAATTCATTAAATAAACGGAAAAACTTACTTTGTAATCTTTTATTTTATTTCTGATTATTTCGTGTTTTTGTTTACTCAAACTTCCAACAAGGTTGTATATAGTGTATCCTTCATTTTTGATTGTCGCCTAAATATAATTTTAATGCGCGAAACATCAACACATGAGATGTAACCATACAATGCAGTCAAATGTAATGGTGTTAAGTTGTAAACATCTCTATGGTTAATGTTTGTTACATCATGACAACATAACATATCTAAAGTTGCATTTCTTGCAGCAAGATGATAGTGATATATTTGAATTCATCTTTCACTCATACATCACTTGATTGATGAGAAGTTCCACCATAGATTAATTGTCTTCGGTGTTAAGTGCTGTCTACTTCAATAGTGTACATTCATTTTCATGTCTCGTGGAAAGTAAACTATTCATCTCTTTACTAATGATTGTGTCTTAAGGTAATTCACAATTTAATCATTTTAAACTATTTTCCTGATTAACTGAATTATCAAACATTATTTGATAGTTTGTTAAAATATTTTACACCACCTGAAAACTAATTATTTCTTCCTATTTTCTTTATAAAATCTTTTTTCATTAAAGTATTTTAGGTATTTTTATTCCTTGTTTTCATCAACCTTAAAACTATACAGAAATTTCTTTTTTCAAATTCATTAAATAAACGGAAAAACTTACTTTGTAATCTTTTATTTTATTTCTGATTATTTCGTGTTTTTGTTTACTCAAACTTCCAACAAGGTTGTATATAGTGTATCCTTCATTTTTGATTGTCGCCTAAATATAATTTTAATGCGCGAAACATCAACACATGAGATGTAACCATACAATGCAGTCAAATGTAATGGTGTTAAGTTGTAAACATCTCTATGGTTAATGTTTGTTACATCATGACAACATAACATATCTAAAGTTGCATTTCTTGCAGCAAGATGATAAGTGATATATTTGAATTCGTCTTTCACTCATACATCACTTGATTGATGAGAAGTTCCACCATAGATTAATTGTCTTCCGTGTTAAATGCTGTCTACATCAATGGTGTTCATTCATATTCGTGTCTCATGGAAATTAAACTATTCATCTCTTTACTAGTGATTGTGTCTGAAGGTAGTCCACAATTTAATCATTTTAAACTATTCTCTGATTAACTGAATTAGCAAACATTATTTGATAGTTTGTTAAAATATTTTACACCACCTGAAAACTAATTATTTCTTCCTATTTTCTTTATAAAATCTTTTTTCATTAAAGTATTTTAGGTATTTTTATTCCTTGTTTTCATCAACTTATAACTATACAGAAATTTCTTCTTTCAAATTCATTAAATAAACGGAAAAACTTACTTTGTAATCTTTTATTTTATTTCTGATTATTTCGTGTTTTTGTTTACTCAAACTTCCAACAAGGTTGTATATAGTGTATCCTTCATTTTTGATTGTCGCCTAAATATAATTTTAATGCGCGAAACATCAACACATGAGATGTAACCATACAAAGCAGTCAAATGTAATGGTGTTAAGTTGTAAACATCTCTATGGTTAATGTTTGTTACATCATGACAACATAACATATCTAAAGTTGCATTTCTTGCAGCAAGATGATAAGTGATATATTTGAATTCATCTTTCACTCATACATCACTTGATTGATGAGAAGTTCCACCATAGATTAATTGTCTTCGGTGTTAAGTGCTGTCCACATCAATGGTGTTCATTCATATTCATGTCTCATGGAAAGTAAACTATTCATCTCTTTACTAGTGATTGTGTCTGAATGTAGTCCACAATTTAATCATTTTAAACTATTCTCTGATTAACTGAGTTAGCAAACATTATTTGATAGTTTGTTAAAATATTTTACACCACCTGAAAACTAATTATTTCTTCCTATTTTCTTTATAAAATCTTTTTTCATTAAAGTATTTTAGGTATTTTTATTCCTTGTTTTCATCAACCTAAAACTATACAGAAATTTCTTCTTTCAAATTCATTAAATAAACGGAAAAACTTACTTTGTAATCTTTTATTTTATTTCTGATTATTTCGTGTTTTTGTTTACTCAAACTTCCAACAAGGTTGTATATAGTGTATCCTTCATTTTTGATTGTCGCCTAAATATAATTTTAATGCGCGAAACATCAACACATGAGATGTAACCATACAATGCAGTCAAATATAATGGTGTTAGGTTGTAAACATCTCTATGGTTAATGTTTGTTACATCATGACAACATAACATATCTAAAGTTGCATTTCTTGCAGCAAGATGATAAGTGATATATTTGAATTCATCTTTCACTCATACATCACTTGATTGATGAGAAGTTCCACCATAGATTAATTGTCTTCGGTGTTAAGTGCTGTCTACTTCAATAGTGTACATTCATTTTCATGTCTCGTGGAAAGTAAACTATTCATCTCTTTACTAGTGATTGTGTCTGAAGGTAGTCCACAATTTAATCATTTTAAACTATTCTCTGATTAACTGAGTTAGCAAACATTATTTGATAGTTTGTTAAAATATTTTACACCACCTGAAAACTAATTATTTTTTCCTATTTTCTTTATAAAATCTTTTTTCATTAAAGTATTTTAGGTATTTTTATTCCTTGTTTTCATCAACTTAAAACTATACAGAAATTTCTTCTTTCAAATTCATTAAATAAACGGAAAAACTTACTTTGTAATCTTTTATTTTATTTCTGATTATTTCGTGTTTTTGTTGACTCAAACTTCCAACAAGGTTGTATATAGTGTATCCTTCATTTTTGATTGTCGCCTAAATATAATTTTAATGCGCGAAACATCAACACATGAGATGTAACCATACAATGCAGTCAAATGTAATGGTGTTAAGTTGTAAACATCTCTATGGTTAATGTTTGTTACATCATGACAACATAACATATCTAAAGTTGCATTTCTTGCAGCAAGATGATAAGTGATATATTTGAATTCATCTTTCACTCATACATCACTTGATTGATAAGAAGTTCCACCATAGATTAATTGTCTTCGGTGTTAAGTGCTGTCTACTTCAATAGTGTACATTCATTTTCATGTCTCGTGGAAAGTAAACTATTCATCTCTTTACTAATGATTGTGTCTTAAGGTAATTCACAATTTAATCATTTTAAACTATTTTCTGATTAACTGAATTATCAAACATTATTTGATAGTTTGTTAAAATATTTTACACCACCTGAAAACTAATTATTTCTTCCTATTTTCTTTATAAAATCTTTTTTCATTAAAGTATTTTAGGTATTTTTATTCCTTGTTTTCATCAACCTAAAACTATACAGAAATTTCTTCTTTCAAATTCATTAAATAAACGGAAAAACTTACTTTGTAATCTTTTATTTTATTTCTGATTATTTCGTGTTTTTGTTTACTCAAACTTCCAACAAGGTTGTATATAGTGTATCCTTCATTTTTGATTGTCGCCTAAATATAATTTTAATGCGCGAAACATCAACACATGAGATGTAACCATACAATGCAGTCAAATGTAATGGTGTTAAGTTGTAAACATCTCTATGGTTAATGTTTGTTACATCATGACAACATAACATATCTAAAGTTGCATTTCTTGCAGCAAGATGATAGTGATATATTTGAATTCATCTTTCACTCATACATCACTTGATTGATGAGAAGTTCCACCATAGATTAATTGTCTTCGGTGTTAAGTGCTGTCTACTTCAATAGTGTACATTCATTTTCATGTCTCGTGGAAAGTGAACTATTCATCTCTTTAGTAATGATTGTGTCTTAAGGTAATTCACAATTTAATCATTTTAAACTATTTTCTGATTAACTGAATTATCAAACATTATTTGATAGTTTGTTAAAATATTTTACACCACCTGAAAACTAATTATTTCTTCCTATTTTCTTTATAAAATCTTTTTTCATTAAAGTATTTTAGGTATTTTTATTCCTTGTTTTCATCAACTTAAAACTATACAGAAATTTCTTCTTTCAAATTCACTAAATAAACGGAAAAACTTACTTTGTAATCTTTTATTTTATTTCTGATTATTTCGTGTTTTTGTTTACTCAAACTTCCAACAAGGTTGTATATAGTGTATCCTTCATTTTTGATTGTCGCCTAAATATAATTTTAATGCGCGAAACATCAACACATGAGATGTAACCATACAATGCAGTCAAATGTAATGGTGTTAAGTTGTAAACATCTCTATGGTTAATGTTTGTTACATCATGACAACATAACATATCTAAAGTTGCATTTCTTGCAGCAAGATGATAAGTGATATATTTGAATTCGTCTTTCACTCATACATCACTTGATTGATGAGAAGTTCCACCATAGAGTAATTGTCTTCCGTGTTAAATGCTGTCCACATCAATGGTGTTCATTCATATTCGTGTCTCATGGAAATTAAACTATTTATCTCTTTACTAGTGATTGTGTCTGAAGGTAGTCCACAATTTAATCATTTTAAACTATTCTCTGATTAACTGAATTAGCAAACATTATTTGATAGTTTGTTAAAATATTTTACACCACCTGAAAACTAATTATTTCTTCCTATTTTCTTTATAAAATCTTTTTTCATTAAAGTATTTTAGGTATTTTTATTCCTTGTTTTCATCAACTTATAACTATACAGAAATTTCTTCTTTCAAATTCATTAAATAAACGGAAAAACTTACTTTGTAATCTTTTATTTTATTTCTGATTATTTCGTGTTTTTGTTTACTCAAACTTCCAACAAGGTTGTATATAGTGTATCCTTCATTTTTGATTGTCGCCTAAATATAATTTTAATGCGCGAAACATCAACACATGAGATGTAACCATACAAAGCAGTCAAATGTAATGGTGTTAAGTTGTAAACATCTCTATGGTTAATGTTTGTTACATCATGACAACATAACATATCTAAAGTTGCATTTCTTGCAGCAAGATGATAAGTGATATATTTGAATTCATCTTTCACTCATACATCACTTGATTGATGAGAAGTTCCACCATAGATTAATTGTCTTCGGTGTTAAGTGCTGTCCACATCAATGGTGTTCATTCATATTCATGTCTCATGGAAAGTAAACTATTCATCTCTTTACTAGTGATTGTGTCTGAATGTAGTCCACAATTTAATCATTTTAAACTATTCTCTGATTAACTGAGTTAGCAAACATTATTTGATAGTTTGTTAAAATATTTTACACCACCTGAAAACTAATTATTTCTTCCTATTTTCTTTATAAAATCTTTTTTCATTAAAGTATTTTAGGTTTTTTTATTCCTTGTTTTCATTAACTTAAAACTATACAGAAATTTCTTCTTTCAAATTCATTAAATAAACGGAAAAACTTACTTTGTAATCTTTTATTTTATTTCTGATTATTTCGTGTTTTTGTTTACTCAAACTTCCAACAAGGTTGTATATAGTGTATCCTTCATTTTTGATTGTCGCCTAAATATAATTTTAATGCGCGAAACATCAACACATGAGATGTAACCATACAATGCAGTCAAATGTAATGGTGTTAAGTTGTAAACATCTCTATGGTTAATGTTTGTTACATCATGACAACATAACATATCTAAAGTTTCATTTCTTGCAGCAAGATGATAAGTGATATATTTGAATTCATCTTTCACTCATACATCACTTGATTGATGAGAAGTTCCACCATAGATTAATTGTCTTCGGTGTTAAGTGCTGTCCACATCAATGGCGTTCATTCATATTCATGTCTCATGGAAAATACACTATTCATCTCTTTGCTAGTTATTGTGTCTGAAGGTAGTCCACAATTTAATCATTTTAAACTATTCTCTGATTAACTGAGTTAGCAAACATTATTTGATAGTTTGTTAAAATATTTTACACCACCTGAAAACTAATTATTTCTTCCTATTTTCTTTATAAAATCTTTTTTCATTAAAGTATTTTAGGTATTTTTATTCCTTGTTTTCATCAACTTAAAACTATACAGAAATTTCTTCTTTCAAATTCATTAAATAAACGGAAAAACTTACTTTGTAATCTTTTATTTTATTTCTGATTATTTCGTGTTTTTGTTTACTCAAACTTCCAACAAGGTTGTATATAGTGTATCCTTCATTTTTGATTGTCGCCTAAATATAATTTTAATGCGCGAAACATCAACACATGAGATGTAACCATACAATGCAGTCAAATGTAATGTTGTTAAGTTGTAAACATCTCTATGGTTAATGTTTGTTACATCATGACAACATAACATATCTAAAGTTGCATTTCTTGCAGCAAGATGATAAGTGATATATTTGAATTCATCTTTCACTCATACATCACTTGATTGATGAGAAGTTCCACCATAGAGTAATTGTCTTCGGTGTTAAGTGCTGTCCACATCAATGGTGTTCATTCATATTCATGTCTAATGGAAAGTAAACTATTCATCTCTTTACTAGTGATTGTGTCTGAAGGTAGTCCACAATTTAATCATTTTAAACTATTCTCTGATTAACTGAATTAGCAAACATTATTTGATAGTTTGTTAAAATATTTTACACCACCTGAAAACTAATTATTTCTTCCTATTTTCTTTATAAAATCTTTTTTCATTAAAGTATTTTAGGTATTTTTATTCCTTGTTTTCATCAACTTAAAACTATACAGAAATTTCTTCTTTCAAATTCATTAAATAAACGGAAAAACTTACTTTGTAATCTTTTATTTTATTTCTGATTATTTCGTGTTTTTGTTTACTCAAACTTCCAACAAGGTTGTATATAGTGTATCCTTCATTTTTGATTGTCGCCTAAATATAATTTTAATGCGCGAAACATCAACACATGAGATGTAACCATACAATGCAGTTAAATGTAATGGTGTTAGGTTGTAAACATCTCTATGGTTAATGTTTGTTACATCATGACAACATAAAATGTCTTATCATGCTCTATGATCTATGTACTCAAACTTCCATAACATTGTTATTGATTGGCGTATACACTGCTGAAAATACAAATCTTAATTCAAGTAAAATTTTACGAGTATTAAGTAAATTCATCTTGCAACAAGTAAAATTATCTATTATAAGAAGTTAGAAAAATTAACTTAATAAGATAAAACTTATTGATGGAAACGTTAAATATGTAACAAACATTGAGAAAAATAACAACATTATTTTCTTCACATATTCCATTGAGCTTTCGGCTCTTCTAGAGCCATGATCACAACATTACAAAAATTTTCTGTTTAAAACAAGTTTATAAACTTGTTTTAAACAGAAAATATTTGTAGTCAGCGCGGTAGGAATAAACTTCACTACTTCTGCGCAAGCGATTTTATAACCTTCCAGTTCGGTTGCAGTCACATTATCATTATCTTTAAATACGATCCAATGAAGTATAGACAAAGGTAGTGCATACTCCTTCGAGTACTCCACATCTAACACATAGAACAGACGGTGGAATGCCAAGTAGCCTAAGCTTAAATCATCAGTGGACAACACTTTTTTTGACCCAACAAATATAAATGATTTTGCAGAAGCGTTTTCTATGAATGGCATTCCAACAGGTATCTTTTGTTGCAATTTGTCTTGATTTTCTAAAAGTTCTAAAACAGAAACAGACAATAATCAATCAATTTGAAAATATTCTATCCACACAATCTCAACTTAATTTGGTAACATTTTATTAATTACTTATTATCTAAATTTGGATGATCATGAAAACCTTCGCTCTCACGAAAAATTCTACAAGGTTTACAAATAGACATGGAGTGGTAATTCCCGCTCAACAAGTTTAAATCTCAAAGAATTACCTGTAAAATATGAATTAGAAGTAATTTCTTTTTCTTTGCGTCTTTTTTCTTTTTCTCAAACAGTTGGTCGATTGCTGACAGAATAGATATCAACTTGGAATCTATGTAAGGAAAAAGATTATTAGGCTGATAGAGTTCCCAGATGAAAGATATGTTGCAGGAAAATTGTAAAATTTGTGAATATAGAATTTTTATTGTTGTACATTTTTTGTTGTCGAGACATTAGTGTCAGTTTCCCATGCGCGTGAATGGCATGTCTGGGATATCAGCCCTTAGTAATGTGATGTGACTGCGTTGCTTTCATGGGAATAGATGCCCTTCCTGAAATCCCAATATTCCAATATTTATAAGGTGAGTGCTGCAAAACTGTAAATACTAAACATCATACTGGTTTTGGTTTGATCTGGTTTTGACAAAATAGTTGGATACTTTGTCTGTATGATATCAAGTCTCTCACTTAACCCCACTTGAATCAATTCCTGCCGTCTTTTTTCAAAAAGAAGATCTGTGTAATACAGTACACAGTCTTCATTTGGTTTTCTTTTATAAAGCTCCTTGGTGAGAGAATGGAAATTTCTTTGATCACAACCAGTTTCATTTCTTTGTGTACAAATATCTTGAACTTCAGAAAGCAGAGCAACTTCATTTGATAATTCAGTTGGTGCCGCCGGGTTCGTAACTGGTAGTTGGTTTCCAGTTTCTTCTTCGACATTTGGCAGAATTGGAGATGACAAGAGTTACTCTTTATAAAACTTGGATCGTTTTGGAGTAGCACCTTGCTTCTTTTTAACTGGTCTGATGTTTTGCAAACGACGTTTCATTCTGTTATAATATACCCACTCTGGAATATGAAGTCAAGAATAACACAGTGTTAGCTCATTATATCTGGAGAAGATTAAATTGCATTAATTTGATTTTTAATATTCAGATAGAAAATTAGAATGAATTGCAATACAACAATAGCAAATAGATGTAACGAATTTAAGAAATTAACAAAGCAGTTATCTTTAGGCGGTATTGGCACAATTCAAATATATCATGCATAAAAGAAAAGAAAAGAATTAAAAAATACCATCTAGTGATTGAAGAGTGTTAAGTCAATTATCTGCACAACATTCCTTTTTTATCTTTGTTCATTGTAATTTAGGCTAAAAAACGGCATTGCTTGTCTACTCTCCATCCACCGCAATCTATAATTAGTAACACGTTAAAAACACTTGTACGAATTCAATGTTTTGTATTTTCAAGGTATTGTATTGTAAACCAATGAGTGTCTTACATTTTCAGTTAAGCTATCCAAATGCGTGTTTTTGTTTTGTTTTGTTTTGTTTTGTTTTGTTTTGTGTCTTCTACACTAAAAAATTCCTAAAATTAGCTAACTGAAGTAGATTAAAAAAATTAAGTACAACCATTTTTAAGAAATTTGCTTTTCCTTTTCGGTGTACAAGTAACGTTAACACAAGTATAATGATGTCACTCAATTTTGCATCCTGATTTGTCATATCCAATCATGGGCTCAAAGTACGGTCGACGTAGGCAATTGTTCTTTTGTTTATTATTGAAACAATGTCATTCTGGCGGAATTGGGTAAAGGATGCTAGGCTGGAGAGAAGATACTGTCTCAAACTCACGTGCGTGTTCCCAATATAAATTTATTTCTCCATCTTAACTTTTTCTCTTAATCACATCCGGAGCTCCTCTCCCGTGTGATTCCATGTCCTCTACTACACACCTCACAAGAACCTACTTTTTATTAGTTCTAGCTTCTTTTGTATTTCACACCTGTTGTTAACCTTGTGGTGCCCCACCTCTGACAGTCAGCGCCTTGCAAGGAGCATCCCACTCCTGTTATTTCCCCAATTATCTGTCCTGCTCGCGTGGGGCACCGTCGTTCATTTCCTCGCACCTGTACTGTATTCACCATACTCTTCCAGGGGTACACACACATCTCTACACCTTGTGGCTGCCCAGCGCAGCCCAGCATCCCCAAATTACCCAAATTTCAAATTTACGAAGGAATGTATATATGAAGAGTAAAGAAATAATACGGCAAAATACTTTATTCTCTGGCCCTTGTCCTTCATCACCATGTCTTCTCGTTTTGACATACTTCCAATTAAATTATCGATTACCTCGCTAGGAAAACTTAATATGCAGTTCTTTATGCGTAAGCAAAATTCTTTAAAAGACTCTCTTCTTATTTGCTTCGACACAGCCTCAACTTGCAACTTTTTTAGACAAGTTGAAAAAAAAATTTAATTGGGTTCAGATCTGGACCTCCTCAATTTTCCTTCGTTTGGCCTTGCTGTTTGGCCTAGGATAGCTATCCATGAGGAAAGTTTTCGACGCACACTTGTCTCGATACTTTTTAAATGCTGGTTGGGGGGACGTCACTATGTCGCCAAACTTTTCTCCTGTGATCGGCCTAAAGTACTTCTCACAAATAACTGCTCGGTGGTTGTCTGATATCGCTACCATAAAATTTGTGTTCCGTGATCCTTCCTTTTTGCCTTTTGCGACGCAGGCAAGTCGTAGTCCCTCTCCGATTCTGCGCCATTCTCGCACTCTTGGTCCATCGGGTTGACCTTCTGCTCAAACTCTTTTTCGTCGAGATAAAAAGAAATGTGGTTCCACAATTCCTGACCACGCTTTAACACCTTAATTTTTCGTGTAAACTGCATACGCAACTGTGTGTCCTTTAGCGACAATTCTTTTCTTGATTGCAGATACTTAAAGCCGCTTCTTGTCAATGTACGTCTTATGGTTCTGTTTGATACGTTGTTTACCCCTGATTCCACCCTTTTGTCACCTGTTTGACATAGATCTAATAGGGAGTACAAGGAATGACTTTTTGAAGGAATTTTGCAAGATTGATGAAATGAGAATGATATTTGTAGATACTTTATCAAGGCAAGGAAGACTTAAAAAGATTTTTAATAATCCAATGTGAAATACCTTATTTTCCATGCAGTAGTTCTTATAAGATTTCCATCTCTTAAGACTAAAGTCCACGCAACGCATATTCTTTGTTACAGCGATACAGTGATGGGAAATTATTATTTATGATAGTTCACAAAGCTTTATTAGTTATTGAAATGAGATTATATTTTTGCATGCATTTATTGCAATCATCAGTTAATTCGTTCTCTACCGTAGTTCTCAAAAACATTGTTGTATTCCCAATAAGTATTGGGAATTTTTTTTTTATAAAAACGTAAAACACACTGGCTTTTTTCGTTCGTTCGTTTTTCTATTCTAAGTTGAAATTTTCTTTCGTTCTTAATTCCTTGTGTCAAAAGTGTCATAGCTTGCTGTATATAACGGAAGATTATGTTAAGATATAGAGTATGTAAAAAAGGCTTTATCAGCGATGTTTTTGTTCTGTCCAAATTTGAGACTCGTTATTTAAATATTCTTTCAAAAATAGGCGTAGATTTATACTCGCCGTTCAAAAAGTAAAAGTATTTAAGACTAGCTGAATTACTTGAGCACTTATTATTGGTCATTTTATAATTTGTATATCATATTTTATATATGTATATTATATATGTATATTACATTGTACTACATATTTTTATTAGGTTTATATTGTATTTTTATTGCATGTTGAAGTTATTTTCTTTTATACACATTATTTTCCATTTCTTGTTTTTATTTTTTCTATTTATCGTTCTTTATCAAATTGATGACGCCCACTTATTTGGGCGCTATCTTCCGTTAGTTTTAACTCACCGACTCTTGTCTTTTGTTTGGGTTGTGAAAGAAAGAAGAAATTCTGTTTCTATAGTGCACACGATTTTTTTTCATTATAAATAAAATACAAAACGTGAAATACAACCAATTATTTACATTCGTATAAAATAAGTGTAAAAAATAGTGTTTCAAAAGGAAGGTATGAAATTTCCCTTGTGTCGGATGTGGCAAATCAAACGTTCTGTAATGCTTGACTACGTTTCTTTAAGCAAATAATGTCTCTGCTTAATCTAGGAGGATAGAAATCTCTATTCCTATCCTCCTCGGCTTAATGTAGTATATTAATATACTACATTAAGCTAATTAACTAAAACACATTTTGGAGTGTGAAACTGTGCAAAAAGGATCAACTTATTTGAGTTATTGATTTATATACTTTTAACATTCGCGAACTGAAGTGGTCATCCTGATTTGGTAGTATTTCATTTTGCGAATTTCTTAAAAAATAACTAAATTGCAAACAAACGAAGTTTAATACCTTAATAAATATATGTGGAATAATAAATATGGAAACACATGCATTTTTTTATCTTTCAAACCTCAAAATATAAAACAAAAAAGATGGGTAGTCTATTTAAGTTGTTGACTTTGTAAAAACAACCAATGCATACATTTAAAAGGTTCCGCTAATTTGCTTTCTACCTAATACACCATGCAGCTCATTGTTTCAAATCATACAGAAACATAGAGTAATCCATCCCTACACACGTTTGGTCAGCTTCGGTGCACGGTTGAAACGACGTGTTTTGGCATTCCATGGATTCAGTTGTGCCTGTGTTTGCTGCTGAGGATTGAGAAGCCCAACATTCAGCCCAATATCGGATGCCGAAACTTGCATATCCACCGTCACGAGCAAGTCTGGCGCATTGACATGTTATCCTACAAGGTACGGTAATATTTTAGTGCGAAAATATTTGTGAGTTGTTTAACGACATAAAAAGGAAATATTCCCAGAGTTTTTCTCCTTAAAAGACCTTAAAAGAACTAATTTTAGCAAAAATCGCGAAAATTAGTTCCCCAAAATGAGTTTTCTCCGAAAAAGTTCTTGCTAAAAATATTTACCTGAAGGTATTGAGTTTAAATGCACTAGATATATCATTTGGACATTTCAAACTCTTAGTATTTAATTGATACCTTGCCTAATTAAAAATTCGGTGATGAATCACATGTTACCTTCATGTATTGAGATAAAAAAGTTTTCTTGCTTTTGCAGGGATTCGCTTCATTTCACTTCTGCCGGACCATTTGGTATTTTTAATTCATGCCAAAAAAATAATTATCAATTCCTTCAAAAATGGAAAAATAATTTGAATCGTGTGGATTTTGAGTGCAATGCGTTCAGAAATAATTAAATTCACACAAAATTTCGCAAAAATTTTGATTTATTAAATTTAATCCAAACTAATCGCTAAATTAATCTTTTTAAACATTTTCGTTTAAGGTAACAACAATTGACTGGATTTTTACGGGCGTTCCCTAGTTCGTTTTTAAGGCTTTGATCAATTACATTTTAGGCTCAATTCCTTCGTCGAAATATCAATATTGTGTTATAACGCGCGATAGATCCGAATTTTGAAGCTCTGTTTTTGATTAAGAATCAACTCCAAATTTTCTGGTTGATTAAATTTAAGTCACGTGGACCCTTGATCGTCACTTTGTTTTTTATCGAAAACCAAAAAGTATCAGTCAGAAAAAGTGTACCGACCTTTTCACAAAAGCGTCCATGTTTGGCCAGTCCACGTTGTCCCTGAATGATTGCAACAACACAAAATTGTTGTCTGTCAAACTGTGTGCATGTACGCATTGATACGTCGTGTAAGCGCCAGAGAATATATCACCGCAATCAACACCTGTGTGGAAATAACATACATGCATACATTTAGAGAAGAATACAAAAATTTTGATCAGCTTCAAATTTAGAGGCATTCGAAGCATCGCCTTGTAAAATCATTATTTTTGAAAACGTCTTAGATTCGCCACAATGACAAGAAAACCTGGGACATTTTTTATTAAAAAAAATGCAATTTTTCATTTAAATAGAATTTATTTAAATTTATGACTACGGAGGAGTGCTCACTCCGTTTTTTCGTGCCACGAAGCTCTTTCATACTACGGAGTTCAAAGTCCAAAAAGTATCGATATTATAATACCCGTCTTTTGTCTGTGAGCCAAAGATGGTAGCCCTGAGAAGCAGTGGATAAATCTCGTGGATATTTCCACGGGCTAACGACTAGTAGTCAGTCAAAACAACTTGCCTATCGAGATGCTTTTTACCGAAAGGCTACTCCTTCATAAAACATTCTGTACACAACAAACAATGGTACACAACAAATATTGAAGTTCATACCACTGCCTTTACACTGTGGTGTCAGACTACATGCAGTTTCCGTGTGAATTCTTGCAGAGACAGTTGCGCAGTCCGGACAAGCTCTTCCTGGTGGACAAGTACATTTTCCACTCAATGTGTCACATTTCTAAGGAAAAATTAATCACTTGGTTGTTTGAGTTCATACAACCCTGAAACCTTAACTTTTTTAAGCTTTTTGCTTACCCCTGTGGCGCACTTCTTATAACACGCTGGATAGTAAACTTTACCATGAGCATTTGTAATGTCTAGAATTGAACACGTGCTTCCACCAAAACCTGGATTGCAAAAACAAGCTCCGGTGTTGGTACATTTCTAGAGATTAAATCAATCAATCAATCAAAAAAACAAAGTTAGTTTCCAGGCTACAATATTTATAAGTAAGTTAAACCATATAATCTGTCAGACACATGCTCTAAGTTTTTAAACAATATCGAGAGTATGGATTTTCGCGAATGAGATTTTATCGCGAAATTTTAGAGTATTTTAATGTATTTTTTTGTACGTTTCGGTAAAGCAATGTTTAAAAATTAGTTTCTAATTTTTTTTTTCCTTTTCATTTCCACGAAAATTAATTCAAATACGAAATGACATCATTCGCGACAATTCATTCTGGCGACAAACAGTAAGAATACGCACACCCTCGTGACATAATCCGCGACAAGCCGATGGCGTAGCGTTGGATGCAAGGACGCACTTTCCATGATGACAAGTCTGAAAAAAAATTCTTATAGTTAATAAAGAAGCGATTCACTTTCTTTTACATTGAAAATATATAAATATTATTTTTACGCTATCCACGCCGCATTTGGTGCCATCTTGAGCATACGAAGGATCTGGTTCTGCACTCATACCAACTGGAGATCTAAGTAAGAATTAAAACAACATAATCAGTCGATGTAAACCCGAACGAAATATGCGCTACACTTCATTTCTACCATTTTTACCTTCCCGTACTTTTCAGTTTAATAGATACATAACACTTGGATGTTTAACAAGAACCACGTAAATATTGAAGGTCTAAGCTTTAGAACGCACTTTGTGTGGTGGCGAACTTCGAAACTAGCTGTCTTGTCTAAACATATTTTGACCAAGATTGTAGACAACCTTTCTGTGTGCAGGCTAACTGTACGGTAGGAGCTATAAAAGTTTTGGTTGATAGGCTACCAGACCTACCATAACAGAATTAATTAATTTTCGCGAGTTTCTGCCGATTTCACGTGAAAGAGTTTCCGCGAAAATTATTAAGTAACTCTCTATTACGAAACTCGCGAAATATTAGGATTGAATAACTTTGCGAAAAAATATTAGTTCTTGCAAATTTTTCTTTCGAAAAGTTTATCGCGAAAATTAATTCCCTAAAGATATATTAATACGTCTTGAGCAAACACACGCAATAACAAGAAATTACACACTATTCATTTCTACTACCAAATACACGCCACTTCCGTAGTCTGTGTTTTACACACATATAACAACATTGTATCTCACTGCTATTTGCACAACACTCACTTGCAAGTGTACTGACTGCTTCCATAACTGACTGTCCATCTACTGCTACCATATCCACCTCCAATTCGTGGCGAGTTGGGTAAACCTTCTCCGGAACACAAAACCTTTCCGCAATAGATGTCTCTAAAAAAGTAATAATTTGTATTAGTTCTGGTAACTCTGTTTTTTTTATCCTCAAAATTTGCTCAAGCGACTGGGAAATTCTTGCGTTTAAATTTTTTATGCGAGTATCCTGTCGTTATTGCATTCTTTATTCGATTTTCTCTTATTTTTTGTTGACTATAACAGAACGCATTTTAGATCCCCTAGTTTTCATCGTTTTTTCCAGGGTACCTTGACATCAGGACGTTAATAGGTAAGGGGCCCGGAAACAATGTTGACAAGTTTCACCAGGTTTTTATCCGTAAAACAAATAATAAAATTGTCGTACTGCATCTTGCATGGTATGTGTGTGTCATCCGCATTCTTTCCACAGTTAGCGTATGTTCCTCCGTGGGTGTTATGCACGAAACACTCCTCCACTGCTTGAAAAGCATCTATGAAAAAGAAGAAGAAAAAATGAACTGTTTTGCTCTGTGTGCGAATCTGTAAATGCATGCAGAAATCTTAAGAAAAGAACAAAAAAGGAAATAAATAAAATAACTGATGGTGTTTTTTGTTTTGTTTTTGCTTTTTCTCAATGGTCAATATAAAAAGATTATAGAATCATTCAACCTCGTCCCCAGGACTTGTTAGGCTTTTTATATTTGGACGGCCGTCTAAATATAAAAAGCTTAACAAGCCCTGGGAACGAGGTTGAGAATCATTCAAAAAAAGGAAAAAAGACCAAAACCTACTTGTTCCCCACATTAGCTTGCATTGTCCTGAAAGAGTTTTGGAACATCTACCATCAACGCAATATCCCTATGACAAGAATTAAAAAACATGACCACCTCGCGCAGCGTATCAAAAAAGAGCTCAAAAACATTTTAAGAAAATATCGTCTCACTTGTTTTGAATTGCAAGAGGTGTAGTCGGCGAGATATACATCTTCTGGACACTGCATAAGAAATACAAAACTTATTGTAAGCAAACCAAACACAACAACAGTAGCGCTAGCAGTAGAAAAGATTGACACTTCAAAATTCCACGACAGTTTAATCTATTATTTGGCCTTATCTGTTTTTGTAACTTTACAACCTGTACTCTTCCGTAAGCCCCATTGACTTTTATTGCTGTTATGCGCCACTTTGTTTAGGGCCACCATAATCACAGTTATGTTGGGATGTGTAAGATTCGCTTTTATGTTTCTTGCATTGTCAACTGTGTGGACACATTTAACGTAACTTTTACTCTCGTGATTTCACTCCTGTTTAGGGGTTAAGGTTGGCCCTTAGTGCATGTTATATTCCGTAGTATTTGATATGATAATAGGAAAACTGGTAACTAAGTACATAATGATAATTTTTTAACTTTAATAATTTTTAATTTCTATTCTCTTGAGGATTTATGATGGACAAGAAATGTAAAAGCTAGACCAAAATGGCTGACGAAAAAAGAAAACATCAAAAACAAAAAAACAACAAAAACAACAAAAAAAGTAAAGAAAAGAGCATAATATCTAGGGTGAAATTTTTAGGTTTATTTTTATGAGTAACGGGATAGAAACGGGAATTCGGTCCACTTTATAAAGATTTACGGAACCTGTAGGAGTCGCAGTGAAGTGAAATTTCGAGGACATAAAATTAATAACTCAACACCTACAAAAGCATCTGTACCGGTGCATCTATCTTCAAAATCACACTCTCCACCGGAGGCGCGACATACTGTATCTGATGGTTTATACTGACACTTTGTTTGATCGCAACACGTTCCCTGGTCGCATTGAGCGGTGGAGAGTAGTTTACACGTTGCTGGATCGCAACATTTACTGGTGCAGAGCTAAAATAAATTTTTTATGAGAAACAAGTTTTTTTCAAATACGATACTCAAATCCTTTTTAAAAAAAGCAACGTATAATCAACAGCAAATCTGAATTGGATAGATCTTGGAGGAAGGATAGATAGGAAACAAGATAAAAAGGAGCAAACAGGGTTTATTAAAAGCGATAGTTATCGAGACTATCCTTGTTGTAAGTTTGACTTCAACTTTAAACTCGATCAGCCTAACAGAGCAAGCAAACACATGAATTTGGTCTTCACAAGTAGACAGTCAACAAGCAACAACTAAATGACACTTGACCATGTAAAATACAGAAAGCTACAGCCAAAATTTCGAGTTAATTAGCATATTAAATACATGCATTCTGGTTTTTGAGCCTTAGCATGTCATAAGCTTACAGTCCATTTTAATATAACTCTTTATTTAGTGGAAACTGGGCTAGTCTGGGCTGTTTATTTACAGACCGGGTCTGTAAATAAACAAGTAAGGCATGTAAGGCATTACATAATAGGGCTATGAAAAATGTATTAATTGGGCCGATTTCGAGAAGTTGGTTCTTACTTCTTCTGGACCACAATCACATTCTTCTCCTTCTTCAACAACATAGTTACCACACCGAGATTTTGAATATGCCTAAAGTAAAAACAAGTTAATACAGCTTAGAATTTTTTAACTGAACTTGAAACTAAAGTTTTTCTGAAGATTTTTGGATGACTATGGTATGCAATACCCAATTTCGGGATTCCCTACTTTCCTTTAAGATATCTGACAATTTGCGTATACTTTGCCAGCACACAATATCGTGTTCGCGAATTAACAGAAGTCTGTATTAACATTTTCATCATCAAAGCCTTCACCATCGGTTAATGTTAAAACAAAAATGTTTTTCTCCTCTCAATTTTTATTCTCAATTCTTTCAAAAATTTAGAAAAATAATTCCAAAAGGAGAATTTTTGACAACGTATAAGGAAATTAGTTGACCTTCGTCAAAAAGTCTCTATTTTATTTGGTGAGTTTGACCACACTTTTCTCTTATGTGGAAACACGACACGCCCTCCTAAAAACTTCAGGGTCGCAAATTGTCATCAGTGCCAACAAAAGACTTAAAGTAAGTTTTCAAGACCTGGCTAAAACTTACGTATTGAGGTACATCTTTAAAACATTTGTATGAATCATCATTTTTTTTCTTTATTATTTCATTTTGTGAACAGTCAGTTAGAGCATTCACAAAGGTTTCTCTAAAATAGAAGTAAAAAATAAAAAAGTTAAAAATTTTATTTTAGTAGGTATTCTTAAAGAGATTTCAAACATTCAGAGACAAAAACATTTGAAACCATTAATCTCCACATACGCTGCATATGGTCCCATTACACATTGAGAATTCGTTGGACAATGACAACCCGTATCTAAAACAATAAAATAAATATAAATAAAATACAGAATAACTTATTACTAAGTTATTCTGTATTTTATTTATATTTAGATAATAGATTTGTGAGTATGTAGATCGCTCGAATGTAAACATTTCTATAAATGCATGAAAGATAAAAATCAAGATATTCTACTGTTTTGGACAGGCAACTTGAGAAGATAAAAAAAACGCTTGAACAAAGAGAGGGGATATTGACTGGCTTTTTTTATCGACCATTCCCAGCAACGAACGAAAATATTAAATGTTAACTTTGATGTAAGTTTTGTGATATAAAAAAAGGTTCTTACGATCGTGTCCAAGCCCAATGCTATGACCAAACTCATGTGCGACGTTAGCAGCCACCAAATGTGGATTAGGGTTGGTGGCCTAAATAAATATAGTGGAGAAAAAATTGTATAAGTTTTATTTTCCCTTTTTATTAGCTTCCATAAAACAGGAAGATACTAATATTATAGAAAGGCCTAAATAAATTTGTCGTACATAAACCAGAGGAATCGTTGTTTCACAACTTGATATGAAATTAAAAATTCCTACTTTTGCATACGCATTGCTTGAAGCCCCTCTACAAATCGTTCCGATACCTCCAAGTCCGCCAAGTCCACCTAAGTCGTGCCCTCTATAAAATAATTTATAATTTTCTTCAAATAATATTATGTCGTATAATTTTATTTTTGTAGATATTGACGGAATTGCATCAAAAACACTCGTGTGAACATTTTTAAACTATCTGTTGGAAAGGGTCATCGATTTACAGTGTAATTATAATCGTAAATACACCGCGGGGAAGAGATTTTTGCGTGGGAAAAACATTTTGAAAAAAGTAAGCGCGAATTTGCTGTTGTTGTGTTTTCAATTCATATTGTATTGTCATTTTAAGATTAAAGTTTACTTTTCGTTGCCACTTTGAGCAAACTTTTGAATAATTACAAACCATTATGATTTTAACTTTTACATTTCTCGACTTTTGGGAGTAATTTTTTTTTAATTTAACGCAAACACCAACAAAATTGCGCGTATGTTTCTTTCACCGAACTTTCTTCCGCCATTGTGCAACCTCGTTCCCAGCGCCTGTTGTCTCTTTCTTTACATCATAACGGCGAGATATCGTTATTCTGATGTCGGAAAAGATACAAGGTGCCCTGGGGACGTGGTTGGCCATTAAAAATAAGTAAATAATAAAATTACGTTAAAAATTGTAAGTTGTCATGTTTCCATCCTCTAGATATCATAAGTACGTCGTTGTTATACTTTTCGATATTTGGAATCAAAGTAGATTTATCTACGTGAAATGAGTCAGAGTGTGTCCACAAGTCCAAATTGGTCAAGATGATTTTTATTTGAACACATTCGTATACCTATGGAAATAATAGCATGTTAAAATGGAGGAGAAAGAGAAGGAGAATAAGAAAGAGGTGGGGAAAAAGGACAAGGACAAGAAGGAGAAGGAGCAGGGGAGAAGGAAAAGCAGTAAGAACAGGAGGAACGGTAGGAGAAGAATAAGAGGGAGAAGAAGGAGAGAAGGAGGAGCAGGAGAATGAGGAGGAAAAGAGGACGATGAGGAGAAGGAGGAGGAGGAGGTCAACAATATCAACAACAATAAATACGACGATATTGATGTCACATTTTTCGACTACTTACATAATTCATGTAATTTACTATAGACATCACAAATGATATCGCTTCATCCACATTGGAATGCAGTTGGGACTAAAACAAAAACGCAGAAAACAATACAGAATTTTAGTTCTTTTTCATTTATTAATATGTTGTTTTGACTTCTGCCTGATTCTTGCAACTAAATTAGTCGCATGTCAAATCGACCCATTTATTGACACGTGTGATTCGGTTATAATAATAACATATTAACTGTATACTCTGTACCTCCAGCCTCGTGGCCATGGGTTCACCTTTTTGACATCGAGGCCGGTGGCGAAAAAAACCCCTGGTACAGGCTGGTGAGTTCTGTAATGTGATTGGTTTTCATCCGACATAGATTATTTATTCACGCGTCATAATATATGCAACAGTTTGTTATAAAGATGGCGGATTCTGGTGCAAAGTTTAGCCGTCAAGTAAGCGCTAGCGGCCTTGACATAGGAAACACACTCTGGGGACGAAGATGTCTGTACCTCTACAATTACCTGTTTGTACAAAGCCTTATCGATACGTGGCTTTGTAATAACCACATTGTGAAAACAATATTTTACTTACAAAGGAATAATCACCAACGATAGCCACCTCTGCGTATTTCCAATCAGAATTAGAATCTACTATAATATCGTTCTGTAAAATAAAGTTTATTATGTATTTATAAACAAAATAATAATCATCTAAATGAACTTAAAGCATTCGGCGCCGTAAAATTTGTTGCATAAATTACTTACTACTTGTGCGTGTTGTTGGGCGTCCTTTGAATGTTTTGTTTGGTTTTCTATATATGAAACAACATATTTTTTAAACAAATAACCTAGTTTTTTATTTTATCCAGTAACATGCATGATCGTAAATTATATATAAATTAAAAAAAATCCTAAAAATCGGCTACCTGAGGACGTTTTATGTTGATAAATAATGTGCCGATCTCCGCTACCCTAAATGAAACATATAAACTTAATTACACAGGCTACGAAGTATGGCGTCGATTTTCGACTTTAATGGCGTACACGAAAATTGGTTAAAGCTACGGAAAAATTGTCAACACTGTAATTTATGTGACTAAGAGATGCACAAATGTAGAAGAACATCGCGTGAGCTAGAAATACTTGAAACGATCCTTTTTTAGAGGTTATTATTTCACTAGAATTTACTGCAAACAAAAAAACCTTACCATGGGTTCAATCACGTAAGTGTTATTTTCTTCGTCGATTAACACGCCCCTAAATGAAATGCAATATCGTTTAACTGTTAGTGTTGGACGATGTTATCTTATCGTGTTTTTTCGTATCGTGTTTTCTCGTATCGTGTTTTTTCGTATCGTGTTTTTTTGTATCGTGTTGTGTAAGTTTGATTTCCAAGTTTTATATTAGATTTTGTTTTTGAACTTGTTAAACGGAAATTCTTACCGTAAGCCTTTACATGTAGTCAAAATAATTTTTCCTTTTCCATTCTTTAAAGTTCCTCTATAATGACACTGTTTTACATCATTCTAAAAGAAGATAATATAAAGCTTTAAAAAGGTATAACCAATGTGATCAGAACTTTAATATTATGCCTTAATGGAATAAATTTTTGCGATATCGCGAATCAAAATTTTGCTAACTTGTCCGCGGGGATGTAAACTGTGTCTCCTGTGATTGTCCGAGAGTAATTTTATTTATCATGCTTTGAAATAAATATCTGTCGCAAAATGAAATAATATTTCACTTTAAAAATGCAGTTTCAGACATGAGTTATCACTTGAAAAGTATGTGTATTTAAGGAGGTTTCTTTAGTTCGGTGTATTTGACTATTCATTAAATAATTTGTAGGCATTTTGTCCTTATTATCAACTTCAATGTTTAAATCCCAATTAGGTTCACCGGAGGAAGCGTCATTTCTGTCATTGACGTTAGGGCTCTTAGGCCCTGTGTAGGAGGTGACCGCTTGATGGATGCACTTTCCCACTTCTACAGCTGCACAATGCAAAAGAAAATATTATTTTTTTGAGCAACGTGCGGCGGGGTCAAAAATTGGTGAATTTACGCAAACCCAAATTCGCGAAAAAAAAATTTATGCGAATTGCGACAGTGACTCTAAGCAGGGTTTTCTTTCAAAAGGTATATAATGAATATAAGCTTACCTTTTTTGTAATAGATAACTCTCCGTTTTTGGACTGTGTTGAAACTTTAAAGTCATTATGAAGAAAAGATCTGAATAAAATGTTAAAAAATAATTTATTTATTTATTATTATTTTCCTCATTATTTTGTTGGTTATGGTTGTTTAGTTACAACACAGCACACAAAGAGCACATTTCAATAACGAAGAGTATGTGTAAACTTACTGTTGTTCCACAGAAACATGATAGCGTTCCGCTTGAGTAGGAATGATGTATTCACGTTTTAAATCACAGTCCTAAAAATATACATCAGACAAGTTGTCAAGAGCAACGAAATAAACACAAAAAATTAAAACCATATCAAAGTCTTCCTCCTGACCTTTCTCTTGCATTCTCTTTTCAACTCAAAAGGTTTCACCACTTCATATTTCTTCACATGCTTTAAATGCGCTGAAAAAAAATTCAATAAAATGAAAATAAATAGGAGATGTTAAAAAAGGTTTGTTCATGAGAACAAAAGACATTCGAGGAAGGTCTGTGTTAACAAGAATTAGCTGGCAATTGACGTTAGATGCTCATTTGCAGATACTGATCGCAAACATTTAACATGCTCGAATAGGAATCATTGGAAACAGGATGTGCTTTTACACATTTTATAAAAAAATACTTTAAACTAACTCAACTTTTAAAACAAAACAGTTAGAAAATGATAAATTGACTGAGCTACTAACCTGGCAATGCCAAAGTCTTTTTGATCGCAACACAACAAAGAATATATACCAACAGCATCTTCATCTTGAAAGCAGTTTAGGGAGACAAACAGTTTGGAGCAGATCTTACATTTATAAATATATCGGAATAATTCTAATTAGACAAATTATTGACAACATGTAACTTATTTGCATGTCGGTTGTAATTTTTTCATTAGGATTATTGTTGTTGATGCAAAAATGGCAGACGTAGAAGCTAATTGGCCAAGTTGACGTCAAAAAGGGTTTTACATGTCTCTGCTGAACGATTATTCAGTTTTAGTTGCTACTAAGACAAGTAATCCAAAACGAAAAATGTTGATATGTATTTTATGCAATCGTTGATGAGTAATGTTATCTGCTTAACGTACACTATCGATATGTTAGTCAATCAAAGAATGAATGGCGAAAGAAATGAAATTCCATAAAAATAGGAGTCGGTCATGCTACGAACATAGATACCCAGAAGAAAAGTAACACCTTTGTTTGGAGAAAATAATGCGAGTAAAATTCTCACAACCTCTTAAATTTGCGAAATTATTTCCACAAATTTTGCGAGATTAATTTTCGATAAAAGATCAAAAACTCACGCATTGTTTTTCTCCCAGTAAAGCAAACAACAAAGAAATAAAGGAACAAACAAACAATGAAAAAAATAATAATAATAATAATTCTCCATCGTTTCTGTTGTCCACCCTTCGTATCATCACAGCTATCTGGTTCAAGATATGCACTGACTACATGTGAATACAAAATGCATTTTAATAGTTTCTAATATATTAGCAAAATTGCTGGTATATTAGTGTGTCATTGAGAAGACTTAAGCATAACGAGTAAACGAATTCCCACATCGACTGATGTGAAGAATGACGCCATACTTATTTTTCTGCGCAAAAAGACGTTTCCTTGCCAAAGATCGTGTTCAATCAAACTTTCAAATTAAAAAATTTAAATCGAGTGGTGGTGAATTTTCTAATGAAATTAGTCAAGAATATATAATGCTGCTCTACTTTTATGGCTTTCGCCATATTGTATCTCATCAAAATATCCACTATTTCTTCTCCACATGTCCACACCATATGGCCACACATACTACTGTGTATACCGTAATATATATTCACATCTCTGATTTGACACCAGCTCCATTGGGAATGACTACGCCAGATGTTCGAAATAAAATGTAATTACATGAAATCTATTCCTAATTCTCAGTCTTCCGAACTGTCACATTTGATGACGGAAAAAAATGCCCTGTTTAAACAACTCTTTAGGAAGGCCCGCCTATGAATTCAACAAGGGGAGAAAGAAAGCAAAGGTGATAATGACGATCATAGATTTATGTTACAATCTAGCTTTTACTATCTTTTTAAAAAAGGCGGTATGTCGTGTTCTTTATGTCTGCATTTAATAAGCATATTTTTGTCAAATTGTTCTGAGTGGGGGTCAGGATGCTACCCTTTTTTAAACTATTAACAGGACAATCATAATTGTTTTATAAAAATATTTCCAATTTTATCCTATTGAAGAGAAATCGATCAAACACCTTTTTTTATCGCATTTGCATACAATTTCGGTATTTCTATTACATCCTATTACTATTATATATTTCTGTTACAAAGTGGACATAATCCCAGAGGGCGGGAAGTCGGCTTAACAGATAATAGGTATAGAGGAATAACAACACACTGAAAAATGAGGTGTAAAGCCATCTTGTGCAATAATTGAATTTTTCTCTTTTTTTTAACTGATTTAAACTTTTTTATAAATTGACCACTGAATTGGTCGATGCAGTGGAATTTCTCTTGCTTTGTAATGAATTAAGGGATAAAATTAAATTAAGAGACAATGTATTTGGATATAAAGCAATATTCATTACAAACTATGAAAGATTTACAAAGTATTTGATTTCCGCCAGCGAAGGCGGAATCTTTAAAATCGCCTGAGGAGATAGAGAGATAGAGAGATAGATAGAGACAGCGCAGCTAGGCTGGACGCCCGAAACTTATCCAGGCTAAAGATTTTTTTCTGAGAACGAGGCTAAAATGAGTTTTAAGCCAATAAGAATCCTAACAGTGCAACAGATTGTTTTATTATCCAATGAACAATACTTTATTTTAAAGTTTATATGCTATCGAAAGTTAAAGCTCGTGCAGTGTAGCATAATGAAGATCGTCTTATAATGCGCCATCTTTGATGTTACGTCATTTCTTTCTGTACAATTTTTCAAGCACGTAGACTAAAGCTATATTCAGCAGAACTAATTAATTATTCATGAATTTTATTTTTTATTTATTGAGTTGTATTTTAACATTGCAGGTTAGTTACAATAATAATTGAGAATACTCAATGATTTGTTTACCCCATAATTCTCCGTTTTCAAGATCAACTTCAAATTTTAAAATCTTTTAGGCAAATGGCGGAAATCTTCAAGCCCCTGGGCTTCTTGTTTTTGATTTTTGACGCCCGAAACTTATCCAGGCTAAAGATTTTTTTCTGAGAACGAGGCTAAAATGAGTTTTAAGCCAATAAGAATCCTAACAGTGCAACAGATTGTTTTATTATCCAATGAACAAAACTTTATTTTAAAGTTTATATTCTATCGAAAGTTAAAGCTCGTGCAGTGTAGCATAATGAAGATCGTCTTATAATGCGCCATCTTTGATGTTACGTCATTTCTTTCTGTACAATTTTTCAAGCACGTAGACTAAAGCTATATTCAGCAGAACTAATTAATTATTCATGAATTTTATTTTTTATTTATTGAGTTGTATTTTAACATTGCAGGTTAGTTACAATAATAATTGAGAATACTCAATGATTTGTTTACCCCATAATTCTCCGTTTTCAAGATCAACTTCAAATTTTAAAATCTTTTAGGCAAATGGCGGAAATCTTCAAGCCCCTGGGCTTCTTGTTTTTGATTGACGACTGTGATAACGATTTAGCAAAACATTTAAAAATGTAACTCTAGAATGTAAATTAAAAAGTTGTAAAATTTCTGAAGTGAAAAGTGTAAAAATATTGGCGAATGAATAATTTTTTGTCCCGTCATTCTATTTTATAATGTCCGCTTTATGGAGAGCGTTTATAGCGGGAAATTTTATTTAGTGCAAAAAAATGTATGTCTTCATTACTGTCCCCTTTTTAATAGAGACTTTTTTATATAAGACTTTAGCCTAAAGGTCTATCCATTCCAAGTACCACGGTCCGTCTTATAGAGCTGCCCGCTTTAGGCTGTGCCCGCTTTATCGGGATTCCACTGATGTATTCTTAAGATGGCAAAACTCTTGAGCTCACAACTGGCCTCCAACGTTAATGAAGTTATATTATAGACATTCAAAGTCTTACTCTCCCATTTTAAGTTTGGATAGAAATTCTTGTACTAAAATTTCGTTAGTCTGACTATAAAGCAAATATTTTATGTGCATACATAATACAAAGCCTTGATGAAAAATATTTCTCCCCTACACGGAAGGACCAGCAGCATACCATCCCCTCCCCTGCCCCCGCTGACTTTTTTGAAGGAGGTTGCAGCCAGAGCCTGCCAAGGATGGGTCGTTTCTGATGATGTAACGGGCCCCTAAGAAGACTCGGATATAAACAAAGATGGTAGCGAAGCATGCGGTTATTAAAATTTTTTCCTGGTTACCGTACTTACTCAAAGTTATATACATAGCTAAGGATCTACCTATATTATAACATGTTATTTTTTTACCTCTTTATTATTTATTTTTCAGTATTCATATCTTGCTGACCCAGATTTGAGTGATTTGGTGGTGTGGTGGTGGTGTGGGGTGGTGGATGGTGCACCCCTACCAGATCACACAAATCTGGGTCTAAACTAATCATAGCTAAATAACTAATCATAGCTACATGTCTATTGTCTGTCAGTACAGAGAGAGAGAGATTTATTTTTTATTAGGAGTTTACAATGAAAATATATAATATGAAAAATATATTGAACATTTACCTAATAAAAGGATAACTAGCACAAAGCACTTTATGTGCTTAAATAACGTGCTAGCTACCTGGGAGAACAACAGGTAGGACGAAGCCACAGGACAACACAGGGACAAGACGAACATTCAGACGAGGATATCACAGAGTCAAAGTCAAAAATAGCATGAAATGTCTGGAAGCTGCTTAAAACAAACCTTCAAGCAGGAAAAAGGAATTTGGACTGGGTGAAATAAAATAAAATTGTAATTAGATTTTATATGTGTTAATAAAGTGACTATGTAAAAAAATTTTTAGCTCAGAGGTATTTTTACTCAAGATTTTAAAGGGTAAGGAATTTTGAAGACGGTTCCATGAGTTTATTGCAAAGAACTTAACAGACTTTTTACCAAACGCAGTTGAATGAACAAGAGGTAGATTCAAAAAGCCTTTGTCAGCAGCACGGGTGTGGTGGGAATGGGCGAAGTCGATTGCGAAAGTATTGATGAGGCTAATAGGAAGAGTTTTATAATAAAGGTTCAGTAGGAAAATTATATTATGTATACAGATCATGTCAGAGAATTTAATTAAGTTAAGGTTCCCGTATAGTGGGGTAGGAGAAGCATTGAAAGTACTAAAAGAAATGATCCGGATAGCATGGTTTTGTAAAATTTCTATTCGACGGGAAAGAGAAGATTTTTGGCCCCATACCAAGGAGCAATATTGTATTTGGGAGTAGAAAATAGCAAAATAAATTTGACGAAGAACACATTTTGGAACAAAATGACGAGTTTTGGCAAGTGCTCCATTAGATTTTTTGAGGTTGGAGATGGTGATGTTAATTTGAGATTTCCAGGAGAGGTTTGAGTCAAGAGTTATCCCAAGGTATTTGACAGTATCACTAGGAACGATTTTAGTTCCATTGATTAGAAATTTAAAATTAAATAAAATTGGTTTTAACGGAGTTTTAAAAATAACAAGTTCAGTTTTAGATTTATTTAATGAGATTTTATTTGCATTGAGCCATTGACAAAGGAATTTGAGATCCAAGTTAAGATGTTTATTTAGTTGTTTAGCGGACTTACTAATATTTAGCAGGTTGGTATCATCTGCAAAGAGGTGGACCATGGAATGTTTAATTGCAGTATGAAGATCATTAATATAGAGTAGAAATAAAAGTGGACCAAGAACAGAGCCCTGAGGAACACCATGACGAATAGGTTTATGTGAAGATGACGAATTATTGATAAACACAAATTGTTCTCTGTTGGTTAGGAAAGAGCGCAGCAAATTTAAAGGAACCCCACGAATACCATAGTGATAAAGTTTTTTAATTAAAATTTCATGGTCAACGGTGTCGAAAGCTTTTTGTAGGTCAATGAAGACACCACAAACAAGAAGACCATTGTCAATAGCTTCCATAATCTTTTGAGTAATGTTTAGTAAGGCGTGTGAGGTAGAAAATTTTTTCCTAAAGCCAAACTGATCTGGAAAGATAGTATTGTTCATAGAAAAAAATTATATAAACGATTGAAAATAAGCTTTTCGAAAATTTTGTCAATGTTTGAAAGTAAAGATATGGGCCGATAGTTGCAAAGTTCGACATTTGAGCCTTTTTTGTAAACAGGGATAACTTTTGCAATTTTAAGAGAAGATGGATAAATACCAGTTGAAAAGGAAAGATTGATTAATTTAGCAATTGGAGCTGCGAGGAGTTTTTTAGTAGGAAGAAGGACTTGGTACGGAATGCTGAAAGGACCTGTTGATTTTTTTTTTATCAAAGAGAGAAATACAATCAAGGACTTCTAAATCATTAGTTGGGCGAAAAAATATTGAATTAGCTGTTGGGTTTTTTAGATACGAAGAAAAGTGTTTAAAGCTTGGTGGAATCGATTTCCTTAAATTATCTGCAATTGAGCTGAAGTAACTGTTAAATGAATTAGATATGGTTAATGGGTCTGTAGTGAGATTATTGTTAATGTTTAAACAAGAAGGAGTAGGAGATTTGGCAGACCGGAGTGAAATGATGGAACGAACACCATCCCAGATAGCTTTTGAATTATTTTTATTTTTGATGAAAAATTGTTTGTAGAAGTTACTTTTACTTATTCTACATAGAGTGACAAGTTTGTTTCTGTATTTTTTAAAGGATGTGTGCAGTAGAGATTTTATGAATGGATCTTTTTCTTTAATGAATTGTTTATGTAAAGCGTCACGTTTGCGTATAGAGGTGAGTATGCCAGTAGTGATCCATTCTTTATGAGAGTTTGTGTTATTTCTAGTAAAAGATTTTTTGAGAGGAACACATTCATTTATACAGTTATTGACAAGGGTATGAAAAATATCAAAAGATTTAGATGGGTCAAGTTCATTTAAGCAACACAACACGAATCTCTTTTAATAAAAGACCATCTCCAAAGTCAGAGATTTTTTTGTCAGTGTTGCCTCCTGTCTCTGTCCTGCTGTTTTTGAAGAGTAACCTTTGCTTAATAAACGTCACTCTATTAGAGGAAAAGCATGTTTTTACCCCACACAATTATTATTGATAGAAAAAGTAATGTTGGCATAGAGAGAGATGTGCATATTTTACATGACTAGCTTCACAAATTTTGAGGGATGTCTATTATTTCCTGGAGGTGCCATGGCTTAGATGGCAAGTTCTAGAGTAATTAAAGCTTATTTTGAGCTACGCAGACCCAATTATGATCCGCCCTCTATCAGACAAATTTCTTTTACATGGCTTGGGTTAACCCAGGGCTATAGTAACAACTCACCCATATTAAATTGCTGCCAAAGGAAAGAATCTGTGTTCCCTACCATCTGTGTTGTTTTTTGACTGAAAAACCCTCATATTTTTTGTGCTGCTTTCTGTCAAATTGGTACCCTCGTTTTTTTAATATGGTATCCAAGGAACTTCTCTTAATCTTTTTCACTCCTATTTATCTGGCAGGCAACAATTTGTATCAATTATTAAATTGGAATCTGAGTACAATTTGTTAGACATGGTGTACCACAAAGATCTGTATTACTGCAGGCTTTTTTTTGTTTCTTATTTAAAAACGGTTTGAATCATGCCATAAAATTTTCCTTTTCAATTTGCTTAAAATCCCTTTCAAAGAGAATCATGGATCTGAACTTTCTTTTCCAATTGTTCAATGCCAACAAAATCTCTCTGGATGCAAGTAAAACTGAATATATATATTCTGTTTAAGCACGTCGCTTATAAACCTACAAACTATAACCTAAAATTATTCATTAACAGCAAGAAATTATTCCCCAGTAACTGCATTAAGTCCTAGATTCTAATCTTAACTGGAAATCTTAGGTCACTCTCAGCTAAACTTCCTGAACACTGTATACCATGTCATCTTTGGTAGCCAGCTTGGCCATCATTTTATTGATCGTGTTTATTGTTTGCAACATTGTCTAGTTAAACTGATTTTTTTTTGTATAACAGAGAAGGAAAGACACTTCTTGATACTTTCAATGTTGACTTTTTTCAAACTCATGGATCTATTTTTGGTTTCAGACAACAATAAGATTAAGTTTATAAATAATAATTCTTGATTTCAAAATCATTCTCTCTTTCTGACGGCTTAAAGGGAACCCAAGGTGTAAAATGATGCTGGACTTATATTATAGAGCTTAAAAAGTTGATTAACAAGTTTTTTAAATTTTTTAAAAAGCTCTTTTCGTTCTCAAGATATTCACATTTAAAGATTTTCAGATTTAATGCTGCATAAATTATGATGTCATATTTAAAGTCCAGTAAAAATCTCTTATAATAATACGGAGTCTGTGTGTCTGTAACAGGCAAAGTGGATGTGTTCATTTTCCTTTGATGTTGCCGAAAAATGCATGTCTAATATGTTAAACTTTCTGACGTTACGGCGTGACGAAAATAACACTACTTTAACGTCAATATCCTACAGTACTGGAAAAAGGTTGTTTAACATCGCGCTTCGCGTATCGCGACGGTATTCTCGATCCGCGATAGACGTTTTTTTACTTTCAAATTGTATCGAGAGGGCTTCGCGATGCATCCGTCTCGATATCATTCTCGAAGCTATTGAGGCCATTAACACTTTTTCATAACAGAACTATTTTAAACATAAGAGTGTTTTCAACAATGATCGCGGATGTTTAAATATAATTATACTTCCTTTGTGTTTTATTTTTTTAACTTACACATAACAATCGAGGGTAAGCAGCTAGCGTTAATCTTTCTTTAGAAAACATTACAGAGATTGTGTGTATTTAATTAAATATTTATATGAACTATATTTCCACATGTCTGGTTGATCTTACACACTTTCGATGATCTTGTTTACGCAGCAAATGATTTTATTTTACACGCGCTTCTTATAACGATCTTTGTTAAAAAATGTACCCAGAGGCTGCATATGGTCAAACATCCTACGTAAATATTTATTATAGCTTCTTGTTTGTTACAACTCTGTCATTTGACCATAAAGCTCATATCCAGTGGGCACATCGTGGATTAAAAACTTTACCGTAGATAGAAAAGCTTCGTTAGAATGCTTTTTAAAAATTTAAGAACGAAGAATGGCGGTAGAAATGCTTTTTGAGATCATGTTTTAAAAGTTTAAGAACGAAATGCGGCGATAGAAATGCTTTTTTAGATCGCGTTTTAAAAATTTAAGAACGAAGAACGGCGATAGAAAAGCTTCGTTAGATCGCATTTTAAAAATTTAAGAACGAAGAACGGCGATAGAAAAGTTTTTTTAGATCGCATTTTAAAAGTTTAGGAACGAAATGCGGCGATAGAAATGCTTTTTTAGATCGCGTTTTAAAAATTTAAGAACGAAGAACGGCGATAGAAAAGATTTTTTAGATCGCATTTTAAAAGTTTAAGAACGAAATGCGGCGATAGAAATGTGTTTTTAGATCGCATTTTAAAAGTTTAAAAACGAAAAGCGGCGATAGAAATGCTTTTTTAGATCGCGTTTTAAAAATTTAAGAATGAAGAACGGCGATAGAAAAGCTTCGTTAGATCGCATTTTAAAAATTTAAGAACGAAGAACGGCGATAGAAAAGATTTTTTAGATCGCATTTTAAAAGTTTAAGAACGAAATGCGGCGATAGAAATGTGTTTTTAGATTGCATTTTAAAAGTTTAAGAACGAAAAGAGGCAATAGAAATGCTTTTTTAGATCGCGTTTTAAAAATTTAAGAACGAAAAACGGCGATAGAAAAGCTTCGTTGGATCGCATTTTAAAAATTTAAGAACGAAGAACGGCGATAGAAAAGTTTTTTTAGATCGCATTTTTAAAGTTTAAGAACGAAATGCGGCGATAGAAATGCTTTTTTAAATCACATTTTAAAAGTTTAAGAACGAAGAACGGCGATAGAAATGCTTTTTTAGATTGCATTTTAAAAATTTAAGAACGAAGAACGTTGATAGAAAAATTTTTTTAGATCGCATTTTAAAAGTTTAAGAACGAAAAGCAGCGATAGAAAAAAAAATACGTTGAAAAAGTAATGCGCTAGAATTACTTTAATAAATACGAAAGTTAAAAATTTTCTTATAATATACACTTATTTAAAATAAAAAAAAAGATAAAGCAGAGATGTGTTTGAAATAAAAAAAACTTTCTCTTTATTCTCATTATCACCTACCATCGCGACACATCGAGACGGATTTTGTCACGATACTAGATTCTCGATAGATCGTGACAATTTATTTTAATTGTTTCTTATTATTATAAACGCGGTACATCGCGTATCGAGGGAGTCCGCTCACGTTACGCGCTCTATATGTTAAACAACCTTTTTCCAGTACTGTATATTAAATTAATGAAGCCATTACAGTGCACCTAAAACTTTGAGGCCAAATAACTTGGAAACGAGGTGGTGAAGTCAATGATTTTTCACCGCGTGGGTAACTAGGGACCACCTGGGACCAATTTGGGTAAGTTTCCCAAAACTGGGTCCCTGAATAATCCGTTTCGGAATGGATGGGTTGATGACGTCATCAAAAAACCTTCAAACCCTAACATCTCTGCAACCGTTTGTCAAAAGTACATGATCCTATACATTTTCTTGATCAGCGTTTCAAGATCTATACGATGAAGGCAACAGGTATACAAATCTCCAAAAAAAAATTTGGGGGGGTTTGACTGGCCATTGCTGACGTCAGCAAAATTTTGAAACCCTTATATCTCATTAACCGCTCATCAAAACCACATGATCGTATACATTTTCTTGATCAGCAGTGTAAGCTCTACACAATGGAAGAAACATGAAAACAAGTTTCTCAATTATTTTTTTTTGTGGATGGGTTGCTGACGTCATCAAAATTCAAATGACGCTTCTTTTTCATTTTTATCCTGCTTCAGTGCATGGGCTTTATCAACTAGTATAATAATAAAAAAGTAGCCTGAATTGAATTCAACTTTTCTTATTTGTTGCAAAAATATAAGTGATTATATTTCTAAAGTTTTACAACTCGAATAACATTTCCTTTATGTTTACAAATTTTTCATATCGCACGTTTTCGAAAGCAAATTTATACCGAAGCCATTCTACATGAAAGGGAGGCTAAAATAATATTTTTGTTGTGACGTAAGCGTTGGGTTCTCGGTGAATCAAAACATTGTAAATAGAAAATGATTGTTTTACTCTGCACAATATTACCAGATTAAATTTAATTTTTTTTAATATTTTACCCCCTTTTTAAAAAAATGTAGCAATTTATGAATATTTAATTTCAAAGCATGCAACTCACTTTCAGAGATAGAACTTTGTCCCTGTCCACACAAACAGAATGTCTGTCTCTACACAAATTAAAGTAGATTATTTTAAAGCTGCTTTATTTTTTGTGCCGGAACTGAGACCAGACGCGGGTAAGATTATTTACATAAAAGTATATCTACGCAGACATCCGTTGGAGTGGCCGATGCTCAAACGCAGACAGCATCGTGAGATGGTGAAATGAAAAAATCTGATGCCACATGTCAAGTTGAATTCCTTGACAAATCTGGTAATCATTTTTTGTAATATACCAAACTATCAACTGTTGTCGTCATATCGTACATATATCCGTACTCCAGAAAACCGACCAGCGAAAGGAGAAATTATAAAAAATGCAATGAAATACAAACGCATTAAATAAATTGTGGTTTATGTACCTTTATACTTCTTCGACAATTATAAACCTCGTTCCCAGTACCCCTATTCTATTACCAAAGCTACCTCAATTAGCGAACAAAAAGAAATACTTGGTTCAAGGTTATTCATATTTACACTTTTTATACCGTAATGCTTCGAATAAACGCCCCCCTTATATTAAACGCTCCCCTCGAATAGACGCCCCCCAAAAATGTCAAAAAATTTAATAAACGCCCCAGGCGTTTATTCGAAGCATTACGGTATGTATATTTTAACCAACTGCAAATATTTTGGAAAATGTGCAACCTCGTTTCCAGTACAGCTTTCTGTTTATTTTTTAATATAAAAACGTACCGAGTGCAAGGTTGTTTTTAATTTACAATGAAATATTCTCGTCGTCAACTTCATTTGTCCAAGAAAAATCATTTTGAAGCCAGTATACACCCCATTCGGAATTGGATATTCTCTACGTATCCTAGACACGACACAAGATGGTATCACCCGACGAACGCCTTTTCCCAAGTGGTTATGAACAAACCAACAGAATTGGCGACCTTGTTAGAAACTTCATCCTTTTTTTTAAGTCCACAGCTTTCCAGATCGTGAAGAGCGACTAACGCTGTTCTTTAAAATCACAACCACGTTGATAATCTTCGTACTCTGTTATACATTTCTTATCTAAAACACAATAGAAACCTTGTACCCAGGCGCTCATTTATAATACAACCAGTAGAAAAACGTAAGGTCAAATTATATAGGTACCCTGTAGCTGGAAGTATTTTATAGTGTCCACCTCGTTACAACACAAACACTCAACAGCTGAAGGCATCCTCTCGCACTTTTCACATAAGCACCGCTCACTGACATCTATCTGTGTGCGAGAAGCAGCGGGTGATTCTGGTGCGTCTGCTTCATCGTCATTATAAGAGGGAATTTGTTGTTTATTATTGGGTCGTTCTGGCTCAAACTGAAATCCAATTATGTTTACACTTCTGTTTGTGAACATGATTGATAAACGTAAAAAAATTCTGTTGGGAATAACATTAACTTTTTTTTCTTCATTTCTCTTTCTGCACACGCCAATCTCTACACGGGGGTAACCCAAAGAATACGTCATTGCATAAATTGCGCATATTAATGTTTTTACCCAGTCCTTTTTCTGCGTTTGAAGTTCAGTAAAGATGGCGATTAAGAATGGCATGGTCAAGTAAACAAATTCAGTTTAAACTTATGAAAGATAATTTTTGTTGTATTTAAATGCTTTTTTCTTTACTTTTGTACCGAGGTGTAAGTAATATCAAGTTTTAATTTTTTACCGGACTGTACCTTTAAGTAATAGCAAATTTTTGCATTTTCTGTCATCAATAATTTTAGACCTGTTAAGGTATTTGCATTCAAGCTTTTTTAATGTCGCACACACACAAGTCGACACTATTGGTTAGGTTCAAACAGATACGAATTAATGCCACAAACGATAGGTTTTAATCCATAAACGCTAAATAAAATACAAAACTTTACTTAAAAAAAATACAAAAAGAGCAAATAATAAAAGAAAGCAAACAAGAATGCACGAACAAAAATAGATATAAAAACATAAAAACAAAACAAAATATCTTACTAAACCACTTTCACTAAACCACCACCAAACAACATCACATGCAAGCAATACACACATACTAAGTAAAAACACACATGAATCCACTATATGCTAAAAATGTAAAATGCAACAAACTAATAATACAAAAAACAAAAGAACTTTACAAGTAACACAATGGGCCGTTAATTGAGATAAGAACAGAGGAACAAGACAGCAATAACATACATTAAAATACTAAACATGTAACATAAAGTTAATGACGTGTAACATTTAACATAAAACTTAAGGCTATGAACACACAAAAGAAATAAAACTATATATTGTAGTGTGTACTACAATATAAACACGATCTTAAGGGATGCCTAGACGCTGGCATTGCAGTGCCTCAGCAGCAGCAACACTTAAATATGACATCATAATTTATGCAGAATAATTAAATCTGAAATTCTTTAAATGTGAATATCTTGAGAACGAAAAGAGCTTTTTAAAAAGTTTAAAAAGACTTGTTAATCAACTTTTTAAGCTCTATAATATAAGTCCAACATCATCACCTGAATGAAATCTGTGCCATGCCCCTTCGTTTTAATTTTATTAATTCCATAGATTTTATTGGAGGCTCTGTTTGATTTATTTTAATGTATGTGACATAACTTTTCCTAATTTTTAGTCCTAATCAAATTAATAATGAAGAGCATGAAAATTATACAGAAGTTGTTACCATTGCCAAGCTGTTCAAGTGTATTTGATCAGTCAGCAAAAAAACTTACCAATGGCATGAAATTATATGAAGGTTTAAAACAAGGAAAGTTGGTGCTGCCAGAGGATGAATTTATGGTAAATGTTGAAAAACTAGGTATATATAAAAGATTTCCATTTTTTATAATTTTATAATTTTATAATTTCCTACTTTTTGTATATGGAAGAGCATTGTTGAAAAGAAACCGTTGTCTTGCATTATTTTTTTGTATTTTTTTTTGCATTTTTGTTTGCCTGTCCTTTGTTCAGCAACTATTTGCCAGTGTAATCTTAATGAAATTAAGTTTGAGCTTTATTACGTCAACATTTGCTAACTGTTAACTTAAATTTAGAAAAAAATGTTTTATCTATTTTGTCTGGTTTTGGCCAATTATATGGAAGATATTTACTCATTCAACAACCATTTTGATAAAATTGACTAAGACAAGTTTTATTTTAAAACAGATCCCCTTACCCATTAACAACTGGGAACAAACAGTCCACATTCTGTATCCAATTATGTTTAGTTCAAGGCATGAAATAAAACAGTGACTGTTTTTTGGTAAAAAAAAAAGTCATTAAAATAGGGTAGAAAAGATAGAATTATTATTGTCATAGAGATTTAATTTCACAGGTTCCAATTTTTTATTGAATCTAACTGATTTGTAAAACATAGCAATCATGAAAAAGAATAATGTAGATTAACATTAATAATATAGATGGCAAATATACAAAAATATACAAAAATTAAATTAATTGAATTCGAAAGCCTATTTAAGGCTTTTTTAACCTATTATTCATTATATATTTTTCATTTTGTAGAGGACTTTCCAATTCAAAATGATGTGATGCATGCTGGGATGCAATGTTCAATTTGCAAAGTGAAATTTGATAATAATTTATTACAGGTGATATATTGAAACTGTCAATGTTCTTTTTTTATTTCTTGTTAAAGAGATTCTCCTTTAAGGTAGCTGAAAATTTTTTAACTTTTCAGAGAGAACATTACAAACTTGACTGGCATAGATTCAACGCTAAACAGAAACTGCTAGCAAAGCGACCCATTAGTCAAGAAGAATTTAATTATGAAATATCTGGTAGGTTGGAGATTTTTTTGTGTGTGTTGCAAAGTACATACTGCTTCCCAAAATAAAATGGTTAGATAAGTGTTATCTCTTGATTGATTGCACACTGCTAGGCAACTATCTATTGTAGACGTTGTTTTGCTATGAAATGGATCATGAAAATTATATTCATAAATTGAATATTTGCAAAATGAAATCTTGATGAAAGTGAAGGAACGGATTTTTTTAAGGAATTCTCTCTAATTAATATATTGATAGAGTTCTTTTTTTAACAGGTGAATTATCAAGTATATCTGGGTCAGATTCTGAAAGTGATGATGACATGGAACCTGTATCTCTCAAGCGAGATGACAGCATAGATCTTTCAGAAGATATTACCAACTGTACTGCATCCAGCTTATTTTTTGGAAAACATCCACTAAAATGTTTTTTTCAGAGCGAGGAAGGAAGCCTGTTTGCGCTGTACAGAAACGTTGTAAGCAATACACAGGTAGATACCATCCTTATTACATGTCTGAAATCTTATTGATTTCCACAAAAAATATATGTTGCCAGAAACCTTACTTCTTGTGTGATTTTTGCCATGCAGTTTTCAACGCCCTTAATGATGAAAAAATGTTTCAAGCTATTCAGCGCTGAAACCGCATGTCAAAAATTGTACAGGAAGTAAGTTTATTAACTCGCAACATATATTACCACCAGTTTAGTAACTAATATCAGTAACTATATTACCACCAGTTTAGTAACTAATATCAGTAACTATATTACCACCAGTTTAGTAACTCACAACTTATATTACCACCAGTTTCGTAACTAATATCAGTAACTATATTACCACCAGTTTAGTAACTAATATCAGTAACTATATTACCACCAGTTTAGTAACTAATATCAGTAACTATATTACCACCAGTTTAGTAACTCACAAAATATATTACCACCAGTTTAGTAACTAATATCAGTAACTATATTACCACCAGTTTAGTAACTAATATCAGTAACTATATTACCACCAGTTTAGTAACTCGCAACATATATTACCACCAGTTTAGTAACTAATATCAGTAACTATATTACCACCAGTTTAGTAACTCACAACATATATTACCACCAGTTTAGTAACTAATATCAGTAACTATATTACCACCAGTTTATAACTCACAACATATATTACCACCAGTTTAGTAACTAATATCAGTAACTATATAACCACCAGTTTAGTAACTCGCAACATATATTACCACCAGTTTAGTAACTCACAACATATATTACCACCAGTTTAGTAACTAATATCAGTAACTATATTACCACCAGTTTATTAACTCACAACATATATTACCACCAGTTTAGTAACTAATATCAGTAACTATATTACCACCAGTTTAGTAACTAATATCAGTAACTATATTACCACCAGTTTAGTAACCTGCAACATATATTACCACCAGTTTCGTAACTAATATCAGTAACTATATTACCACCAGTTTAGTAACTCGCAACATATATTACCACCAGTTTAGTAACTCACAACATATATTACCACCAGTTTAGTAACTAATATCAGTAACTATATTACCACCAGTTTAGTAACTAATATCAGTAACTATATTACCACAAGTTTAGTAACTCACAACATATATTACCACCAGTTTAGTAACTAATATCAGTAACTATATTACCACCAGTTTATTAACTCACAACATATATTACCACCAGTTTAGTAACTAATATCAGTAACTATATTACCACCAGTTTAGTAACTAATATCAGTAACTATATTACCACCAGTTTAGTAACCTGCAACATATATTACCACCAGTTTCGTAACTAATATCAGTAACTATATTACCACCAGTTTAGTAACTCGCAACATATATTACCACCAGTTTAGTAACTCACAACATATATTACCACCAGTTTAGTAACTAATATCAGTAACTATATTACCACCAGTTTAGTAACTAATATCAGTAACTATATTACCACAAGTTTAGTAACTCACAACATATATTACCACCAGTTTCGTAACTAATATCAGTAACTATATTACCACCAGTTTAGTAACTCACAACATATATTACCACCAGTTTCGTAACTAATACCAGTAACTATATTACCACCAGTTTAGTAACTCGCAACGTATATTACCATATTTTCAAAAAGGCTCTGGCAGGCGGCGCAGCACAGATTGCAGAAAGCGCAGAAATAGCTAATTTTTCCAGTTTAATTTCTGGAATGTTTTTCTTACATTCAGAAAAGTGATGCTGATAGCAGTAATGAAATTTTTGGGCTTGCTTCTGATATATGGATTTACTTGATGTTTTCTACTGGACACTTTGCTGGTGCTGTTTATGAAAGGTATTAAAGTGCAACATTTGGGCTCAACCGACCAACCTTATTGGATTATGATACCATTTCATTTAACTTCGATTTGTGATTTTAGAAATAAAATCATAGCACATAAAACGTTTCACCGTTACACAGTGAGAGCAAAGCGTGGTACGGCACAAAGTTTGCAAGACAAAAAACAAGGTCATACATCAAAGTAAGAACATTATTGTAATATTAGTCGTAAACTGTGGTAAAAAACACAGGAATTTATTGGGCAGAAAAACTACAGGAATTCATTCATTGCTTCTCGCATTTACTATCTTTGACTCGCAGCGTAAAAAATACTTGCATAAAGAAAAAATGCACCTTGTAAAGCAGCATATAATCGTATATTGATTTTTGCTTGCATTATGGTTTATACATGGAATTATTTTTATTACACAATTTGTTGCAGACACATTCTGTTTTGTTTTCTCTTTAATGTGTATTTTTTGTTTTCTAGATCTGCAGGTGCATCAATAAGACGGTACAATGAAGCTGCTTTAACACAGGTAGTAATTTTTCTTCTGTTGAGTCAGTTTGGTGGGTTTCATATTTTCGTTAGTCACAATTCTCCTGCATGATATACAGTGATTTGCAGTTCTGATTTTTTTTAATCTTATGTGCTTTTGCACATTTTTTACACTTCCAGGAGCTTTCTACACTTTTGGGAGAATGTTTTGTTTTGTTTATGAGTCAACTGGTAGTACATTAAATTTAGCAAGGATAAGCTAGAAAACCCAGGCAATTTTATGTTGAAATTCAGCTGGTCAATTCAATGTTATGCTATGATAATGATGTATCATCACCCAAATCACTTTTTGACTTTACCTGGCAATAAATTACACTTAGCAATTAGTGTCTTATCAAGAAATTGTTATTTTTCTACTATAGGAGGTTCAATCTCTTTTGTTGTCTTGGTCAAAACATTTTCGGCAAGCAGATAAAATATTTTACAAATGCTCGACATACAACTCACACATCTTGTTTTTTAACAAAGACATCATTTCAAAAGGTACATCATTGCTGTTCTATATTGTATATACGTATGTAGCGAACCTTTTTGTGGTACTGTGCTGAAAGACAACATCAAGGGTTTTTTGTGTTTTTTTTGTTTAAACTCACAGTGTTCAATCTGTTGTATGACGTTGAGATTTGTAGGCCTAGTTCTTTCGAAAAAAGCGTTGATACTGGTTGCTTTAAGCGTGTATTTATTTCAGTTCGTTTTCTCAAGAGTAAAATAAATTATTAGCGAGTACTTATTTTTGTAAATAGAAATTTTCTAGATTTTGTAGCTATTAATTTTCGTAAATAAGTATAATGGAAAGCCTAAAGGCGAATATTATATTTGATTAGGTGACAAAAAACAAGATAAGGAGAGATTTTTTAAATTTTGTAGACTGTCGATTGCAGCCAAGTTTTGCTGCAATTAACATTTTGAAGGATTCAGTCAGCATTAATTTTTGCAACTTTGCCTGAAACTTGCCAAGCTTGCTAAAATTAGTGTGCACATGAAAATTATGCTGGTAGAGGGATAAATGACATGGGAAATTTAGACTACCAAAGTTACACTACCTGCATAGAAAATATTAGGGCTGCTTTTCAAGCATTTGCGCTTCCAGCTCCCAGTGTTTGGACGATGGCGCTCAATATTCTTAAGGGGAACCCGAGGTATAAAATGATGTTGGACTTATATTGTAGAGATTAAAAAGTTGGTTAACAAGTCTTTTTAAATTTTTTAAGAAGCTCTTTTCGTTCTCAAGATATTCACATTTAAAGAATTTCAGATTTAATTATGTTGCATAAATTATGATGTCATATTTAAGTAATAGCAAACTTTGACATTTTCTGTCATTACTAATTTTAGATCTGTTAAGGGATGTGCATTCAAACTTTATTAATGCTAAGATATTATAAAGGTGAATTGATGAACATAAATTTTTCGGCCAAAGTGACACTCGTTTGCTCGTCCCAGGCCTCTTAAATATTTTCCAATGACCCAATAACTCGGGATCTCCAACTTGGTTTGCAATAACATTTTCTGGGTAAGCTTGTACAGGCCCTATATGTTTAATTAATTTCTATTACACTAAAAGACGGCAGCGTTTTTGGGATTTTTATTGGTAGTTAAAAAAGATATCCGTCTGCAAGCGCTTCGAAGTTGTCTCTTCTTATAAACTTCCAAAGCTGTAAAAATGCAAGCGATGCAGGTAGACGAGAATTCTAATGCATAGATACTAAACGCTGGGAGCTCTGGCCATGTGAAAACATGTGAAAAGAAATTCAACTTGCATAATAACGCTAATTCTTCTGTTCATTTGTTGAAATGTTATTAAGATTTCCTGATGAAGTACTGATACTATAACATTTGCTATTGTATTTTAGATGATGGGAGGTGCTGCAAGATTTCACTGAACACAAGAAGACCAACACTCAATGAAACGAAAAGAATTCATTCATTGTTTACCACCATTGAGAATTATGGTATGTAGTTGACACAAATTAATAACTTTTTTGGTGCTTTGCTTTCTGTCATTTTCTGATTAAAAATGTTTTTTTTTTAGTATTGTACTCAGTTTCTGTATAATTTCAAAACACTTTTGTGACTTACTTCGTATTTTTATGTTATACCAATGATGATTTGTTTATTGATTATTCGATACTTAACGTTAATCTAAGCTCCGATTTAATAAATTTTAAAGAATATTTTTACAGCAAAATTGAATGTTTTTCATCACTGATTCGCGAAAAAAATTTTTGTGACCAATACTTTTCGCAAGCTCTCTTTTTGTCTCAACATAGGTAAAATTTCTCTTTATTAAGCCTAAATTTTGACTGTTATGTTTACCCACATCGCAAAGATATGTGTCTTCCATCTGTTGTGAGCTGTGGCGGTCAATATTTAACTTGTTTCCTTTATATTTAGGCCCAGTTGAATCTATAGAAAAGTTGTTAGATAAATACATAACAGAAGAAGAGGAAAAAACGACACGATTAAAAAACAAATTGAATAATGTGAATATAAATTCTGATTTTGAACATACAGTGAAGACAGAAAATGAAGAAACAACACAAGAAAAGAAGAAGAATAAAAAGAAAGTTTTAAAATCGAAAAAAGAGACTTCTGATATTGACAGTAAAACGAAAGAAACGATTGGTGGCGAAACATACGTGGAAACAGATGGTGAGAATTTGATGGTTTGTTTTTTATTTTAATAATGGAACAGGGACAAACCTCTACAAGAATTTTCTTAGGTTTAGTCGTTTTTATTATTTATCGAGCTAGGGAATACAACTATTCATACATAGCTTAATTTGCAAGTTTCCAAAAACTCAGGGAACCATACCCTCCTTTTCAGTGTTGCTGTAAGTTCTTGGTTAGGTCCCTTGATCTATCTCAGCACAACTGCTCACATGCTGACACAGGCTGTCAACATTGAGTTGAGGTTAGAGGGAGAGTGTCATGATTTAGTCTTTTTCACCAAATATAGGGTTATTTTTGTGATTGTTTTGTTATTATTGTGACCATTATTCTTCCGAATTTACTTCGTGAATAATTTTGCTATCTTTGTGACTTGTGTGTACAAGTGTTCTGATTGGTTTAAAACCCTACGATTTTTTTTATTACCATATTAACAGCATTTCCGGCATGATGTAGAATTTTACAAATCCAAAACGACGTTCAAAGCAATTAAGATGTTCTGCATGGCCAGCGACGCCAGGGGCAAGGAGAGTCATACCTCCACCCTTCCCGACCTTTCTGTCAAATTTAATCTAGTATTTATTTGCAAATATAAAAAAAACTCCTGTGCTATTTCTGCATTTTAAATGGAAAAAACCTAAAATTTTATTAAAAAAAGAAAAAGAGTTATCTTTTTTTTGTACTCTTAAAAATCAATTGATTCTTTTGGTACAAGATGAAACCTCAGATCTCTTCTCTTTTAGTAAAAATACAGAGTATAGAAATTCTGATTTTTAATTTTACTATACCAAAGAATCAGGTAAATAGTGGCTTTAGTTGCAATTTAGCTAGCTTCTTCTCTTAGAAAATAAACTACTCTGGTACCAGCTATACGAATGCTGTATCTCCAGTGATCTAGAAAAACTGCGTGGCTTCTTTCACTGCGAAGATGAGAATAAAGAAACAACAACTTCAACAGAGGATGATACAGGAGACAAATCTTCCAATGGAACAACTTCCAATGGTTTGTTAGATGTAACCAGAAAGAAAAGGTTTATGGGTGAGAATTACATGAACTTCTGTTCAAATAAAACTGGTGATACCTTACTGCATAGAGCTGTGAGAAGTCGTAGTAAAGAAATTATTTCCTTGCTTCTACAAAATGGTTGCGACCCTTGTGAACGGTAAGAACCATTTTGTAAAAACATTGGTCCACATTTTTTTTCATGGTAAATTACTATTCATTCAGGCGGTTTCTTAGATTGTGTTACACCTTTTATGGTTAAAATATATCATCTTCATTGTTATGCTGCCTTTACCTGGGTCGCAGTCATTTTAAAAAAATTCAGAGAGGAAGTTAATAGAGATAAGCAGCTAATTTAAAAGGGGTAATTTCCGGAAATTTGAAGGTTTGTGATACAATACAAAAGAAAAGATTTTTAACTACCCTTTTTTATACCCGTAGCGAACATGAGTATGAGATCACAGGAGAAGGGGAAAATAAAGAATGTACTAAGTGCCGTAGAATTAAAATTTCTAAATCGCATAAACACTGCAAGCGTATAAAAATCGCATAAACACTGTAATGAAACAAACATCAGCATGAAAGTATATTGAGGTTAAGCTTAAAAAATAATAGTCCTATAAAACAGAATTTATTCTTCCTTTTTTTTAAAAAATGCAATTATTTTAGATTTTTTCATTGTTTGAAAACATGGCTAGATTTAAAAAGGTTTAGTGTATTTACTGTAATGTGATCAAAACTGTGGTGAATGTGAAGTGAAAATTATCTGAAAATAAGAATATATCCACAAATGATGCAAAATTCGCTGTTTTAGAAACGAAGAGGGGAAGGTACCATATGATGTTGCTGCTGATAAGAGTACAAGAAATGAATTTAGAAGATTTATGGCTAAATATCCTGAAAAATATGATTACAAAAAAGCAAAGGTACAGGAGAATCTTAGATGCCCTGCGAATCATGAGAATTGTTTACACGAAATCAAAATAAAAGTTTCACGTTATTAAAATACTTGTTAGCCCGTGGAGAATTCGCAGGTCGTAGCAAAGTCGATAAAAATATATCGCATTTGTTATTTGTAGCTTTAAGATTTCGTACATCATTAGACAAAATAGGGCTATTGTTATAGAGATGTCACATCGAATTTCTTAGGGTGTATTCTTCGTTTAAGGATTTGTGAGAGTTTGTGCCTTAAATTGTGCTGTAGATTGATTTTTCATGTCATAGATGTCTTCTCTACAGAAGGTCACAACAAAATGATCTTTCTGTAAAAGTTTAACTCCATGATCTAGTGGGTATTTCCACGGACCAGCCGGCTAGTAGTAGTTAAAATAGGATGAATGACTTCTTGTTAAGAAGAATCTTTTTGTGTTCCGATTTTCCCAACATTTTTTAACCGGGTGAATTGTTCAGAATCAAATGATTTTTTAATCTTTCGCGTGAATGTTACAAACTTCGTCAAAAATGTCATAAACACGGAAATTTTTACCGTTTTTTTACCTGTTTCAACGTTTTGGTTGCTGGTTTTTTTATGCATTTCGTTTTTTTTTACTCGTACAGATTCCAAGTCCGTTGAGTGAAGAACAGGAAGATGAACAAAAAAGAAAGAATGCCGAAAAAAAGAAATCTCAAAATAAAGCAAGAAAAGATAAATTAAAAGTATAATTTTTACTATTATTTTATTTTAACCTTGTTTTATTACATACTGTAATATGCAAACAAGTAATTACGATAATAGTTACATGATACTTCAGTCAGCGGACAACCCTAAACTTAATCCTGGGTTTATAAGGAAGTAGCAAGGTTTTGTTTTCTATAGAAGAGGTCCTACACGGTTGGATTTGTATACGTAGATTAACCGCACGTTAGTTATTGGTTAGATTTTTAGTGAGCTCACACCTGTTACTGTGGACAACCATCTTTAACAGGGGGTTGTTGGCAAAGAGAAGTGAAAAAATGAACACAGAATCGATATGAAACAGCCTTTCGTATATTGACAAACACTTCATTAATGTTACACCTATTTTGTTTTTGGTACAAACAGTATTGGACGCAACCAACTATTTATTTTTAGGCTATCATTTAAAAGGACTTATCATTAATTTTGACAACTTTGTTTCGTGTCCCCTAAGTTCGGTGTTTATACTAATTTACGGAACAGGTCTATTTTTCCTGATTTTGAACTAAAAAATGATTTAGTCTGCTTGTTAGGTAAAATATTGACATTAAATCAAACAATAGCCGGTGAATAGTGGTAATTTTTGATAGGTTTTTGACAATCTTGTAACCTTTTGGTTAGTGTAAATTTCTTAGCAATTTAAGTACAACTTTGACAGTTTAGTTGCTTATAAAGAAAAATACGTACAACTATATAAGTATAGAGCTCCGAGTTTCACGGGCGATCGTCTACGTTATCGGCCAAGACTTCGACGTGGAGGTGGTTAAAATGTGACCGATGAATAACTGAAGACCGCCAGAATTTTAGTTAAGAAAGTTTGGGCCGGTAGGATAAAATTTAAAAAATAATTATGTAGTATCAGGTGATACATTAATGTTATTTAATGTTAAAAAATAATTTGTTTGGATGACGGATTGCAGAAACAAGCTTAGCAATTTTATTTTAAGTTTTAACATTTTTATTCCGCTTTTTTGTAAAAGTTTAATGTATGTCTAAGGATCGCTCATGGAAAACTCGAAGCAATGTCAAATTTCAACATTTCAAAAAAAATACAGACATATGAACATTTTTATTTGATTATTTTCATGTGAAAGAAAAATAAATGCTTGTATTGTATAAATGTTAATGTAAATTGTTGTCCCTTATATCGCTATATTTTTTACAAAGATATAGAACCTTTTATTTGCATCACAATACTAATTTTAAAGTTTAATCTCCAGTTCGGCATCGCCTTACCATTCCTCCGAAAAACATAGTATTTTAATACCACACTATAATCTTAAGTACTAATTGAAGGTTTGAGTTTACGCATATTTTACAGGCGAAGAAGGCTGAAGAGACGCAACAAAAATTAGCAGAGAAGGAACAGAAAGCATTTGAAGGCCTGTCTGATCGAGAGAAGGTATGTAGAGCGTCGGGTTTGGTAAAGCTCCTGATGAAACATTGCCCCACCCCTTTGTAAGCACACCCCTTTGTAAGCACACCCCTTTCATTACCAAATCTAACAATCCTGAACCTGGTATGAAAAAGCATCTAAAAGTCCTGTCGCTAAGACGTTTTTAGGCTGAAATACACGGTCCGTTTAAACGAAAGGTCAAAACCTGACGGAGAACCTGTAGGGGAAACTTTGTGAAAGGTTTCTGGTCTGCACGTAATCCGTTTAAACGTGCAAGATGCTTTAAAAGTCTTTCGAATCCTAGCAAGCAAAATGAAAAGACGTGCCGCTACGGTATCATAGCGAACGTTTTAAAGGAATTGTTTGAGGAATTGCTTGCAATTATAGAGTCATCCATACCAAAAAACAAGACACAGTGATGCGCGCTTAGTCCTGGCATAAAGCTTACTGCAACAATTCGTTTTTAGCAACGGGTGCTAGTTATTCCGAATTGTAACATATTTTTCGTGTTCGCAGAAGCACACTTGGCAAAAGTATTCCAGATTTATTATTTTTCTCGTCTCTGTCTTTATACGACGCCAACGTTACATCCCACAGACAGCTTCGTTCACGCCATTTCTCGTTCACGCCATTTCTCGTTCACGCCATTTCTCGTTCACGCCATTTCTCGTTCACGCCATTTCTCGTTCACGCCATTTCTCGTTCACGCCATTTCTCGTTCACGCCATTTCTCGTTCACGCCATTTCTCGTTCACGCCATTTCTCGATAAATTCCTCCGTAAATTCTTTTTTTTTTTTTTTTGCCATTTATTTTTGTTTTCTCTTGATTTTTTTTTACTGTAGCTATCGTGTTTTCAACTGTATTTTGCATAATATTCCGAAAGTGGTACAAGACGCCAAATGTTTAAAACAATAGATTTACTAACTTTAAAAATATTACCACTTTTATCTGTGCAGTCATTGTCATTGGATAATATAGATATTATCATGTCATAAACAAGCGAGTTTATAAACTGTTTATGCAATGATAATGCAGTTGAACTCATGTAAATCGACCTCCCATAAATCGACAAATCATGTAAATCGACCAAATTCTTCGGTCCCTTCAGAATGAAACCCTTACAACAAAACTCCTTTAATTCGACAACTCATGTAATTCGACCAAATCGTGAGACCCCCTGAAGAGTCGAATTACATGAGTTCAACCGTATCTATATTATTTAACAGATTTACGAAGTTTCAATAGAGAAAGGTCATCCATTAAATCAAAAAAGATGAACACGTCCATCTTTTTGAAATGACGGATAAGTCAAATTTGGCAGGTCAAAAAGTTTCATTTTTTTAAAATATACGATCCGTTTTGACCTATGACTTGTACGTCTGGTTCAATCCTTCTGTTTAAACGGATCGTGTATTTTAGCCTTTAGTTTGATTTGTATTTGTAGTGGAAGTGGAGGAGAAATTTTGTTAACCCTTAGACTTCGCACCTTTTTTTCAAAAAACTCGAAATGTTCATTATTTTTCGCCGACATTCTAGTTACCTGCTACCTCACCGTTGGTGAACTTAACAATGCCGTTGGGAAATTTATTCTCTTTAAATGAACTTCTATTTTGATGTCTCAAAGTTGAGTGATTACGGGTTATGGCTAATAGATGGCGTGCCCGTGTTGCAGCGCTAGTTCGCGTCCGTCTGAGTGTACAGCTAAATTCAAAATTAGGCAAAAACAGAGACGTTGCAGCACGTTTTGACCATGAGTTGGTTTTAATATTACCTGTTGTTTGATGTTTAGACTAATAGACCTTTCCCGAATTTCCTAATTATGCCAAACTCAATTAAAGAAGTCGATACTAAAAATGATTCTTATCCCTAAGTTCCTTAGCAAAAGGTAGAACAAATTACCTAATTTCGTAAATATTTCTGTTCGTTAAGTGCCTCAATTGCGAACTGAAAGTTACGGTCAAACCCTTCATATAGCCGAACTTTCTAAAAATAGCGTCGTTTTCAAAATAATTATTTTCTTCAAATCTAAATAAAATCCAACCAGAATATTATATTGCTCTAAAAACTTCATTTTTGTCATGATAATTTGGATGACGTCACAATTATTATAATTTATGAAATTCAGGAAAGGTGTATTGGTACATTTAAAAAAAAAAAAAAAGTACACCAAAGATTTTCCCGTTGCTTTCGATCGTACAATCTGTTTAAGTTTATGTTGGTTTTTACAGAGAGCAGTGATGGCTGAACGAAGATTCGCATCTCAGCTGACAAACTCTCTTAGGTAAGCATATACGTGTGTTTCTGTGTACTACAGAAATAACTTTCTCTTCCTCTTTCCGTGAACTCTTTCATCTCCTTGTTGTTTGAAGCGAAAGTGTACAATTCCAGTTTCTAGACAAACTGATGCACAGTTTCATTTCCTTCATATGTATGTGATCAACAAAATCCTCGAAATGATCAAATTCACTTTCGTAGAGTGGGAAGTTTTTTTTAATGAGCGCGGCATGATATCTGGAAATAAATAATAAAATAACGTTTTCATTATATATATTGTATTTTGCTCTCCTTCCTAGATGTTCAAATTGTCGGAAAGAAATTTCAGAGAAGGAAGCATTCGAAAGATACGAATACAAATACTGCACTACGAATTGTGTTCATTCTCATAAAACGTTGATAGGGAAATGAAATGTTTTTATAGGAAGTAAGTAGTGACTGACAAATCGAAGATGGTGCGCTTAACGTTAACCCGTCGTTACGAAGGATACCCTTCGTAACGACGGGTTAAATGTTTTAAATGTTTCACGCCGTGGAACATCGATTTTTAGGGGGAATAGAAAGTATTTGTTGGGGAATATAAAGGTTGGGATTTTAGGGATTGACAATAATCAAAATACATGTAGGCCTCTTTTTTAAAATTTCTTAGAATTTCTTATTAAAATATAAAATGTTTATAAGAAAAAATATTATATATAGATTCCATTATGTCATCTTCTTTTCTCGGAATTTCTTTCTTGTCTAGAGAAAATCACTTATGCTTTTGCTTCGCGATTTTGAACATAGGAGATTCCCTTCTCCGTTATTACCAGCCGGTGTTGTCAGCGGGGCAAGGCGGAGCTTCCTTTTATCTGTGTAGACTATACGTAGAAAGAAGTGTTTTTTAGCCATTAAGCTGATATTGAATGGGAAGTAGCATAGTTGTTAAGAGATGTAAAAATAGAGCAAGTGAAGTATTGTTTTCTCCATAAAAAATTAATATTCACCTCAAGATCAAATAAGTATTTAATACCATCACTTATCAACTTCAGAGAGTATTATAATTTTCTTTCAAGTAACAAATAACGGCTCCACAACTTCCCTCCTCCTCGGGTGTTAAAATGGGTGGGCAAATTGTGTACACAACAGTTTGTTGCAACATCGAATAAGAATACGAATTCGATAAAACGCACGAAAGAAAAGATCTGTAAGACATTATAATGACAACGTAATCTGCGTGCAAAACTCGTATCAGATGTATGCTGGATCTTGCCTGAATCACCACGGGAGAGAAAATGTGTATGTTTTAATCGCTTTATAGTGTGTTTATGCTCGCTTACCTGATAGATTCATTCTGGTATGCTCATGTTCTTTCCAAGAAATCATGGAATCTGTTAGTCTTGAGAAGTGAAATTTTTCTAAATTTTGATATAATGACGTACAGGGAATCTCGCGAATATACCCTTAAAATGGCGGGAATATTTGGGGTGTCATTATAAATGCTATGGGGATGAAAAAATTTCGAAAAATTAAGCAATCAAACAAGCACAAAAACACATGTTAGCAATGAGTATTTTTTTTTGAACGGGGTAGAAATGGTATAAATCCCAAAGTTGTCTTTAAAGCTCACCTCCCACTCCCATATAAGTTAATTTTAAAATGTTCATAACATATTAGTATTGAACAAAAAAGTATTTGTTTCGCAAATACATGTCACAGAAAACAGAAATTTATCTTTAAAGATTGTATTTTTCCCCACTTCGGTCACTTCTCCTCCGCCATGTCTAAATGATTTTTCGTTCAAACTTATTGCGGATTCAATTCCATTTTGACGTCATTGCGTTGCTCCGGAGTCCGCTAGTTATAAAAAGATCGAGTGATAGGGATTTTACAGCCGCTATACCCCCGTTTATGATTCCAGAGACTTATTCAAGATAGCGTTTGGATTTACATGCATTTCACCACTAATGAGTGTTTTGAGATTAAGTTGTTTTGAAGTGAAGGTGAGCCGTAGTAACAGTCAGACTTTAAAAAAACATAGTCATTTGCCAAAGAAATTTTAAGTAGGGGAATTATATATTGTTAAATTTTGGGAATTAATTGCCTTTTTAAAAAGTTGGTGATTAAAATCGGCATGTATTAATTACATGCTAAATTGATGTCACGAGAAAAAAAGGGTAAGGCAACTTTATAGTTAATTATATTTATAAACAATACAATTAAATTGTTAGTTGTTTGTTTCCTGACAAGCATTAGAGTTGCTTTTCTTTGATAAATTTAGTAAGAAATTAGATGTGAAAATATTGAGATCGATTGTCATTCTAAAACTTCAAAAATTATTGATTTCAACGTTACTGTCTTATGAGGAAATATATATTTTTGGTTTATCCATCATAATTGCGCATATAATCCCGATTGCTGCTGTTACTCTTAATAGAGTCATATTGTTTTTTTCCGGGAAATCCCTGGAACGTAGTGCTACTTAAGGGTTTTCATAATCACTTCGAAGTAACACTAGCACGAAACAAGGAAATGTAACACAAAATTATATGTTGTTTTATATGGGACAATGGTAATTTGTATAGGTATAATTAATAAAGACAGTTATAGAACGTTATCAGAATCAAGTTGTTTTTCTAGGGGCAGGCAAATTTATTCGTGAAGTGGGTCTCGTATCCAAAAGTGTTTATAGTTAAAAATGGGGGCCATGGTCACCCGGTTTGGTGTTCCGAGTTTTCTACGCAAAAGAATTTAAGAATAAAACTTATTTTAAAAATCTTCCAATCTAACCTTTTATGAAACAGTTCTTATTACACGGTAGCAACGTGTTACACGGCCACATAAGAAGATGGAGCATGTGCGTTTTTTGTTATATAACATCCACATTGTTTCAGAAACCTTTTAAAAAGTATTACACATTAATAAGAAGGCTACGTGGTACACATTAGGGAGAATGGCTACGTGGTACACATTAGGGAGAATGGCTACGTGGTACACATTAGGGAGAATATTTTCCCTCCATTCACTTCATTCGTTTACCAGGACGTCTATTTGTAGTATATATTGCAGCCATTTACTTTATCTTCGAAAAGACTAGGTCTAAGCAGCTTTAGCTGTGGTTTTGTTTTGCGGTACACTTAATAACTGTATGACGCATGTGCTTCCAAGAAAAGATATTACAAAGATAACGTGTGGTTATTTTATTCATTTTAGTTTCTATGGTTACTTACAATAATGAACATCGGGTTTATTACTAGTACTACTACTACTGGAAGAAAAATTAGCAGCTTCTTCTCGAGAAGTTGATACAATACAACCTTCTTTCCAGGGCTTATTTAGCGCATAGATGCTTGAGAAAAAATTCTTTGTTTCCAGAATTCGTGACAACACGTTCTTACCTTCCCCATTGTCGGAAACTTTTTAAATGAAGAAATGTTTTAAACTCTTTTATTTTTTTTGCTAGGGTAGTAAAAGAACAATGGGAGAGATAAATTTGGACTTTCCCAATTTTTTCAGTATTTATTTTCACTAGTCGGTGGCCCGTTCTTTTTATATCGCATTGCATGCGTCTTACTACTTTCGGTACCATTTTGCGTGACAGACAGACAGACGTATACGGGTAATTTAATATAGAATCTATCTATTAGCTTTCTTTTCTGTATTGTCAATTTTAGGTTTCGGGGAAAACCTTTTTTAACAATTTTCTATTTATTTATCTAAGAAAACTGTTTTTTTTGGAAGCACAAATTGTTGTTGTAACTTTATTCTTGTAACGTTTTTGTTTACTTTTGCATTTCTCGAAAACGTAACAAAAATTTCTGTAATTCCACGAACAAAAGGCTCGTGAATAAACAAAACACAACATGTTTAACAAGAAGAAAATCCTGAAAATCAACCTCGATCTTAGGGCTTTTTTTCTCTTTTTGATATAAGGGACAGCGAGAAAGAATTTCTTTCTCGTTGTCACTTATATCAAAAAGAAAAAAAAAGCCCTGGGATCGAGGTTGCCTGAAAATTTAAAAATAAAAATTTTTGTTAAGTAACGATATAGTGCTCTGTTAGGTTTTCCAGTTTGTCTTAGTTTTTCTGCTAAATTAACCTGAGGTAGATGGGGCAGATGTAAAAAAATGACTACAATCTCCCACAAGCTGGAAAATTTCGAAGTTCGCTCCCAAAAGTAGTTATACATGCAATCTGAAGTTACCAAATTTCAGTTATCAATGTTTACAGCTGAAAGTTTGCTAATTTTGGCTGACTTTATTGAACACTGTTTTTGTCCATTAGAACCCTGTATTCGGTTAAAACGTAAAATTATTATTTTTTGTTAAAAATAAACTAGGCAAAAATATTTTGAAGTGTTTTTTGATATAGTATGAACACTGTTTACTTGATTGGAAGTTTAACGGTGAAACCTCTTTCTTATGACTATGTTCTATATGACTGACACCTCATGAAGGTAGGAGAAGAGATTTCATGTGTCAGCAGTCGAAAGTACCTTTAATTGCAGCCTCTTGTGCTTCCGAAAATCTTACTTCTTACAAAAAAACGTGGAAGTAGGAGACATAAAATTATATCTGCTATCAGTTCGAAAGCAAAATTTGTCAGTATTTACCCGTCTTTTTTAACTAATAATTAATCACGAGCTCATCCTCAGGGTTTTTTTTATCCCTTTTATATACTGGAAAGAATGTTGATTGGTTGTTTTTAAATTTTTTTTTTATTTTTTGTCTGTAAGGGGGAGATCACACGAAACAATTAAACGCTCGTTTCCAACGTCTATTATCTCTTTATACATTGAGCTTCGCTGTCATAAATTAAAAGACAATAGAGGTAAGTGGGAACGAGGTTGTGAATGGTAATTCCCATTTTCAGAGAATATAGTATTGTTGTAACTTATTTGTAAACAAATCCGCTATATAGTTTACAACAGAGTGAAGTAAAGTTTGAAGCAGTGTATACCTATCGTGAACAAACGAATGATGTAATTACATATACAAGTTTAAAGGTTACAAATAAAAGAAAATAAAAAAAGTAAAAAAAATATGTCTGATCAAGGAGAAATAAGAGAGAAAGCTGAGGGTGGAAAGTTAATGCATTCTTTTACAGAAGAATGGGTGAAAAAACATCGCCCGTTACGCAATTCAGCAGCGTGCGGTGTGACATCAGGGCGGATCCTAATAACTGTTTTAATAGTGGCGTTGTTAGTAATCTGTCTGGTTGTCATTGTGGGCGTCATGGTGTATCACCGTATTACTTTAAATAATGAATCAAACATTGCCCAAATCAATAATTTGAAAGCTGAATATGCAAGAATGCAGTACTCAGTCAATCGCAAGATAGCTTCAGCGAGATCGGTTCAGCCGACGAGAAAAACTCGGCCGCCCATCACCGCCTTAGCACAGGTAAGCAATTTGTTTTTCTTTACTAGAATACAAAGACCAACTTATCGTACTTTTCCCGGAATGTTTTCTGTGATAAAGATCGCAATTAAAACCAAACGTTATCAATATTACTAATCATATTAAGATAAAAGTTTGCAAAAACAATTTTATTATTTTATATAAACCGAGCACTCTTGGATACGTTAAGAAGTAGAAAACGTCGTAAGCCGAGACCCACGTAAATTTAGTAAATTTTAATCTTTTTTTTTTCCAAAATGGTTTTCTAAATCAATTTTCGCAACTTTTGTACAATTCATTAAATTTTGTCAATAACTTTTTCAGAAGCCAACCATTTCCTTCCATTTGCGTTACAAATGACGCGTAAAAAGCTGTTTACAAAAGTATTGGTGTAAAGTCAACCTCGTCCACAGGGCTCTTTTTCTTTTTTTTGAAAAATAAAAAGAATCCTGGGACGAGGATGGTTGTATTGCCTATTTCTTACTCCATCACTTGTGGCAGGAGTTAGAAGAGAAATAAATTGGTATGAGGTTGTCAGAATTAGATTTGTGTCTATCTAGTTTTCCTGGTGTCAAAGTTTTTAATAAATAGTAAACAGATTTACTAACTTCGTGCCCAGCTTTCGATGCTTTTTATATTTTCCCTAAGTTTTATATTTCCTTCTTTCTGTTCATAATAATAACCGGTTTAGCAAGTTTATCAATTGTTTTTTTAATAACTGTCATTTTAAAGCCATTAAAATGGCGGCTTTAAGTAAATAAGAAGTCAATTGTCTGCTTTATAAATAAGTAAAAGAGTTATGACCTACTTGTATGTATGTATCTATTTCGTCGTCAGAATAATTTTTTTTTACATGTTTGTTCGTTTTTACAATCAAATAATGACTGGAGCAAGTAGAAGACATATTTTGTCTTATCATCAAGCCCCATATAGTTCAGATAGGTTAAAGAGAGCAAGTTAAAATTAATGCAAAGAAAAAATAGTTACAATACTTGTTGAACTTTCCCGCCATTTTTTAATTTAGCTTGGTTTCCATCTGGCGTTAACTCGCGTTAAGCAGGTGCGCTAATTGGAGTTAATTTTTTAACGCCTAATGGAAACGTCGATGACTAAATTTTATACCCCTGGAAAATCGAATTAGAGAGAGTCAACTGTATGCAATGAAAGAAAAAAATATAAACAAAACAATTTTAAAAAACGTCCAAAAGTAAAAGCGCAAACATCACAACGCTTAAGAGTACTTAAACCTAAATTTACACTAAGAAAAAAAATTTCCTCCAGCGCGGTGCGTTTTTACGATAACATGATAGCCGCAAAATGACGTATGTTGACATTCGGTTTGGATTGACAAGCTTGAATCACATCCCAACTTGCCACAAAATTCCAGTCTTATATGTTTGTGTTTTTCTATTTTTATGCTCCATCAAAACTTAATGTCAATAAAAAACGTAAATGCAAACTGTGCTTTGGCATGCGCTTCTGCTTTGTACTATAAGACTCTACTTCCTAACCATAACTATCGTTTTAGTTATTCTATTCGCGCTTTAACTTGCCTAGCCATAATTTGTACAAAACAGTGACAGTTCCGACTTTGCTTAGCGACAATCCCCGACTCTTCTTGAAGCGGAAACATACAAGGGTAACATACCGGTATACGTCTGTCTGTCACACAAAATGGTAACCGCTGTAGCGAGACACACGAAATGCGGTAAATAAAGGACGGGCGAACCCGTGGAATTATCTACGGACGACCAACTAGTTAAAAAATATTTCATTTTTTATAGAAACCAATCATACTGTTGGATTTATGCGGAAATGACCAGTTAATTACTACAGATCCTAGTAAGTATCTAGTTACCAGGCCTTTTATTTAATATAAACAGCTATTATCCCCTGGCTTACTGGGAACTATTTATTTTTCAGCAAATAGAACCTTTGATTAACTGAAAATGGTTTTGACCTTTTTAACTGTATCGAAGAAAGAACTTTGCAATTACCAGGAAAGAGAAGTCCTGTTGACGAAGTTGCTTTTTTAAGGTTGTATTTCTTTGATTCAGATCGTCCAATCCACAACTGGAAAAAGAAAATTCACAATGGTGATATTGAATTCCAAAAGAATTTTTTTATTCGCATCCAAACACCTGGTATTTACCAGGTGCAAGTGCAAGTGAGTACTGTATTTTTTGGGAAAATTGACCTGAATTAATATCATAATTAAAAAGTAAGGCATTGCTTTTGCATTGCTTTTTAATTAGAGAGGCTCTGGGAATAATAAGATATTCAAATAAATGTTCTATAATGCTATGTCAGTCAGCTGAAATATTCGATTAAGTTCTTATTAATATGCTATTTCCCATACAGTAATGGTAGCCATTAGGTGCAATCTACGAAATTAATTTTTTTTATTAGAATTTTTAATTAAATAGAGGGAAATATCCCACCTTAGTTTCGTTTCAGCTGTTTACAAAGAAAATCAAGTTAAAAATAGATAAAAAAATCCCCTTATTTAAAAAGTCTCATATAAACTTAAATAAACTTTCATTTTCCTGGGTAAATAGGATAAGCTTCTTTATACAACACTGTCAGATTTTTCTAAGACTTTAAACCATTTTGCTAACAACAACAACAGAATAAAATATATTGACAACCTTGTTTCCGGGATCCCTGTTGCAGGATGTCTGCTGGACTACCGTACTATTTGTTTGAGTTATTTTATAACTGAGATTATTTACATGTTTTTATATGAAATTTAATATGCCGACGTCACGTGGTTAAGTTAACTTCGTACCCAATCCACAGACTGCCGTGCTGGAACCTGACGGGCTTTAAATCGGATTAGGTGACCTTTGATATCTTGATCAACGAGCATGCGGACAGAAACCTATGCGAATGGAAAAATTAGAGAAATTTTCGCCTTTCGTGAACATAAACTTTCGCGAACATAAACTTTCGCGAATCAACGCTCTGGGAAAATTTGACGAGCATTAGATTTCGCGAATCTTCTAACGTTTACTTTACAATCGAGGATTGGGACTCAAAACGTAGCCTTTCATAATCAAAGCATAAAAAAAATTTCTAGACATTTTTTTCTTTCTTTCTTTTTTTTTTTGCGAATTTTAACTTACGCAAATAAAAGGAAATTCTTTTTTTTTGGAGTTCGCAAACTTTAAATTCGTCCAAAATTCGCGAAAGTTAACTTACAGCAGTTATGATACATCTCTTCGCAAAAACCCATGGTGTTTGCATCAGGGAATTTTAATTGTATGGAAATACCATATGCGACTTTTGCGTACGCTCTGATTGTACACATTTTTCACATCTCCGTGTATCTAAAAAAAAATTGGCAAAAATTATACTAAGAAACCTTGAAAAACAAAAAACCTTAAAAACTTGAAATTGTTCAACAAAAAATTCTTGCCTTATTCCCTATTGTGTTGAAAGCTGTGCTGAGAAAAAAAATTAATTCAAATTTTTTTCTTTGTAGATGTTTTTTTACAAAAACGAAGAATATTTTCGCAAAGCAAACATGAACATTACAACATTAGACTTCCACATCAAGAAGGGAAGATCAACTGTATTAGCAAGAAAAACGGTTCCATTGACAGAGTGCAAGAAACAATGTGTTAGAAGCATCTCAAGAATTTTCGTGTTGGAGAAGAAAGCTCAGTTGTCAATACAATCTGACATAAGCTGTCAATTCAAAATGTTGCACGCCGCATCTCATTTTACGGTGCACAAACTTTAAACTTTTAAATTACAGAAAATACTCCGCTTTCGGCCCAGTCAAGAAGAAGCTTGATGCAATTTGCCAGTGCAAAATGAGGATAAAAATTGTTGATTAAAGAAAGTGGGTTGGTTAAATCAAATCAGTTAATTCAACAATCTGTAGCGGCAATGGACCAAGCCTAAACAAGGCATGATGAAAAGGTCGTTGGTAGCTACACCTTTTTAGAGAGGTACACCCAATTTAAACACGTAAGAATTAAAAGAAAATTACAAAATGGAAAGTCCATTTATTTGTAAATTTACGCATCGATCCTTTTTAAAGCTGCATGCAAATCTTGATTTAGTCCGTGCTTGCCCTTCGCAAGTTGTTGAGAACATGCAAACGCCCACGAGCAAATGTAACATTTGTTTTTAAGGGCATGTTTACTCACAAATTGGTAGAAAGAAATTAGCAAATTATCGGACATTTGGATATAAAATGTATATAAACACCCAAATGCGCAACCTCGTCCCCAGGGTTTTTTGTTTTTTTGTATACAAATATAGAGAAAACTTTACAAGCCCTGAAGACGAGGTTGACAAGTATTTTGAAATACACATGTAAATATTGTAATTATATAAATAAGTATATTTGAGAAGGATGTTACCTTCTCGTTTTAGCTAATTTTTAAAATTTTAACGATATGTCTAATATTTGTCATAATTGCACGTGTACAAAATAATTGTACTCATACAGGTCCGAGACTACGTAATTAACTTCGCGTTGGAGAAAAAGTGGGAAAGTGTTGTTTTTTAATTTGTAAGAACATTTTAAAAACACTACGCCAATTTTACACAAATTTTAGTATAAATTAGTTTGAACTAGAAATAATTCATTTTAAGGCACAGGTGTAAAAAGTAAATATATATATGTAGACGTTGTATCTATACATCAAAACTTTTTTACATTAGGGACATCCTCTGAATAGCAGTATGACGGAGTATAGCGTTATAAATTTTTTAGTATTAGATTCGTTTTAGAATCAAACTGTAAATAGTTATTGTATTGTATGTTATATATTGTTATTTTTTTAAATTTTCTATTTTTTTCAATTTTTTATACACTATTTTCTAGTTTTAGTACGTAGTTTTGATATAAAATGCGTTATATCAAAAAGTGCTTTACGCTCTTTAGTCACAGTAATATCAGTCAACTCACTTTTTCGATTTTTTTTTAATTAATAGAAATGCACAACAATTTTCTGCTTTCGCATTTTTTTTTGAACTACAATCATGTTCATAATAGTTTTGGAAAAACCACTTTCCCCCTCCCCCCCCCCCACTCTTCAGTGTTGGTTGGAGGTCTTTTCCAGAGTCGCCGGCAGTATTTTGGGGCACAAATCAACACAAAATCAACACTGACTGTAGGGGGAGAGGGGGAAAACTCTGAAAAAAGCCTCAAAAGCCGTTTTTCCAATAATTTATGAACATGATTGTAGTTTTACTGTATGTATATACAATATTTTATATGTTTACATTTTTATTTGAATTTTTAATTACTACTTCAATTTTACAAACATAATTTAATGTACATTATGTATGTCTTCTATAGCATATAGAAATTGCACATATATAAACATGCACATTTATGTATGTGTTATATAGCATATAGAAATTGCACATATATAAACATGCACATTTATGTATGTGTTATATAGCATGTAGTGTACATCTATGTATGTCTTATATAGCATATAGAAATTGCACATATATAAACATGCACATTTATGTATGTGTTATATAGCATGTAGTGTACATCTATGTATGTCTTATATAGCATATAGTGTACATATATAGCGTATAGAATTGCACGCATCAAATATCTGCAACAACCTTTTCCGTTGCTCCTCTCTGAACAAAGTGGGATGGCTGGTTCAAACACTTTGTTTCAGGAGACAAATCATTTGTTGTTGTTTTTTGGATTGTAAACACACAGATTTTTTTCTATTTGTTGTTTTTGCGTTGCATTGGCGGTGTTTCAACATCAGCCGTTTATATTTTTTTACTTTTAGTATTGTTTTTGAAAAAAATTGTATATTTTATTTTTAAAAGAAAGATAAACACAACAGATTCCAATCTGGTATCTATATATTTATTTTCATATGGGAGAGAATTATAAGTAAGACTAGCTGTAAGACCCGCCAAAAAATTCACTTAGCTAGATTGAGAACAAATCGGAAAATATATGAGTGATTTTTATGTGAGTCACGTCCTCTCCATATGGAAAAATATATCTTCGGAAAACTGCTTCACTTATATAGAATGAGATAGTATCATGATCATGTGTTTTCGGCGACCCGTTAAAGAGATGTTAGCCTTTATTAACCCATAAGTTTATCAACCCGTCAAAACGGCGAGTGTGCTGTCTCAGTTTTGGGGAATTTGACCAATTTCAGCCTCAGGTGGCTCCTCAGTAAGAGGTAGAGACAACCTCGTTCCCATCGCCTACTGTCTCTTTTTATATCAGAACGGCGAACGGTGATGTCAGAGAAGATACAAGATGCCCTGGAGACGAGTTTGTACAATTACATATTTATTTTAAAGGTATAACGGAGGTTGAAATTGTTGTCAGACAAAACAAACAATACGAGTCGTTTCTGTTCAATTTTAATAATCTTATTTGAAGTTAATTCATAAAAAAAATGTCTGGTATAATAATAGGAGATTTCTTGGTATAATCCATTTGTAATCAAATATTTTTGATTAAATTTTCCTGGGAATGCAAAAACATTTATATGTCGCAATATTCTGTCTGTCAGGCTAAGTGGTTGAAAAAATTATTTTTGTGTAAACGATGCACAAAATACATGCGACTTAACAACGGTTTACCTGGAAAAATTGGCATCGGTTTTATAAACCATTTACATATATAAAAAATCCATACGGATAAAACTCGTACGCGTTACATCCTCATATGAAAAAACGCTACAGGCTCTGGGATCGAGGTTGACTCGACAGATATAAGATATTTTGGCTCTAACAATAACACTATAATATGACACTGCAATAGAGTGGCCTCGTAAGCTGCTGACAATAATGATTGTGTCTTCCGAGATTTCTAGGGTTTTCAGGGTCATTGTTTTGAACAGCGCGCAAAACGACATAGTGCAAAACATAGGTGGAGTTGATCAATTTCCTGGATCAGTTTTTACCGCTATCTAAATAGCAAGAGCTGTTTCGTTATTTTAAACCACAGAAGCAAACTTGCGCCTTTTTCAAGGTAAAACTTTTTATCCACGTGCTTCAAGGAAAGTCCAGTTCTGTCAGTAGGACCTTATTTGGCTGAATGTAACCCAATCTGCCAGCCTGCATTTTCCTGGATGTGGACAAGGAAAATTCAATTTACAAGTGTTTTCGTTGCAACGGACATCGGAAATCTAGTATTCAACACGATGGTTAGCCGATATTAGGATGTTTGACTGTGTATCACTTATGTTATATTTCTATAACACAATTCCTCCACTCGTGTAAGCCTATTTAGGGGTATGCAAGTTATATCTTGGATCCTATGTAAAGACCTTTCCTAGGCAGAATGTGAGCTGTCATGAACTGTTCTGATGTCACTGACCAGTCTTTGTTAATATATTGACCAAAAATGTAATCTCTTTTTTTCGAGGTGTTTTTTTTTCGTCGTTACTGTTTGGCTCTTTAAAATCCTTTCAAAAGGCGGGAATTCGGCTATACTACACCATTACACCTTCCAAGCATTAGTGATACTCCTCATGTACACCTTATAAGAAACAGTGACAGGATTTGCATTAACAACTGTGAACCTTTGTCTGCCTTACGAATTTTTTCCGAATGTTGAATAGGTACGAGTTGAGCCCTTTCAACAAAGCAATCCAGATTGGTAGAACGGTAAAATATTGAGTAAGTATGCTCCAACAAATATTTCTTAATTGAAGGCAAACGCATTCCCGAAATGGCCTTTTCTTTTTCATTTGGACATGGCATTTTCCAACCTGCAAAGTTACGACTCCGCCGTCATTTAGTTTAATACACGTACGGTTCACAGCAACGTTATTGAATCGTACTAGTTGTTGAAGACTATCGTACGTTTATCGTTTGTAGCTGTTACGACAAAGAAAAACATTCACTTTACATCGGGGGGAAGTTGTATAATTTTGAGGCATTTGTGTAGAATCAACGTACAAGAACGGAGATGTGAAAGACTTGCATATTTTAACCTAGTGCTCTGCGTAAGGATCTATCTACCAAGCAACGCAAAAACAATGACAACATATCATATTTTGAAGATATTTTTTGCAACAGAATAAGATACTCTAGACGAGGAAAGACCAAATGAGTAGCGTTCTAGTAGAACAAAAAAATTTTTTTATTATATGTTAGCAAGAGGATCAACGCATGGTGGTGGACTCTGCTGGATGTTAGAGTATAAGAAAAGGGTAGAAATTGACGACTTATATATACTTCTTAAGGAGCTTTAGGGGATGATTGAAACCATGGAGAAAAGTTATACCAGGCAACTTATTTATAAGAATATTAAACTGAGAAACTAGTTCTGCTAAACTCAAGACAACAAATTTCTTTCTCTCGCGAAATTACAAAGCTTGTATGAGAACTTTTACGGATAAGGATCTTTTACGAACAAAAGATATAAAAGGGATGAAAAATGAAGACAGACTAGAACAAGAAAGTTTCCTAGGGATTCATGTTGAAATATTTAAAGATTTGGAATAAATACATTATCGATACCGATACCTGGTCGATACCGATACCGATACCTGGTCTTTCAATAATTTGTTGAAAGACCAGGGATTTACTATAGGACAGGAAACATCACGATCACTGCTGACGCTAGTGGAAAGGGTGTATTACAGGTGACAACTATATCTATTTAGAAATACAAGCACTACACTACCAAAACTGGACGGTTTGATCAGTAACGCGTTCGCAGCGAGACACGTTTCGCTTGTTATTGGGGAAGAAATGATTGCCTTTCTCTTATTTTGTGTATTGCAGGCAAGTCACGTCACCCGGACTACTTGACTTTTCATGTGTGTTTTACCTCTAACCAAAGTATCGAGTAAAAGCGAACTCTGTGCAAATGCTTCGCTGAGCTTCATACATAAACATTTCTATTTTAAAACTACAAAGATGATTACCACGTCAGATTAGATTAATACAAAGATTTTCTTTTCGGTTTTTTATGCTGTTGCTCGACAGAACACTCGGCATACGTCATGTTATCTTTTTGTTAGTACTGTAGGTCCAAAAGAAACTCGCCTATCTAACGAGTTTTACTTAAATATATATCTGTGCACTTGATTGACTGAAATTAATAAAAACCAACCTATTACTAACTCTTTCAACCTCGTCCCTACGGCTCCTGCGCATATGATATTCTGACCGGACGTGAGAGTATCATAGGTGTAGAAGAGCCCTGTGGACAAGGTTGTAACTTTTTTAAATGTGTCAGAGTGTTGCCTATTCGTTTTGTATGTGCAAACATCTCTATATTTGTCTGTGCACATTAAAAAGGTTGTCGTACGGAAACATAAAATGCAATATAAAAAGGACGAGCAAACCCTTGAATTTATCCACGGGGAACCGACTAGTTTGTAATAAAACTGTATGAATAAAGATTGTGATAAAAAAGCCAATTGTACGTATTTCATTTTACGACTAATGACACCGACATATGGAAATGATTCCCAAATCATTTATATCATGATATACATTTCAGATGTCACAAAAAGATTTGACACGAGTGTACAGTATACTCTCCAATTAGCGGACACCAAGGGTGTATGACCAAAGTGTCCGCTAATTGGAAGTGTCCGCCTTTTGGAAAGTTTAACATTTTAAGCCAAAAATTAGAAAATAAAGCCGATTTTTGTATCACAAAGGAAAAATAACAAATGATAATATAATATTAACATAATGATAACGAAACAAACTTTCAATCTTTACAAATCTTAAAAGTCTTTCAAACAAATTTTAACAAATGATGGATAAATGATTAAAGATTTTATTTTAAAAAGTCTTTAATTAATTGTTGTTTTCTGCTATTTATCTTGACGATCTCTATTCTCTCATCAATGGAGGAAAGAGTTTTTCTTTCCTCTCTATTGAGATCGTTTAGTTCTATAAGCTCGTCAAGCATTGTTAGCGTTGTGGCAATAGAAACTTTTTTTTTCTTTTTTTTTCAATCACGGAATTATCACCATCTTCGTCATCAGATGAAATCTCTTCTATATTTCCAGACTCTTTTCGAATATATTCATCTAAACATTTTTTCAGGTGTCCTCCTTTTAGAGTGTCCGTTAATTGGAGAGAATACTGTGTATCCAAATTGTAGACTTTCTTAGACTAAATAAAAAAGTAATTGGACTAGTGGAAAACGAACTAAGCAGCTACATTGAGATCAGAAACAAGTACACTCTTGACAGACGAAGCTAAAAAAAAGCTGGTAGAGACGGACACCTTCTTCAATCTCCAATCAAAAGGCTTCCTATTTGCCTGTGGTTGCGGTACCCCTGCTGACGCAAATCTTTTTCTTCTATGAAGCGGGAGGCGGGTCAATAATGCGTAGTCCAATTTCGTTTCAATTTATTGTGCGACCACCATTTCTAGAAATCGTGGTCCAAGACTTTTGCGACGGCGCTTTCTAGAAATAGTGGTCGAAAATTGCGACCCCTCTTTTAGAAAGCGGCATCCAAAAACGGCGGTGTTTCTTAGAATTAGGCGTCAGAATAATTTTTTCGGCCACGCGTTCTAGAAAGCAGCGCCCAGAGTTCTTTAGGACCACGCATTCTACAAAGCATCGGTGCAAATAGTGTCCGCCGACGCGTTCTAGAATGCGTCGGCGCTCAGAAATAATGTTTGTATCTTAAATTAGAAATGTCAATGTTGTTTTTAAATAGAATTCATGACAATGTTTCATAGAAGCTTAACAACACACCTGGAGATGGTCTAGAAATATGCGTTCAGCACATTAAAACAATTACGACGACTCTTCCTAGAAGAAGGCGTCCAACAAAAAAATCAACGAGGTTGCGCCGACTCTGTCTAGAAATAGGCGTCCAGAGAAAAATGAGCAAAGTTACGCCGACTCTTTTTAGGAAGAGGCGTCCAGACAAAATGAGCAAAGTTGCGCCGACTCTTTCTAGGAAGAGGCGTCCAGACAAAATGAGCAAAGTTGCGCCGACTCTTTCTCTACTAGAGAGGCGTCCATCCTGCATATTTGACCCGTAAATTTGCGCGGATGCTTTCTAGAATTTATTTCTAGACATTATTAGTTTGAGATACAGAGTCAATAATATGATTCAACTTATACTTACTTGCAACGAACTGTTTATTATGACGACGCCTCTTCCTAGAAAGAGTCGGCGCAACTTTACTCATTTTGTCTGGACGCCTCTTCCTGAAAGAGTCGGCGCAAGTTTACTCACTTTGTCTGGACGCCTCTTCCTAGAAAAAGTCGGCGCAACTTTACTCATCTTGTCTGGACGCCTCTTCCTGAAAGAGTCGGCGCAACTTTACTCATCTTTTCTGGACGCCTCTTCCCTGGAAGAGTTGCATTGATAACATACCCACCATTGACCTCAAAATTAAACTTGAAAATATCAGAAATTGTGATAAAGAAGCAGAATTTCAGTCTCAAGTTCAACGTTTCCATGAACGATTTGACTATGGTTACAACAAACCATGTCCGAAACTAGCAGACAAAACTGATTTATTGCAAAAGGTTGCTCACCACATCATAATATCTATGCAATTAGAGGAAATTCAGCAATTTTTAAAGGGACTTGAAGCTTTTGGTGTTCTTGATCTGCTTAGAAAGCATCCTTTGGAAGCCATGAAGTTATTCACTTACAACCAAGATCTTGTTGATCCTGAGGTTATCAAGTCCTGTTTTGATGTAACATATTCGAACGAAAGTGATGAAGCTGCCCTAGAGGAAGATATTTTTTACAATTGGAAAAACTTCCTCGATGAATTGGGTCACGGTAAGTCTATCACTGTTAAAACTTTCACCGTATCTGATGTCGAGAATGAAAAAACAGAAGAGAGTGCTAAATCAGAGAAAAAACTTTCACTAGGCGATGTTATGATGTTTCTCACAGGCTCTACTGTTGTACCTAATAACGAAAAAATCAAAGTTCTTTTTGATCATATAACTGGAAAGGGAAGAATCAGTGTTTCGACATGTCAGTATCAGCTCACTTTTCCGGTTGTACCAAGATATACTGGGTCAAAATTTTCTAGAAACATTACCGAAGATATTATTAATTCGCCGGGCTTTGGCATTGTTTAAAAATACTTGTTGTTTGATAAGTATATTTTATCAGTGGTATTCTATTGTTTTTTGAATTAGCATATTTTTTAAAACATCATTCAGCTTTGCAAATATTGCCCACGACAATGCTTGAATTGTGTTTTTCATAGCCGTTGACACGGGGGGGGGGGGGGTGTCTTTTGTTTTGTCTTCTGTTTTTGTTGTGTTTTAATTCTGAATGACACAGATTTTCTTTCCTCTATTTTGTTCTGTATTTTATTTTTAATGAAGCTGAATCAGTGCTTTTTATCATTGATAATGGACCATTCTTCTATTTTGTTTTTTATTTTAACTTTTAATACAGCTGTTTCAAATGTATTAAACATTTTGTTTCAATATTGAAGATTTCAAGATTACATCTGTATTTTTCAACACCAACTTGTTACATTGTTATCTACATAAATTCTGCTACAGCATCAAGTAAAAGAAAGTATATTTCTAAGGCTTGCTGAATTGTACTTGGACGTCCATTTGGGTGTCCTTTCATTGCAAGGACTGTGTCTGCAAATTCAATAAACTCAGGCTCGTTGTCTGCAACAGCAATAGCAAATGTAGGATCGTTGAATTCGCTGATGTCACTAATGTCAACAAATTTCTTGTATGATTTGCTATTGTATAGCTCTGGTATAAAATGTAAGGTATCTGGACGTCCGCGTGGTAGGGTTGAACCTCTGCTCGGTGCAATGATATGTTGATTCCAGCGCACCGCCATATCATCTAAATCTTTTCGAATCAAGTGCATGAAACAAAAACGAGCGCATTGAGCAATCAATACATTGCCACCATCCAAATAGCCCATCCCGGAAAGCTCTGCAAAAAACTCTCTCCACCACATTGGTCTATCCTTGGCCAACTGCGACCAAAAACATTCAATCCTTTGATTGTTCGGAGAGGATCCCACGATGAAACTGCCGAGACCAGCATACTCATCCGTGTGATCAGCCCTCATGCATATCTGAATGGCCTCGATTATGCTGTTCTCGGTCCCGTCGTCGCTTCTTATTCTAGTAGGTAGTCTGTTCAACTGGGTTACAGCTTCTAAGAAATAGTTGGCAACAACTTCTGGTCGTTTATTTGTGGGTCCAACTTCGAGCCAAATTAATCGGCGGGAAAACCCGTCAATACAACCGTGCATACTGAAACCGTAGGGCTTCAGTTTGTCATGCCCGTCCAAGTGCCATAAGAAATCTGGCCCAGGTACGCTGTAGATTCGGCGCCTCAACCGTTTCTTTGCGCGACTTTCAACTCCTACTGGATCCAACTCTCTTAAAATTTCCATGACAGATGATCTTCTGGCTGGTATTCCGTTTGCCTTTATGGCCTTCCACAGCTTTCTGTAGCCTAAAAAAAGTAAACAACTGTAATAACAGTTTTCACGCCTGGTAGAAAATGCTTGGGAACAAGACATTAAAAAATTTAAGTCCTGTTCGTATACTCATGCTATAATACCTAGTGACTTTCCACTTCCAGTCAATTCACTTGAAATCACTTGAATCACTTCCTCTCTGGACTCGTACTGACCAATGCGTCGTCTCAAGCCCATTTTTCTTAAACTTCTTTTCAATGTTGACAAACTTATGTAAATACTGTGATGAATTGCAAGAAAAGATATTATTTCAAGATTTGTCATGTCTTGAGAGAAGTATTGCGATATCAAAGAATCACGATCACTATTAACACTCACTGAAATGCATGGCAAGTGCGTTGGTATAGGCATTATGGCTTCGAGCTATGCTTTCGAAAGTCCATGCTGTTTCCATTAAAAGAGAAAAAAAGCGCGAAAGAAAATTAATTTTAAAGACCAGATCGATGATATGTAGGCCTGCGATATTTAAAATATTTTTTCGTCCAGTCTATATAAATTTTCTCGCAATATTTGGAAATTCTCGCGCATTGTTGAGTATTCTCGCGCAGTGTACAAAAAAATTCTCGCATAGTTTATAAGCTCTCGCGCAGTGTAGTGGAAAATTCTCGCACATTTTAGAATTCTCGCGCAGTGTATAAAAAATTCTCGCACTGTGACCCTTGTGGGCCATCGTACACATGGTTTATGGCACATTTCGCGCGTCTTTGTAAGATTTCCCGCGTAATTTTTTGTTCGTACGCCATGTATAATGACATATTACGCATGTGTGCGTAACTAGTATATGAATTTATGGTAGCTGAAAGTCGCAGCCCAATATTTTTAGGAATAAACTCGTGCGGAACATATATATTATCAACTCTATTTAAAATTATATGTACACGAAGGAACAGCTATAACATAATCGACAATAAACATGGATGTTGCAGATGTAACTTCAGGAGCTTCAAGGATCAGAGATGAGCTTGGGGAAAGATGCCAAAAACTATTTCAAGATTTCCTTGAGGAGTAAGTTTTCTCAGTTTGAACAGAAAACATATAGTCACACTGTTGCCAGATTCTCTAGTTTTCTGTTTGTTTTGAAATCTTTTTAATTTTTCCTTCTTCATGTTCAACGATTAGACGAAGTAAATGCTGTTGCCTAACAGGTAGCTTGCTACTTTCATACAGTCTAGAAAACATTCTAACCCTCCTGATTTAATCCGAAGTCTATTGGTATTAAGGAAGGTCTCCTGCTCCCCTGATTTCACAAAAAATTTTCTGATATTAAAAATATCACAAGAAGGTCAGTCAGGGAAATCCTCTTAATTAAGCTGTACAGCTTAATTTAGATGTCAGCTTAATTAGGATGTATGATACAGTCTAATTAGGCGTTTTACAGCTTAGTTAAGATGTACAAAACTTTGATCGTCTAAAACACACATTTAACTGAATTTTAGCATCTATCTAACTGAATAAATCCAATATTTACGTGCATATAAACATCTCCAATACATTAGTTTTTTCGTAGCACCCCGGAGATCCGCTAAATTTGAAGTTTTAAAAATATCCGCTTAAATAGGATGTATCACGTGACGTGACATCCTAACTAGGATGCAGTACAGCTTAAATAGACTATCGCTAACAATGAACCATTGTTTATAGTTGTTTATAGTCCATATCTTTTGAACCCGGGGTGCTGGAAATACCGTTCTTCTTTTATAATATAGTGGTCAAACTGACGATGAAAGAGCTGCAGCGGTGATTCTGCTAAAATTTACATTTTTCGAGAAATCAGGGAAAAACTTTTTCTACCTCCTAATTTAGATGTATGTCACCTAATTAAGCTGTATGATACAGCTTATTTAGGAGATCTCCAAATTAAGCTATACAGCTTAATTAAGAGGATTTCCCTGACTGAAGGTGTGCAGCCAAAAACGCATTAGCTTTGAGGGTGAACTTGGGTGACTTTTCTAATAAAATTTGCGCTTATCACCTGATAACTCCCGAACTTGCCCGAATTATTCCCAAATTAATGCAAGGTTAATTTCTACTAATGGACTGCTCATAGTTTTGAAGCCAACTGTTTGAGACTTTGTACAATACCCGGTGACGTATTTGCTTGGGTTAATTGAAAACATGGGGTACCTCAATTAGGGTAGTGATCTTAATCTTTAAAGTGTATATTTTGTAAACATACATTATATATATTTAAATTTATATTTAAATTTTAGTTTTTTAAATTTGATCACTTTTACGAAAAAATTAGCAATGTTGTACGGTGCGGTTCATAAAGGATAGTTGCCACATTTATTATGCAACCAATCTTTAATAGCTATAAAGGTTTGACCATGCATTGCATGTGGCATAGTGAAACTCGTACACAGCTATATAGCCTCGTTTTCATGTTATTTTCTCATTTACAAGAGAACATAACCATAAGATTTGCTGTGACAACCTTGCATGGGGAAGCCTTTTTTCAAGGTATTACATGTGAAATTATTGCTAAGAGAAACCATTCAGACCAAATCTAATGGGACGGTTTCCATCTGCAAAACTGGTCAGCGGCTAAGGAGAGCACATAATTATTTGATCTGTAGAATAAAACTACCACTCCAACCACTACCCCAGTTGGGGTATCCCATGATTTTAACTAACCCTTTTTGCTTTTCCTATTTTAATAGTTTTAAAACAAACTGCAACAATATTTTTCTTTTCTAAGATTCTGTTTTAATGTTTTTTAAACGCTCTACGGCAAACACTCTACAACAATCTTTTTGCTTTCTATGATCCTGTTTTAATGGTTTTTAAACTATCTACAGTGATATTATCCCTTTCTACAATCCCATTTTGATAGTTTTTAAATGATCTACAGCAATGTTATTGCTTTCTACAATCCTGTTTTGATGGTTTTTAAACGATTTACAGAGAATGCAGATGTATATAATAATACAAAGACTGTGTCTGTCTGTAACAGGCAAAGTGGATGTGTTCATTTTCCTTTGATGTAGCCAAAAAAATTATGTCTTAAATGTTAAATTGTCTGATATTACAACATGACGTTAATAACATTAATGTAACGTCAAAATCTTAATTTAAAACAACAAAGCCATTACAATGCACTTAAAACTTTTGAGGCCAAATAACTTGGAAACAGGGTGGCAACGTCAGTAATTTTTCACCGCGTGGGTAACTAGGGACACCTTGGGACCAAATTGGATAAGTTTCCCAAACTTGGGTTTCAGAATGAAGTTTTTATTTTTTTGAAAAGATTGAGCAACAAACATGAAACCATTTGAAATGATTATGAAACAATTTTCAATTTAACAAAATGATTTGAAACTATTTTGAAACGAATTTGAAACGATTTTTTTTTAAAATTATTTTTAAAATTTGTTAAATTGATGCACATGTGGCCAGGTCATTTCAGTCATCAATGAAGAAAGTCTAATCTTTTATATTGTCCTGGCATGTAATTTTAAGTCTTCAATTAGTCTGTCTACAAAATATAAACTGTTGGACGATTAATATTGCTTCTAGCATGTAATTAACAACCTAAATACAGCACTGTTCCAGGCTGGTGTAGAGGCATGCGAATGTGATTGCACACTCAAAAAATCTGATGATGCAATTTTCAACGCCTCCATGCTTGAGGTGCCCGAAAATTAATGTCATGAAGGTGTTTCAGAGCATTTGAAATCTCACAGAAATTACCAATTGGAGCCTAAACACCCATACAAATGTAGACGTGCAAATAGCTCTATGACATCTTTCTAATAGATCACAGATATGAATAAATTATGCACAACAAACAAAAATAATGCACAAAAGGTTTAGACATTTAAATCTAAAATATGGTAAACTTGTTTTGATGATGTAGTCAATGACCACCTTTTATAAAAAACTTCTCTTCAGAAATTTGTTAACCTTCTCATTCTATTGTCTAAGACTGATGAAAATAATGACCAAATGCTGATGGAAATAATGTATAGGATCACATGTGTGACATGTTGATTATAGTAAGGAAGTCTATGTCTGGAATATTCCAGTGCATGTGCTGCAATTCAAATGTGTAGTTCAATTCAGACAAGTGATTTATCACACATATTAATATTTTTGGCACATGTGATTTTTAAGCGTTGTTTTAATGCAAATTCATCTTATACTAAATTTCAATGTAATGTGGGACTACGCCTTAAAGAGACAAAGCGTAAAAAAATTGTTTATCTGAGGCGCTATCGACGCCCAAATTAAATTTCTGGATCAGCCCCTGACATGTGCGATCACACGCGTCTTCGGACATTGAATGATCAGGAAATGGCTTCAACTTATGTTGCTGTTGCAACTTCTAAAATCAATTGCGGTCAACAAACTTTTTATCTAATGCATTGACAACATGATAGAATGTCAAAAAACATAACAAATATGACTACCTGTTATTGACAAGGAAAAGGAAGTTGCTTTAAATATATTTTAATTCAATAGCTATTGTGTTTCTTTTTCTTGAAACTCATTAAGGATGCAACAGAGAACTACCATACGATAATTGCAAATTGTTATTGGTACCATATAATCCGATGCAATAATTATTCCATGTCAAACTGTGATACTGCCATATTGTAAGGGAAAAGGTCTCTGTTCAAAAAATTTAACAACATTTGTGGCGCCGTAGATTAGTGGTTATCGTGGCGCCGTAGATTAGTGGTTATAGCTCTCGTACTCTGTGCGGGAGACCGGGGTTCGATTCCTCTTGACGGCAATTCAACATGGGCGAGTGAATGTTACCATAGCCCCGGGTTAACCCAAGCCATGTGAGGGAAATTGGGGAGATGGCACACTGTGTGGGCCGTTGGATGTTGCCAGGAGTTGTCTAGTAGAGCGCGGGCCCTAATTGGGTTTGCGTATAGCTCAAAATGAGCATTAAATGTTCTAGGACTCTCCATCTAAGCCATGGCCCCTCCTGGAAATAATAGACAGGGTATATCCCTCGATATTTGTGAGGCTAGCCATGTAAAATATGCACATCTACAGTACAGTCTGAATGTAATCTACCGCGGACGCGAAACTCGCATGAATAGTTACACAGAACAATAACATTGCTATAGCTTTTGTTTTTTAAGAAAATAATTGCCTCGCTGATAAACAATGACCCCACGCGATCGATTGTTTAATCACAATAGGTTGCAAGATCAATTTTAGCAATCTATTTTGCGCGAACTCTTTTGAAATTTTTAATTGCAGTAATTAAAAACGGTGATAGAAATGTTTTATAAGATCACATTTTAAAAGTTTAAAAACGAAAAACGGCGATAGAAATGTTTTTTAAGATCACATTTTAAAAGTTTAAAAACGAAAAACGGCGATAGAAATATTTTTTAAGATCGCATTTTAAAAGTTTAAAAACGTAAAACGGCGATAGAAATGTTTTTTAAGATCACATTTTAAAAGTTTAAAAACGTAAAACGGCGATAGAAATGTTTTTTAAGATCACATTTTAAAAGTTTATAAACGAAAAGCGGCGATAGAAATTTTTTTTTAAATCGCATTTTAAAAGTTTAAAAATGAAAAGCGGCGATAGAAATGTTTTTTAAGATCACATTTAAAAAGTTTAAGAACGAAAAACGGCGATAGAAATGTTTTTTAAGATCGCATTTTAAAAGTTTAAAAACGAAAAACGGCGATAGAAATGTTTTTTAAGATCACATTTTAAAAGTTTATAAACGAAAAGCGGTGATAGAAATGCTTTTATTTGTTTCAATAAAAAACTATGCGGAAGGATTATTTTACGTGGTTTGTTAAGAAGGAAATGTTTTCATCAAGAAATGTAGATATTGTATTTATTTCAGAATATACACCATTTGTTTTACAAAGATAAACCGTAATTGTATTCTTTTAATAAAAGAACGCGCGAGTCATTTAATAGTTGTGAACAATGCTTCTAATATGTTTCTTAAAGTAAACGCGCTGGAATCTTTTTAAGTAATTAAATCAACAATACATTCTTGCGCAATGTATTATAAAACTTTGCGAAAGATTTTTATTATTTAATTACTTCACGCTAATACTTAAGGGAATAGTTTATCAATACATTTACACAATGCATCTCGCTATTACAAGAAAAATAATTGCTCCAACATTTCTTCGCGAGCGCATTGTTTTTTAACACGCAAATATAAACTCGCAAAACCCTTAAGGGATTTAATTATAACAAAAGACAAATGACTGCCGTCCTCCACGCAAAGGTGTGATATTAGCGTGTACGCGGTAGATTACATTCAGACTGTACTGTATCTATCTATCTATTTTTTATTTTCAGATTTACAGTTGATGGCGAGATTAAATACCTTTCAGAAGCTCAAGAGCTGATCCGGCCAGAACGAAATACACTATCTGTTAGTTTCCAGGATGTACAAACCTACAAATCAGAACTTGCTACCATTATCCAGGAAGAATATTTTAGGTAATTAATCATGTTGTTACTGCTATTGAGTAACTTCTTTGAGGAAGTGTTTACAAAACTGATGTTTGTAAATATATGTTTTTCTCTAGAGTTTATCCATACTTGTGCAGAGCAGTCCGAAATTTTGCAAGAGATCGTGGTGAAGTCCCTTTATCAAAAGAATTTTATGCCAGTTTTATTGAGTTACCAACAAGACACAAGTAGGTACCCTAGTTAAATGATGTTTTTTGCACATATCAGACACAAAACATTTTGCATCTTTAAACTTTCCCTATCAACTTGACCGTAAACTTTCAGTTGTTGCAGAATTTTTCCTAAAATGTTTGGTACATGCATAGCAAGAATTGGCTGTTTAAGCATATTGGGTGTGCTTTATTGGTCAATTTCTGTATGAAGTTCGTTATTTTGCATATGCTATGCAGCAGTAGCACATAAAATTGAATTGAATTGTTGAAAAGTCCTGGAATTCTATTTTTTTATTTAGTATTTTTTAAAGTAATCGGTTTTTAAACTTTCCAATCCACCAGAGGAATATTTCATATAAATAATCTTTGAAGGCGATGTAAAAGCATTGCTCATGTTGAATTAGGGGTGTTTTTATCAATGTTTACAATGGTTTGGTTTTGATAAAGGTTTCTCTGATGTTTTGCAATTTTTGTTTTATAGAAAAAGTATATATTAAATTTATTTAAGCCAAGCTTAAGTCAAATTCTCGTATTGTTGAAAAAGTATTAAATTTTTAAGCTAAGCTTAAATAAAATTCTCATAGCATGTGTTTTGTGCACCAAATTGATACAGTACTTTGAGATCGATCCTACAAATGTTTTCCACTGCTTGCCTTCGTGTTTGATGTCAAGAATTACAACCAACGTCTTGTTTGTTTAGAATTCGTGAATTATCCACTGTAAAAATTGGATCATTGTTGCGCATTAGCGGTCAGGTTGTTAGGACTCACCCAGTCCATCCTGAGCTTGTTAGTGGTACTTTTATCTGCTTGGATTGTCAAACCGTCACCAAAGATGTGGAGCAACAATTTAAATATACACAGGTAGTTTTTTTATGTGATGACAGACTTTTTCAAAACATTTTTTTGATATGTTATAAAACATATTTAACATATTTATAAGGTGTGCTTTAGGGTGTATTACATTGGTCGTCCCCTCATGTGCTATCAATAGCAGACCAAAATCGTTTTGCATGTGCACGGTTTCACTTTTTTATATATTTCTGTAAAATATAGGAGGTTTTTTTGCAAACCGAAAAAATAAATTCTGCAAAAATGTAAAAAGTTTAAACCACAAAAATAAATTATCTTATAGACCTTAGATCTTAGACCCTAGGTTTAATTTCTGGAAAACTATGCTGATTACATATTATATAAAATGCTTCAAATTTTATTGTTAAGCATTTTGATAGAAAATAAGTTACATCGAATCCATTCAACTTGATCAACCGCAAAAATTAATTCTACAAAAATGCAAGGATTTGCATGGAGTTTGTCATATTAGTGTAACAGCACATGTAATTAGGTTCATATCAGTCAATTCTGTTGATATGAGCATGTGAAGCAAAATGTAATTTAAATTTATGCAACATTACATGCAATGTTTTTATGACACACTGCAATATAATTTTTTTTGCTTTTTCAACATTGCTAGTATGTGTTTGGTTGAATGGGAAAGTGGATATTTTTGATGCAAGTGGATATTTTTTTTTATAGCCAAATGTTTGCCGTAATCCAGTTTGCCAAAATCGTCGGAATTTTCAACTTGATATAGACAAGTCACGATTTGTTGATTTCCAAAAAGTTCGAATTCAGGAGACCCAGACTGAGCTACCACGTGGCAGCATTCCCAGGAGGTAAGTTGGCCAATAACAATTAATTTTATTCCATACTGCATTGATGTGATTTTCATTGTTTTTTTTCTCATTTATATAGTGTTGAGATTATTGTTCGCGCTGAAGCAGTAGAGCAAGCACAAGCTGGTGACAAATGTGACTTTACTGGAACGCTCGTTGTTGTTCCAGATGTGGCACAAATAAATATGCCTGGATCTAAAGCTGAAACTCGTGCAGGCCGTGGTAACAAAGCAGGAGGTTAGTGTGAAAATGTCACAATTTAATTTATTTGAATAGAATTTCTCACGATTAAAGTTAAACATTTCATGTTGTCTTACAACAGTTGTCCTTTATCTTCTATGTGTAATATCCCGTTTTTGATAAAGTGTTATTTTACCAGAAGGGATTTTAGCAGTGGAAGATGTGAATAAAAGATATTGTATTTCTATTTACGTAACCTGTGTGTTATTTAGGTGATATCGAGGGCGTACGAGGCTTAAAATCACTCGGTGTGCGTGATTTGACATACCGTTTGGCATTTCTAGCATGCAGTGTCACAGCAACAAACCCTCGTTTTGGAGGGAAGGATTTATCTTCTGAAGAATTAAGTGCAGAAGCGATTAAAAAGCAAATGACAGAGCAGGAATGGCATAAAATATATGAAATGAGTCAAGACAAAAATCTTTACCATAATCTTGTTAACAGCATGTTCCCTACTATACATGGTAAGATATTTCTAGAAGGTTTCTGAAGCATTTTGTTATACAAAACGCTCCTAATTGTACACAAAGAAGTGGTCATTTGCTTCATGTAAAGGAATAAATTCACTACTAAAAGTTATACATAGTCCCAAAAATATCTCATTTGTAAAGAGTAGCGTAAGAATGTAATGCAAGAAAGTGTTTTTTTTCAGTTAGTTTGGTGTTTGGAACGTTGTTGCTTTACATTTTATATTTTTTAGGTAACGATGAAGTTAAAAGAGGTGTTTTATTAATGTTGTTTGGTGGTGTTCCGAAAATAACAACAGAACGTACAACGTTGCGTGGTGACATCAATGTGTGCGTTGTGGGTGATCCTAGCACAGCGAAAAGTCAGTTCTTAAAGTAAGTAAGTTGGGTGTTTGGATCACTGAATTGGCCTTAACAATATGACGACTTTTAATGGATTTTCAGTTTCACGGATTTGCATTAAACGGCTGTTGTTTTTTATTCTACCAATGTGAACCTTAATTTTCGTTTTTGTGTCAAACGGCCTAAACTGAAGGTGCTATTTTTTTGCAAAAACAATTTAACAATATCTTTCTTTCGTGACATTTTTTGAATGTCCTTGTAAAATAGTAACTTTAGTTAGCAATGACTCACAAGTCAAAAATGTGTACGCTAAACGTCAATGTGACGTTTAGGTTTATTGTGGTTTATATTTGTGATTCATCCCACATCTTCTTAAACAGATCTTAATTATCATCTTAGGCAAGTGGAACAATTTTCACCTCGTGCGGTATACACATCTGGTAAAGCAAGTTCAGCCGCTGGTTTAACAGCTGCTGTTGTAAAAGATGAAGAATCAAATGAATTTGTTATTGAAGCTGGTGCTCTTATGTTGGCTGATAACGTAAGTGTAATTAATTTTTTTTTAAAACAGAACATGCTATTAATGAGTAAAGTAGCCTCAGCCAGTGAACATCCTGTACATTTGCAAGTCAATCTACATACCACATGTTCGATTTGAGTGAAAGTAAAATTTATCATGGATCTAAAGTTGGTATTTGGCTACACTTTTTTAGATATCGGCTTTATAAGTAATTTGGAAAACGCACAAATCTCAGATCTGTATATACTCCAAACAATTACTAGCCAAATCGCAGCCAAGTGAAAGAAAATATACTTTATGAGCAGAAACTCTCGCGAGGAAAAAAATACATAGGGCATAAACTATTGTGATTTTGGAAGATACAAAATAGACCAAAATATAATATGTCAAAATTCGCGAGTTGTTGAGAGTAGTCGTTAAGATTGAATTCCGAATGTCTTGATTACTTCTTTAATCGTTATTCTACTCTATAGGGTGTATGTTGTATAGACGAGTTTGATAAAATGGATCCAAAAGATCAAGTTGCTATTCACGAAGCCATGGAACAACAGACGATATCAATTACAAAGGCTGGTGTAAAGGTACGTTGCAAGGACTGTCCTAGCAATTAAACAATGCAAATTAATTTGTTTGTCCTTATCTAAAATGTCATCACTTATTTTGTTTGAAATTAAGGAGTAATGTTTTCCATTTTCGTGTTTTTTTTTGGTTCTGAAATGTACCTTATTTTTCCAGGCTACATTGAACGCGCGAACATCAATATTAGCTGCCGCAAATCCCATTGGTGGAAGATATGATCGCACGAAATCACTCAAACAAAACATTACACTATCAGCTCCCATCATGTCGCGTTTTGATTTGTTCTTCATATTGGTGGACGAATGCAACGAAGTGACTGATTATGCCATTGCAAGACGTATTGTTGAACTGCACAGTCGTAATGAAGAATCAATTGAACGTGTTTATTCTGTAGACGAAATTCAACGTTATCTCACGTTTGCAAGATTATTTAAGCCTGTAATCTCGAAAGAAGCCCAAAATTACATGGTGTCTCAATATAAAGTGCTCAGGCAGAGGGATAGCTCAGGCGTTGCAAAATCCTCCTGGAGAATCACTGTGAGACAGCTCGAAAGCATGATTCGCTTGTCAGAGTCACTGACCAGATTGCATTGTCAGGACACAGTCACACCGAAACACGTGAAGGAAGCCTTTAGATTATTGAACAAGTCAATTATACGTGTGGAAACACCCGATGTTCAATTCGATGCTGATGAGGAGGAAGAACGAGGTTAGCAATATAAAGTTCCAGTATTCCAATTAGCCATTTTTTCACTTTGCATGGAAAGTGCTCTTAAATTTTCACTTAAATTTCAAGACTGAATGGAAAATTTAAAATCTAAAGCATCTACTTATTTTGAAAGCAAACGTCCTTGCTATGCTGTTTTCCCTTGTATTTGACGTCCTTGTTTAAACCTAGTAACAATCCTACCGAAATCTTATCTTATTGAAGAAGAACTACTTTGCGCATCACTAACATATACTGCCTGGCAGTGAGCGGGATCCGATCTCAGTCCCTAGAGCTGGGAGCCGCAGATGAACCCACTACGCTACGTGCGGCAATATGTTAATCATGCACGCATATAGTTTATTCGGATGGTGTGTATGTATAGGTGATTCTTTACCATGGCGTATCCGTTTGTTCATTATCAATTGAGAATGAACAAACGGATGTGCCATGGTAAAGAGTAGCCTACACGAAATAGACCTCCTGGTATGTCTTTAAATCAAGAGAGATGTCTTACTGAATGTGTACACGGTATTCATTTGGAAGACACCGATACTTAATTCTTGAATTTTTCTCTGTTTTGTTTGTTGTTGTATCGTATTTATGTTTATTTTATATATAACAGTACACTTTTAATTTATTTACAGGAGAACTTAATGATTCTGAAAATCTTCCAAACGGCGATGCAAACGAAGAGCAAGCTCCTTCTCCTTCAAAACCTGCGAAGAGAAAAGTGAAATTAAATTACGAGAAGTATCGAAGTATAGCAAATACATTGGTCCTTTTTATGAGACAGGAAGAAGATAAACCAATCACTAGTAGTGAGTTTTTTTATAGACTTTATACTTATAAATTTAAAACGAATGGTCGTGCATGCTCTTTCTAATTTAAAAATCATGGAATTTAAATTTGTGACGAGTTAAGACGAGTTCGAAGTGTAATTTCCGAAAGAATTTTTCCTTTTTAACATCCTCAACTAAAATCGGGGACAAAACTAATTAACCACCTGCCTGAATCTCTCTGTCCCCAACTTCAACGTAGTCTCGGATTGGCCGCAAAATGCTGAAAAAATTTGATGTTAGAATAGTTCGTATCGAGTGAATCCTACATTGTTAAAGGGGTATCATTGTTAAAGGGAAAGGGGTATCAATATTCTTTGTCAAAATATCACATTTTTTCCACGATCATAAGGTTTTGTGTGGATCATCAGAAATTCGACATGTAATATATACATTTTTTAGATATACATTTTTTAATCTTCTAATTCATAGGCGAAACTGGATTACGTCGTGAAGATGTATGCAATTGGTATCTGAGAGAAATTGAGAAAGATATTGAAACGGAAGTAGAATTGGAAGAGCAAACCTACTTAATTAATAAAGTGATTGATCACCTAATTAACGAGGTAAAGTTTTTCTTATATCCTAGCAACTTAAAGGCTGGATGTTTCCTAATTTACAATTAGTTTGTTTGGACAGCCTAGTCTCTATATACGCTAAAAATGGTTTTCTGTAGGTGCTTTGTTAGTTTATGAACTTTTTATTTTCTGCAATATTTCCCTACTTACCAAATCTTTTTTCATGTAAAAAATGTGTACAAGGGTCCCGTTTAAACAGAGACCTAAAATTGATACTCATCCATTATTTTGATCAAATGGTGACTTTTTGTTATTAAGTTTTGTATGACAAAAATATGGGCATATGTTTATCTTTGACAAGAATACGAGCATATTTTTTTTTCGCAACGGAACTGATGAATTATATTTACACAAAGATTTACAAAGTTATTGTAATTTGAAATGAACAGCTTCTCTGACATTAAAACAAGGAAAAGCTAGATTATTAGTCGCTTTATTTCCTCCTAAGGTTTTGGCAAAATCTCCTAAATGCTACTAAATTCTCTTAAAATTCTGTACTTTTAAGTCTGTGGCCACGCTAGAGAGTACACAAATAATCAGGCAGGATATCTTTTAAACTTTTCTTTTTCTGATCATAGGACAATGTTTTATTGGCACTAAAGGAACCTAATCTAACTGGAGAATTTCAACCAGCTGATGAAAATGAGAGTAATCCGTACTTAGTTGTTCACCCTAATTATGTGATTGACCAATAGAATTTCGATATAAAAAGCCATTAACCAATAGGATTCTCGGACTTAAGACTCCTAATAAAATACCTACAATGTTGCATGCGCAAAACCATCGTTCTGTTGGACGAAAAGATTTAATTTAAAAAGAACCTTTAAAAATATGTATTTATGCTGTGATTTTCTGATGTAAATATATGCATGTCTGTAATGCGTACATATTGCGTTCGATTTCGTCTTTCTCTGAAGCCCCCGTGGTACGAAATAACGGCTAACGGTACGAAATTACGACTAACGGTACAAAATTACATCATTTAGATGGTTTACAGAGGAATGTAGTGATTTAATTGTTTTCCTTTGCGTGGAACAATGATAATTTCAGATTATTTTCTAATTCGCTTTGCTCAACCGAAAATAACCTTATTTATTTTCTAAACTCCATGCGGGACAATAACAACGCAGTATTTAGTAGTGTAGTCTCTTAGTTATCAGAGTTTACAAGTTCGTAAATACATAAGTGTAAAAATACAAATGTAAAGCATATCTGGCCTAATTGTCAATAGCAATATGCCCAATGGCTTCTCTACTAGGGTCAGTGTTAACGATATTGAATTTTTAACTCATCCTCCTGCTTAACAATATGCCTCCGTGGCTTTTCCACTAAGCTACAACTTTGACTCGGCTAACAGTCAGCATTATTTTCATCGTAATATCAATCTTTATTACATCGTAATATCAGTCTTTACTACACTTTTTCAGAATCGTTACAATTTTTTTACGTCATCAAAAAATATATGTACATAATATAAAATAAACAACAAGCAATCAGAAGGTATTCGCCTTATTTCTACCGATTTAAGTGCAAGTTTTTACTTAGAGATTTGCCTTTTCCAGGATAAAAACTCTTCGGTACCTCGTAGCCAAATGAGGTTGGTTTCGTTTACCTATTTTCCGAAAAGAAACCATATAGAAACAGCATATTTCTAAGCTTAAGTAAGGCAATTACCTTACATTTTTTACAACTTTTTAGGGGGTGGGTGGGTGGGCTTTCTCTTTAACTTGTTGCAGCTCTGATGGTTAATCGACTTGTGAGAAGGGTGGGAGTTGTTGCACCTGTTATAACGTTAAGACTGGAACTAGTGTAACGAAAATAAATACGATAACTCGAACTTTTTTTGAACTTTTTTAATGTTATTGGTGAAAAATTGAACATCGCACGCATCCCATAAACGCATTGATGCCCTTAAGTACGACTTCGATGGATTATGACAGCGAAGAGAAAAGACGTTGCTACTCTTCGTTGAGATAATATAGAGAGCTACATTGCAAGATATATCTTGCCACATTGGTTTATACCTACGTCTGGTGTTTGCTATCTCAAATTTTGTTAAAGGAAGAAATTTTTCAGGTGGATTAACCTCGTTACCGATTTTTTGGTCACACGCGATAGCGAAATAACTGATGAATTAGGGCCCTTTCCTACGTCCGTACGTCACAGTTTTTCTCTGGTTCTGCTCATTAGTTTTTTCTAATTTTTTTTGCGCAAAATTACTTTTAATAAATGTTAGAAAGTGAAATTTTTGGATTTTTGAAAAACAGTCATAATGACGTCATTTTAAGCAAAAAAAATAGGGTTTTTTGAGTTTTTCTAAAAATTATCATTACTGTTTTCTATTTACAAATTTCATTTGGTCTTGTATGCAGGAAAAATCTGTTTTCTAGGCAACGGACCTAGAACGGGGCAAAATTCGCTGAAAAAAGTTTTTTTATTCGCATCCTTATCTACGTAGTTTATCTGTAGATCCGTTCATTATATTTTTTTGATTTTTTGCACTAAGTTATCAATGAATGCTAACAAGTGACGATTTTGAATTTCCGAAAACATAATGGCGGCATTTCAGGAAAAATCAACTGATTTCAAAATTAGCTAGAATATGGTTTTTCACATTTTCTTAAAATTTATTAGTTTCTTGGAACAGATGATTATTTATAAATTTCAGCAACCTCGTTCCCAGGGCAATTTTTCGCTTTTCGCCGTCCTAGATTGTCAGAAAGAGAAAAATGGGCCTGGGGACGAGGTTGAAATTTCAGTTGATTTCATGTTTCAGAAAAACATTATGCTGCTAGGCCTTAACTAACCCAAATTAACCGTAAATAAGTTTTCATGTTTGTCTAAAAATTTCATTGTTACATTGTTTATGCTGATGTTAACTTCAAAATTCGAAATCGGGATGGAATATGCTTATGCGAAATACACCATTAGGCTTACTTGGTGCTTATTGCAGAAACAAATTATAAACTACACGTTGCTTTGTGAGCTGTATCGATAGAAGAAATCTTCTTAGTTTAAAAAGAACTAACGGTATAATTACGCAAGGCGACAGTGTAGTGGTAATAATTAGGATTGTTGATAAAACGTTAACTTCGTGAAAACAGTTTCAATAAACATAAACAAGCAAATTCACCAAGTTAATCGTATTATTTCTCAATGTTGAAAAAGTTTTACAGTGCATAGCAATATTGAAAAAAATTCTATATAAAATAACAATTTTTATCTTCCGCAGCAAGAAGGTGCACAAGATGGCATGCAGGCAGCCATTGGTGGTGGTGGTGGTGGTGGTGGAGGTGGTGGAGGTGGAGCTTGCATTGGTGGTGCGCAGCACTGAGATTGTTGGCATTGTCCTGGACATGTGGCAGCTTGTGGTGCTTGCTGTTGTTGTTGTTGCGAAACAATTGCCATCCAGTGGATGCAGATAGGTGAGCATGGTCTTGGTGCAGGTGCTGGCATTCCTGGTGGTCCGCAAGGTCCCATTGCTCCACATGGTCCTGCTGGGCCCATCATTCCTGGCATACCAGCTGCTCCTGCTGGACCCATGGGTCCCATAGGCCCCATTGGTCCTGGGGCAGCTGCAGCGGCAGCTCCCATGCCTCCCATGCTTCCACATCCTGGCATACTTGGCATACATGGAGCTGACATAGCTGGCATGGCGGGCATACATCCTGGTGGTGAGCATGGTGCTGCCGCTGGTGGAGGTGCAGGCATACATGGTGGGGCTGCACATGGCATAGCCATTGGTGGTGGTGGAGGTGGTGGCATAGCAGCTGCGCAACATTGAGAGCTACATGCAGGAGCACAAGAGGGTGAACATTGCGATCCACACATCTGTCTCTTTGAAGCTAAAAAGAAAAAACGGTTAAAAGTAATATTCTATTTAAAATGGTGGCCGAATCGCTACTTTGTGCTGCGAATGCACGAAATAACAATGCTCAAACGATGATCGAAAATCTGATGATCGGAATATGTACAATGGGTGAAACCACGGGCCAATTTCGTGCAAAAGGTAATATTTGTGATCTCCAGGTGATTTGCAATCCAAAAGATACACAACACACATATATTTGATAGGAATATAAAATTAGATAAAAATTTGTCAAGAATTTAGCCCAAGTTCCGCAAATAAAAAATCCTTAATATGCTTTCATATTAACTTTTAGGAACATTTCAGGCGAAACGATCATTTCAATAAAAACTTGCAGGAAAGAGGATAACAGAGGGAGGGAACACAACCTGCTACCTGTAGGATGGAGAGCGTAACGTGTTCGCGCGGCGGAGTTAAAATGGCCGACGTTGAAAATTTACTTCAGTTCCCCAACGAGGATCAGAAAGGCGGTTGCAAACCTTTGCAGGTTCGGTTTAATTCGAAGAAGTGTCGGTAATTATTTATTTCATATCGGTGTTTTCATTCGTTATTTTTATTGAATATCCTATCCTAATTGCGGGAAAATAACGGATCATGTTGATGGTATGAAGTTAAACCAGTTCTACTAATGTTGTGAAAGAAGAATTCATCTTAAATTTGTTTTCATTGAAAAGGTAATACATAATGCGCTAAAATTTCTTTTTATAGCAAATGCTTGTTTCTACATGTGTAAAATTTTTACGTAGGCTAAGATAAATCTGAAATGTCTAGTTGTTTATTGCTTTCTTTTATTTTAATTGCACAAAAAACGATTCCCATTATCTTAAAATTTTATTTTTTATCTTAAATTTTTTACCCAGTTAATGAAACTAGCCGTGTGTTCGCAGCACGACTTTTTTTCTGGCGCACAGACAGATTACGGGCATTATGGAGTAGATTTCGCAAACTCAACGACGTTGGATTCGTAGCACACGGATACCTCTTTTTTGTTATGGCGCGATTTTCAGTAGACTTAATTCCTTTGCTCTGCTAATTTTTAATAACATATTTCTTCTACCAAGTTTGACCCAAACAGGTATTTAGATGAGAAAAGAAAAAAAATGATGACATATACTGCTTGTAATGTTTTTTTGTCCGTTGTGTTTATATTTATTAAAAGATGTTTTAACTCGTTTAATTTTATGCAAGATTTCGATGACAGCGCGGGTAACACAATTTCAGCCTCGATTATGCTATTGACTCACTCATTCACTCTGTTTTCAGTTATATTGGTTATATTTTTTCGTGATTTTTTAATACGATTTCGTGAATTCTCGAAAAATTCTTTTCTCGGCAATACTTCTCCTAAAATATTTGTGATAAGTCAATTAAAAACCGTAAATTAATAGATTAGTCAAAAAATACAGGACATTTAAATTTTTAAGAAGAAACGGTTACCCAATATCTCAAAAATAAAAATAAAATTCCCAGGCAAACACCCTGGTCAAAACATAGAAAACTGAAGAAACGCCCTTACATGAACGCCCCATTAAATGTACGCCCATTCTCAAACCACAAGGAAAAGGAAAACCATTGTGATTTTAAAGTTTCTCTTAAATTTGTTTTAAATAAAGAGATTTGTGACGAGCGAGAAAACGCATGATCAGGAAACAGAAGTTGAATTGTTCACTTATCTCCACCTTCAAAGATGACAGATATAAAGTACTATATGTTAGCCCGTGATATATATTTCCGTTCAACGGGCGCTTTACACAATTTCAGTAAAAAGTTACCATCGAGAACCCATGTTTAACAATGTTTAACGATTCCGCCCTCCCCCTGACGGTTTTTTTTAATAACTCCTTATTTCTATGTTATATGGCTATGAAACTTGCTGAGTTTCAATATTTATCTATTAGACACCTGCATGCCAAATTTTTAGGTCCCATACCTTTCAGAGGCTTTGATATTGGCCATTACTCGAAACTACCCCTAAAAATCTCTATGAAATCCTTATAATGGAGAAAATTTAATAACTCCTGTAAGGATTTTCCTTAGAACTTGAAACTTGCAACACAACTTTGTTTTATTAAGAAGAATCATTTTGCATAATTTGGACACATGATTAATCCGATTTCCCGATGTTGTCGGATTTTACCCGAAAATCCAAAAAAAACGGATTTTCGGGCAATTTTTGGCAATTTTTTATGCGATCCACGTAAAAACCGGAAAATATGTTAAATAACTTTTATTTAGCTTTCAGAAACTTCAAACAGAATGCAAAAATTCGCTCTGGAACAAAAGTAATTAAATTTTAAGCAGATAGTGGCATTTTTAACAAATTTCAAGCTTCTGATGACGTCACAGAAAATGAGCTGACGCTAGCAAAAAATATTTGCTGCCATTTTGTTCCTTTTATGACGTACTATAAGTGTGCCAAGTTTGATTCAATTTGAACAACCCTATGAAAAGTTATTGAGGGGGGCGGATTCCGCCCCCCCCCCCCCGGTCATAGTATGTTCGAAAAACCCCGGACCGAATAGGGTTAAATGTTAATTTTTTTAATGCAGCCCAATGAACCCTTATCATTCATTTTTTATCAGCTCGAGTTATCAATTCTTTCGTCCGACACAAAATTAATAAAAAACAGCCCGAGTTACTTTTGTACACTACTGCTGAGAAACGGTACGAAAGAAAATCAGTAACATTGTTCGTTAGACAAAAAATCGCACAAACATCAAAATTAAACCGAAATTTCAAAAAACAGCAGCATTGAGCCGCTGTGTACTAAATACACCCACATTCAGACAGAAGATAAGAAAGAAAATATACGAATACAAAACTGTTCAGTTAGTAAAATTGCGTTTGTTTTGACCGAGCTCCAATGCGAGTATGTAGGAAAGCTACTACGCATGCGCTAAACCATATCCAACTAAGGTAGGAAAAGGTAAAACAGATACGCAAAGTACAGCGCAACAAAATACAGTAACGTATCTGCCGGAGTGATTTTTCACATTTATCAAAATATTTATTAAGAAGATCAATGCTTATTATTCTTACGTGTTCCTCACACACCATAAATTAATGCAGTGTTTAATTATCACATCATATTTTAGTATGTTAGTACTGTTACTTATCAAATTCTCATAAAAATATTAAAATAAGAAATTAGTAAAATCATGCATGATGGAATCTGATGCAAGCATACAGATAATGATAATATACGGGGACGAACACCAGTCCTTGGTTACCCCCCGTCCCTTTTTATGTGAATTGATCCATAACAATTTAAAAACAGTTTCTGAAGAATCAAATACCGATTGTGTGTAGAAATCTTTGTAAATAATATATGTGCATGTTATATACTAAAAAAATGCGGCCTTTAACAGTATCAAAGTGGCTGTGATCCAATCTCGACAATTTTATCTGCCACAGCATGATGGCGCACAGGATGGCATACATGCCATCATCGGTGGAGGTGGTGGTGGCGGTGGTGGAGCTTGCATTGGTGGCGCACAGCATTGCGTTTGTTGACATTGAGTTGGACACTGAGCTTGTTGCTGAGAAATGATAGCCATCCAGTGCAGACAGATAGGTGCGCATGGTCTTGGTGCAGGTGCTGGCATTCCTGGTGGTCCGCAAGGTCCCATTGGTCCACATGGTCCTCCTGGACCCATCATTCCTGGCATACCAGCTGCTCCCATTGGTCCCATAGGCCCCATAGGTCCCATAGGTCCCATTCCCCCCATTGCTCCTGGTGGGCCGGCTGGTCCTACCATACCTCCGCAACCACCTTGCATGGCACATGGTGAAGGCGGGCATGCAGGTGGGACACAGGGTGGCGGCGGTGGTGGCATGCAAGGGGGTGATGGGCAAGGTGGTGGGGGCATGCATGGTGGAGATGGACATGGTGGTGGTGGTGGTGGAGGTGGCATTGGGATGATGGTGGTACAACATTGTGGACTGCATGTGGGAGCACATGAGGAGGGAGAACATTGTGGACCACACATTTGTCGTTTAGCACCTAAAGAAATAGTTATCATGCAAAGAACATGCAAGAGGGGTTAGTGTTAAGGCAGGCAAAAATAAATTAAAAAATTCTAGGTTTTCGATTAAAAAACAAAACAGATTTAAACAGAAAGGTAAATCTTCTGTTCGAGTAATTTGGAGGTTAGGTAATTTTTGCCTGCCACAAGAAAATTAAGCACATTAGAGAATTAATTGAAGTTCGAATTTTTTATAATCATTGGAATGAGGGCGAGAAACAATACTTTCGATTCATCCTTCTTTATTGTGTATTGTGTTTCAAATTTTCCTGCAACTAAAATGTTTCTAATTCCTCTTTCCAATAATATTAAAAAATACGACTTTTAATAAATCGACATATCACAAGAAGTTGTTAGAAAAAATAAAGGTTAGTTATTTTACACTTGTCATTTACTCCCAGGGAAAAATTGTTGTGGAATAGAATCTTTGATTTGCCCTCTCAGAATAAGCGTCGCTTAAAAGCAACGTTTTCGTTTATGATGCAAAAATTGAGAAAAAATCAAAAGAAAGTGTTTAAAATCGGAAATATTATATAAACTTTGCGTTTTTAGTACTCTTTCTGCAACAACTTTTCCCTTCAGTAACTTATTAGAATAGAATATACACTTTTCTTGATTCAATTTTCTTTCACACTTCGCGTTTTTTCTAAAATGTTTTTTTAAAAAAAAAATGGATTCAAGAGTTTGAAATTCTTAAATACTACTGATACACCCGTGAATTTTCATCGTGAGTGTGACCAGCTGTATTTGACCTCAATTTGAAAACGAGTCAAATAATACAGACAGCGAACTTTATCAATGCCAATGTAAGGAAAAGTTTCGGTGAATTAGTTGTTTTGAAAAAATCATGAAATTCGAGAAAAGTGTAATAATCTATTGCGTATGGATTGTCTGATAATTTGCAATCTCTGGTGTAGACGGTTAGGGTTAGAGTTAGGCAAGGCGAGAAATCAACTATCTTGTTTACTCCAGCCGTTTTTATAAGGAGAATACGTAAAGTTAAAAAAAATGAGTACTAATACGAAATAGACATGTGGTATGGACGTAAAAATGAAAGTGATGATGTGCATGCGTGAAAAACAGAGCAAATAATATTACGTATTATATACACCCGTTCTCCAATAAGCGCCCTTTATACGCGAAATCTTAAAATAACGCCTTCCTTAAGGTAATATTCCAAATAAACGTCCCGTGCTAATAGAGTATTTACAGTATTCGATATTTCTGTATGAGTATTCATTTTTTAAGGTATAGTTTAAAACTCTTTTGCGCTGAGAAAACAAATATACTAATTGGATATTGGTCAACATTCATTGGATGTTGGTCTAAATTTGAGCAAATTTTTACGCGGTCTTTCGTGAATCACAATGGCGGAACGTGAACACTTCAGTAAAAGCATATCTAATTCTTAAAAATAGTTTCATTTTATGAGGAGTGCGTTGTAAAAATATGTTTTGTATGTGTTGACTCTTACCTGAGGAATCTCCTGGAGCACTTCTTCTTTCTAAAAAAAAAATAATGGAAGAAATCTCAAGCAAAGAATAAACATATCGATTTGAAATCAAGACACATGACAAAGGAAAACACATCCCTATTTCCCCGTATATAAGCCTACCCTGTTTAAAAGCTCATGGGCTTATACCCAGGGTTTAGGCCCATTGGGCCTTTATCCGGGAGTTTTTTCAATTTAGGAATAAAAAGAAAGGAGATATGCATTTACTCAAACAATTTTTTTGCTTTTACAAATATTATTTATCACATGTTCAGCCTTTTTGAGATAAATTTCTTGTCCTTTAAGAAAATATTTTCACGGAACCTCCAAACCATTCCCTATTTTAATTTGTCATTTTTAACAAACGATCTCATCCCCCCCCCCCTCCTCCCTTAAGTTTAATACACAGAAGCAATAACGCGCAACTTCCCTCGGAACATGACCAACAATAGTCGCATTCTTCAAAATTTTGATGACATATTTATAGGCCCTTATACGGGAGCGTTTTTCAAATTGAAAGTTTCAAAAACGACAAAAATTCAGATAATAGCCCATGTGTGGGGAATAGCGCAAGTTCTTTTTCTATGCGTAACAAAAATTTTGCATGGTAAGGTTGTTTCAGGATATGATGACGAAAACTACAGATACAATACGTTAAACGAGTCCAAAATTAAAGAATCGGCTGAAGAAAAAATTTCATACCAGTGTAAGAAAATAATTTTGTAAAAAGAAGTTCACCATATTGGTAAATTTCCGTTTTTATATTGCAAGCCGTATACCGATCACACTGTGGATTAACATACTAAAGTAAAATTTTCTCACCTTCATCTTTTACTTCACGTTCTTGGTGAACAATTTTACCATGGTACATGTAAGCTTCTTGAACTAGAAAGAAAGCCAGTAAATTGTAATATTATGATTTTGATTTATAAGAACGTTTAAATTTCAGCTGAGGCTGGATTTTCTTGTGTTTATTTACACTTTTTTTCAGCCTCGAGTGTTCTTATTTGTGTTTTTTCCTAATAAAAATAGATAATTTATAGTCAGAATTACGAATGTTAAAATTTTTGTAGAACTACAAAAAATAAATGGTATTGAATTGGGTCTAGAGTTTGATGTAAAACCTATATAAGTCTATAAAAATGCTCTTTCTAATATATAAAAATCTAATATTATAATACCCTTATATAAAAACGTAGATGTATATAAGTACAAAGAAATAAAAAAATGATCGACATAATTCTTTTTTAATAATTGAAAGAATTCAGTATGTTCTTATTGTGTTTTTAATTTTTGTCAAAATCGCAGCCTTCTTATCAACTCAATGTTCTTATAAAATTTTGTATATTTTGATTTTGTTTCAGAATTTGAGATTTTTAGAAACGACTTTGTCGGTATCTTGAAAAAAAGCCTGTAAAAGTTGAAATAGACACGCGAAAGCTCCCGAAAAGACGCCAAGCTAAACCCGCCCCTGTTAAACGGTAACAACAGTATATATAAATATCTTTTACCTTTACGTGCATGGCACATGTACGACAAAAATAGAAGTCCCAATGCTAATTTTCCAACCATCTTGCTATGTATGCTTTAATTAAAATATAATTATATAGATAAATAAAAATACATGAAATATTATATAAAGCAGAGAAAATAATGCAAAATTCAACTCACCACGAAAACAGTAATGTTTTTCTGTAGCGAGCGTAAGAAAAATGATTTAAGATGTGACCTTAAAGCAAGATGTTTAATTGCTCGTGATGTATGGTTCTATTCAGGCTGGGTATTCAAATTCATACCTCTCATTGAGCTTGTTGTAAATAAGTCACGCTTCATTAGGTGTGAGTGCAGATATTGAGTATGATTTGGGCGGGAAGGCGAGACTCAATTTAGATATTTGTTGAATAATACATTTTAAGTTATAAGAGGCAACTGTGAAAGAAATAGCTATTCTACTAGACTCCGGAATATTTATATGTAAAAAAAACCTATCAATGATTAAGTTCAAATGTAATTCTAAATCAAAAAATACATTCGAAGGGTATTATATGTTTACTTATATGACTAAAAACTATAAAACTATAACGGTTCTTTTTTACTTCATGATTTGTTTTGTTTTTATCACAAGAAAAGCCCGCGATTTTCGAATGTTATACGATTGGCTAATTTTTACGACACAACTAATCGTCGATTTCATTTTATTGTTTAGAACCTATGTGTTCTATTTTGATTGGCTTACATTTTTAAACATCAGAAAAAAATATCTTGCGTTGTTTATACTTTTGAAACAAATATTTAATCGTAAAAATGGATGCAAGTAAAGGAAGGTTTCAACTTTTGATGATTTCGCAGTTGCAAACCTAGAAGATAATGCTAATAACCGAAATTTTTAAAGAGCAATATGAAGGAATTTTATACGTTCCCTTTAAACGATTTTCAGTTAAAACTAACAAAGACCTCGCAACGTAGTTTTTACCAATTTTTTTATTTGCTGTTTGTCTCAAAAAATAGCTGAGCGTGTCTACGTTTGTGAATTACAGCCGGTTCCGCATTGCTCAGGTTAATCGAATCCGTACCCAGTAGGTAAAACTATGTTTGCTCACTTAAGCGTTCTTTTTAACAAATTTACGAGTGCGTATCGCGGGGTAACTAGTAGTAACGCCTTTAAAGAAACAGAATCTGCGCTCATCGCAGACAGGTGCTGAAGTCAGCAACTGTAAAATATTTATCAGTTTGTTTCAATCTGATAATACAATGTTGATATATTTATATATTTCACAATCAGTTAACGGCATCTTGAAAAAAATAGTTAAAAATTTGCACAGTCTAAGGCAGCCTTTACACGAAGTTTTATTTTGGGGGTGAAATGAAAAATAGTCTTTATAAAAGTTTACATGATTTCGGGTGAAATGAAACTTATTTCGGTGTTGCTTTCATTTCGCGATTGACCTGAAATGAAACTATTGCGCATGTGTATAAAGCTATTGCGCATGCGTAGTTCACACAACCTCAATATAAAAAATCCATGTAAACACAACGAAACTTTATTGCAGTTAAAATCTCATATCGGGTCCATGTAAAGGCCACCTAAAAGAACAGATCGAAGACCAATAATAATATATATATCACATGTTTAAAATCATAATCCAATATATACAAATTAAAAATAACCAAGGTCTATGGCACTTAGCTAATAACGTATATAAATATAGAGCTATCTAAATAAAATAAGGGTATAAATAATATGTATTTTTTCTTTCTAGTTCTTTCTTTAACATTAATCTTTTCATAGGACAGTTTTCTTTTGAAACAGATAATACGCCAGTTGCGCTCTGGACGCGTGTCTCCGACTCGCGTGTCGCACGCACTGACTATACTGCGCATCATCCTCCTTCACGCACGTTGGCGCGACGTAACCTTTCCGCAACTCTGAATCAACTGCGCGGAACACTTGAATATCTGAACTTTGAAACACGTGTAATAAACTCTCCTCCACGTTACTACTCTCGTCAAGAAAATTACTTTTGCTCATGCGTAGATTTTTGTAGTCGTGGTTGTTGAAACACGCGGTATCATCTGATGTTTCATCCCAAAAACCATTATCTCGGTGAACGTCAACAAAGGTTAGGAGTGGCTTATTTTGAAATGCTATCTTCGGATCATACTGTATGAAGGGAATCGGAAAAAACACCTGAAAAACGAAAAGTTGTTCTGTTTACACACATATTTAGCATACTCTACTCTTGCATCATTTTATTTTCTTAAATATTTTTTAAGGCTTTAAATGACCCGGTTAATTGGACCCGGCAAATCGGGCCGCGTAAATTTGACCGTTAACTCTGGTTCGACAGTCCGCAACGTACAAAGCCTAGAAATTTGCCTTGATTGTTTTCGTGTACATATCGTTACAACACAGGGCCCACGCAACGGTTTTGAGGGGGACACATTTAAAAGAAGCAGCGAAATTAGAAAACACCCGAGGCGCCACCATGGTGTGCTCCGAGAACACAAGGCAATTTTTGCGAATTGTAATTGCTTGCTTTAAAACGACCTTTTTTATTTTAAATTAAATATTTAAGCAAGTTTATGCAGAACACATTAAATAAAGACTCCTATGTAGTTCTAGGTAAATCCGAATAAAAAAAATAGTTCAAATAATTTTTCAAAAAGGAAAAACAATCTAAATTTTACGGGATATAATTTTCGCGAATTTAGTGAATAAAGAAATTTCCAATAATTTTCGCGGAAACTAACTTTCGCGAAATTAACAAAAACTCGTGAAATTTGCGAAAATTAATTACTGCGAAAATTAATTCCCTTAGGGTACATGAACGCTATCTAAAAAAAAATACACAATGATATTTTACAAATTCTCCTTAACAGATTTATTAAAATTGTTTTTTCTAGTTGGTTTTGAGGCAACGAACTCATTATCAACATCTACCAAGGGGAATTTTGTCAGTCAATTCCTTATAAAAAGCTAGTATAGCCAACGTATTGAAGTGCTTTTGCGATATGTTAAATCGAAGCCAAGTTTTTAGTCTACGTGCTAATGAAAACGATCGTTCGGAGATAAACAAGGACAAGCTTCATTAGGCGACTGAAATGACTTTCTTTCTTTACACAAAGAACAGTAAGATTTCAAAAATAGGAAACCATGTGCACTGCAATGGTTTTTTTCACCTTCATTCTTTAATAGGAGGCAACTGTGAAAACATGTACTTCAATTCGATTTTCTCTCTCTCAAGAAAAAGAATTACTTTGCAAAAAAGTGGAGTCATAGCCCCTTTGCCCTCTCCCACCTCCGGTAGCGTGGGCCCTGCAACACGGAACATATCGTGTTTACAAATTCTAATAACATTCATTCAAAAGTCCTATTTTCATTGACAAGATAGGATAACTTAAAAACATCGAAGATCAATCGATAGTTGCATTTGTTAAAAAATGGACCAACCTGAATCCCGCTCACAACATTCACACGACATCGATTCAAAAAGTTGATAGTGAATTCAGTGCTTAAACTCATCAAAAATATCAGTGCATTTGAAGGTAGCTTCATGGAAACGATATCCATGATCAGCACTGGTGAGTGTTGTTTAACGCCCACTTGTAACCAAGGCAACTGCGCCCACATGTAAGAATGCTTGTATCTAAATCAGAAGAGTTGTATTAAAAATTATTATTATAACAAAAATAATATAAGCTCGTAGATTTAAAGATGTAAAATAAGAATTTGCGAATGATCAAAAGAGTTTATCAATACAGTGGACTTTTTTTCTCGTACACTCTCTATTTTAAAAATCCTGATATTTGGTGCAATTTTAGTTGGTAATTTTTTCCCGCCAAAGTTTCTGACAACAAAGTTAAAGGCGGGTTTTTCCACTCAAACGAATGTGGTCGAATCGATCGACGTCGATCGATTCGACCACATTCGTTTAAGTGGAAATCCGCCTTAAGATGTCCAGCCGAATATATAGACCATATAGTTAAGACACAATAAAAATGTTCATGTTCTTGAAGGAGATTTTTTTTGGACCTTCTACATCTAAACTAAATATAAGTAATTTTCATTTCTTCGTGATACTTTTCGACGACAGAAGGAGGACTGTCACCTACCTTGCAATTAATCGTTTCGGTTCAACAAATTGATCACTCTCAGCTCCTTCAAACTCTCCACCACGGATGTTGATAAACACCGTCAACAGCACTACGTTCTCGCCAGTTTGTAAACAGACACGTTTATACATTTGTAAAAATTTCTCGTAACGATTGATGTCTTCCCTAGAACGAAGAAATTTTTTTTTTTAATCTCAGCTTTAGCCTAATCGAAAAACGTGATGCTGTCAAGTTTCATGCTACATGTTATTTATATTCACAGAGTCAGAAAAAACACTTTAGAAAACACAAGGTTTGTAAGTCGAACTGATAAACTTAGAAATTTAGAAACTGCGGGTGTTGTTTAACAGTTACTTTAAATTTTCAGAATTTCAGCTTAGTGTTGCTTATAACAAATAATAATACAGTGGACTCTCTATAACTCGAACAGCTACGGGGAATCGGAAACCGTTCGGGTAATAGAGAGTTGGGAGTTTTTCCAAATTTTTGTATAAATTTTGTATAAATGGCCAATTAAGCGTGATTTTTCTCCCTTATATGGAATGGGGACGAAATCTTTTTTTGTACAGGATAAAATCTCGACCTTGTAGGCTAAGAACGGACTGAAAAAATAAAAAATATTTTATCTCAACGATTTATTCTTGGGAAGAAAAGAAATCCGAAATTAGAGTTTGCTTTCTTGTATGTTGCGACGTTCGAGTTATAGAGATAAAATACCCGAAGAGACCAAAAAAACGTTCGAGTTAAGGGGAGATTCGAGTTATAGGGGTTCGAGTAATAGAGAGTTTTTTATGAGAGTTTATTAGGAAATTCCCACCGTGCCAGCGAAATCGTTCGAGTTAAGGAGAGATTCGAGTTATAGGGGTTCGAGTTATAGAGAGTCCACTGGATAACAAAGCATGTAATACCACGGTTGTTGTGAGTGTATCCGTGTGTAGAAGTTGAAAATTCACAACATTTGAAGTTCTTTTTTTATTTTGAGAAATCTTAAGTAACATTTAAAGAGAGATTTTTATTTCCATTTCCAGACCGTACTTAGGAGGATTAACACCAAGACCACTGGCTTTCTTGTTTTTCCGCTCTAAGCGTATGTTTCGTTTGCCTCAAAAGGGTAAAAAAAAATTCTGGATCCGTCCCTGAATCTCCTATCCTCCTGGATTTTACAGTACATTACACATATCTACAACCTGGAAATCAAATAACCAATCAGATTTCTCAAAATTGCGGAAATTGATTGTGTGAAAAATTCTCAAATCAGATTTCTCAAAATTGCAGAAATTGATTGTGTGAAAAATTCTCAAATCAGATTTCTCAAAATTGCAGAAATTGATTGTGTGAAAAATTCTCAAATCAGATTTCTCAAAATTGCAGAAATTGATTGTGTGAAAAATTCTCAAATCAGATTTCTCAAAATTGCAGAAATTGATTGTGTGAAAAATTCTCAAATCAGATTTCTCAAAATTGCAGAAATTGATTGTGTGAAAAATTCTCAAATCAGATTTCTCAAAATTGCAGAAATTGATTGTGTGAAAAATTCTCAAATCAGATTTCTCAAAATTGCAGAAATTGATTGTGTGAAAAATTCTCAAATCAGATTTCTCAAAATTGCAGAAATTGATTGTGTGAAAAATTCTCAAATCAGATTTCTCAAAATTGCAGAAATTGATTGTGTGAAAAATTCTCAAATCAGATTTCTCAAAATTGCAGAAATTGATTGTGTGAAAAATTCTCAAATCAGATTTCTCAAAATTGCAGAAATTGATTGTGTGAAAAATTCTGTCTTTATAGTATTTCTCCTATAATTTTTGAATTTTTTCAGAAGCCTTGCAAACGTTCTTATTTTTCAGTCATTTTCAGCCTTATTGTTCTTATAAAATACATACATGTTTATACTAACTAATTAGAGAGGAATCTGAAGCTAACTTTAAAAAAAACTAAGTTAACAAAAAAAATTGAAGTTTTTTAAATTTATTCATTTATACGGAGATAAAGAATTATGATAATTAAGGAAGTTTAAGTTGTAGAAACGTGGATCAATCAAACAGAAGAAAAGAATTATTTCGTAATTTCCTCAAAGCAAAGGACGAAACATTGAAACTATCCATATAGAAACTAACATCTAACCTGAGTACAGGTAATACAATATGTATCCCCTTTTGTTCAGTGGCTGCAGGCATTGTCAACGCTTCAACCTTTGTGAACGGTCTCAGCACATGCATTCTTATGATATCGAATTTGTTCGTGTTCGAAATCTGCTTTCTAACATCGAAACTGTATTCGGCACCTGAAAAGTAAAAAGACATGTTTTTACATAAAAAAGACATGGATCTTTATTCCGTGTGTTTAAAAGGGTGAAGAAGCACATCATGATGATTAACTTTTGCAAGGGAGATCAAGTGAGAATCATTAGAAAATATTAAACGGAAATATATTACGCCAAGTATTTTCGCGAATGACATTTTCAAAGTGATTTTTACGGGAAATTCTGCAGGGGGATGTTTTTTAAATAAAGATTCTGTTATATAAACGTCTTAATAATAAGGTATGCTTTTTATAACATAATATTTCTGATGCACTAGATTAGGTGTATAAATGACGATGTTTCCATAAAGGAGTGCCGATGTCTATTTTGCTCAAAAAAACGAACAAAATAGTCATTATCAAATCCATCAAATTTGATAAAATCATGGGTAAGATGGAAAAAATCAGAAAAATTCACGAGAAAATTTAAATCTCTCAAAATTTTTGTCATTTTTACCTTAGTCTGTGTTTGTCTCATAATATTGTGTGTTGTGAAGTCATGTAATGTCTGCCATCAGTAGAAGTTGTAAAGTGCTCGTATCAAAAGTAAAGTGAGTATTTGTAGAGTATCTGTAAAGTAAATATTTTAACGTAAAGATGTTACACTGTTTCTTTTTATAAGAATCACGAGGCTCAAAATCTACAAAATTAAGAATATTTTAAGGATCACCCTGAGGCTCAAAGTATGTAATCAGACGCACTTGTTGCTAATTTGCCATGCTTTTAACCCCCCGTTCTATACAAGAATAGGTGGCACACTAGAAAAATCAATTACTACAACGATCACCTTAAAAATTATATATCATCTTAGCTGATGATACAGAGGACTATATTGGAGAGAATGACATCGACATGGTTAAAGGTGCGTCGTTTAATATATAATCGGATAAGTTCTTTTTTCTAGCAAGAAGTTGTTGTTGTTCAATTTTTGTTTTTCATGTTTCCTGCTCTTTTACAAAACTTTGCGGGTATTATCACTTAGGAATATTTAGGCTTATTTTGTGCTGAGTCATTAAGAATCGTAAGGCTTGGGCTGATTTATGTAATTCTTATAAAAAAGAAACAGTGTATTGCTGATATATCAGGCCTTTGCAAAATTCAGAAAACACCTTTTACCATGAATTCAACAAAGAAACAAGATAGCAGGAACCCCAACCCCTTGACACAAACTCCTTATAACACCTGTCATCCACTTTTGTACAGTAAATAAAGCATATAAATATTGCAATAAAGACATAAGAACTTCTGTGCCAGCAGATTAAAATATAGTGCAAAGAAGCAGAAAAACAGAAAAAATATTTGTACATTAAACTGAATTATGGTAATAAGAATTTACAAACTTCTTCAAACCTCAGTAATATGTTTTCGTAATGTATTTTAATTGTATACTATGTTTTACCTCTTTGTGGATCAAGTCTGCGATATCCATTTACAAGCTTCAAATATTGTTTTGAAACAGCATGTTCCTTGTGAATAACATATTTCATGGTTTCAAATATTTCTGAGACATCATTTCTGTATATTTCATCATTTGACACAGCCTCACCATCAGAAAATGCGTAAAATCTTTTGTCATCAAAATATGTCCATTTGATAACTTCAAATCTTGTTGCTGGTTTAAAAGGTGGTGGAAAACCGATAGGCCAATGCAATGTTTTTTCAGGTACTTCTAAGGTCAGAAATAATGCAATACGTAAATAAAAACGAAAACAAATCAATTTGCTTTATTTTGCATGACTTACACTCGCTCATTTTATTTCTAGGCATGCGCGATTTGCATCTTCATACGTGGTTTGCATTTTCATGCGTACCTTGTTTTTCGTTTATATAACAAATAAAAACATTTTCAACAACTGTAATGCTTTATTATTTATCCATTCAGCAGACATTTAAAAAGTATGTACGCTTTGTCACAAAGCATCAAAAGCATACCAGGCAGCCATTCTAAACTTTTTCAGGTCTGAAAATAATTTTCAGTGTGGTACATAATTTGCCTTTCTGCTTAGTTAACACGTTGGCATTGGTGTCAGCAATTGCTGTGCCAACGAGAATAGAAAGGCTAGAAGGGGGAGGGCAAACATTAAAGATTTTAGTTTGTGTATATATAAATGGCCCTTTTGAAAGCCGAGTGTAAATTTATGTTAGGCTGGGATATAAAAAAATCATACTCACATTTTAGGCAATTTAATTTGCATACTGATTTGGGAAAATTAAAATTCATGTGAAAATTTCATGTATTGCCGTAAGCAAAATTTAAACTAAAATAGTCACACATAACAAATCATACACACCAGCTGGAAGTTTAGGCAGGAGAGATCTTATGATGTGTTGCAGCTGCTTCACGTCTTGTTTAGTCTGCTGAAGTTTGTATAGCACTTTCTTTTTGGTTACTTCATAAAACATACGAGGTGAAGTTAAGCCAGACACAGCAATAATGTTCTGGTGGTTATATTCAGTTTTTATGTATTGATTTTTCTTAACTTTATCAAGAACAAAGAGATCTTGAAACTATAAAAAAGACAAAAATGCAAAAAAGGTCACAATAGCAGTGTAAAAATGTGTTTAGTCATCAAAATAACCACTTACGTTTCCATTACTCCTGCAATGAATGCCAATGTCTTTAAAAATCGAATCTGCTAATGCAATGTCAAATGGACTGTTAAATAAATTCGGTGAAACTGATAATTTAAGCAAAGTGGTTCGACTTAGTATAATCGCACTCCTCTGGCTACAGTAATATCTTGAAGAATCAACAACTTTATCATGTTTACTTGGTGCCTTTATTTTAACAGGGTGTCCAATATATGCATCTATTGAGCTATTTAATGAATATAAAAACTGCATCAGATTTTTTGGATCTATGTAAATATCATCAGGAGTTTGCACAAACCACTTGTAACTGTTTGAAAAATGATCTTTCATGTATTTTAAAATCCTGTACGAAAATTCCAGTGGAGAAGAACCTTCAACAATATCTGGTAGCTGTACAACATTTAAGTTAAGCCGGACATTATATCGGTCATGAAATTTGCTATCTTTAGAATACGGTGTAAAAAATATAACTTTTGATAAATCTTGTGACCAAGTATTATTTATTGCCAATGCAAATGAGGTAAGATGCTGTTCATATGTCATAATACCAACAACAACATCAAACTTAAATCCAAGTTCACTGTATACAAAATAAGGACGGAAATCATAGTTAAAATGACTCGACTTTGGTTTGACTGCAACAGGATCCACATGTTGTATTTTTTGTACATTATCTCTCTTTAATACTTTAGAAATTTTGGACATTTTTTCATACTGATATCGTTCAGGTTTGCACAAAACATTTGGTATAGGATCATAAAAATGCTTGAATATTATTCCAATACATATTCCTATTATTACAGGTAACAAAAGTCTAACTTGAAATTGTCGTCTCATGCTTCCTTTCTCTAATATCATTCTTAAATCTCTCTAAAGTATAACATTACTCAATACTAAATATAAAAATGCCACAAATACCTGCATTTATATACACAGGGAAGTGTGGGGAACATTTTGAATAAATACTGCCATTTTCATGTGATAATTTCATTTGATGTTTTGAATCCAACGAAATTATCCCTAAAATGTGAAACATACTGTTGATATGTGTATTTGGTATTAAATAATAGTGTAATGTCAGCTATATATGTTATATAAATTTATGTGTTTATATAATGCAAGTGTATATATATATATATATATGTTCAGACTCCATCATTGACTGTCCCCAGCTCCCTAGCTTTGCATTCTATCTGTACCCATAGATGTTATAAGATACAACACTTGCATTAAAATCACTGTCAAAAGTAGGATAGTTTTAGCAGTGGTTATTATATCCATTTTTGAAGTGAATATAGGCTTTTTTCAGGCAAAGTAAGGGAGTTGCTCAACCAAAGATTGAATGAATGGGCTTCAACAGAGTGAAAGTGTACGCTAGAAAATGTTTGTGATAGATTAATTTATAAATTCAGCTTGCTGGATTATTATTATAGAGATATGACAGACATCTGTGGCCTAATCACAATTATTGAAATTGTCTAGAAAACAATGCAGAGAGAAATATTCACAAGTTTATTTCCTTAAACTTAAGGGTACTACAATAAAGGAAATGAGCATGATTTTTAAAATTCGCTTTTTTAAAAAATTCAAGCCAACATTTTTTCATTCTTACATATATTATTTAAAAGTGTATTAAATAATTTAATAAATATAAAACTTATTTGGATTTTTTTTATTAAAAAAGATAAAAAAGAGTTAGAAAAACACATACAGACCTTATTTACAAAACTACTTTGTTCCCAGTTCCAATTCCACATAATTTAGAATCATGATACGTGTGTGTAGCAAGTTTTTTTTTCTATAACAACCTCGATTTGGAGTTACGTTACTTTTTTTACAAAGTGTGTTTCTTTACTTCAAACTTTGAATTCATGATGTAATATCTTGAGCATAATTCAACTAGCAGCAAAACAAAAAAAAAACCTTCCTAGATAAACCTATAGACTTACGCATGAAGGTTATCTCACCCACAGAGCTTTTATAGTTTTGTAAATAAGATCCAAGATAGTGCACGAAAAAAACAACACTGTGAAAAAGTCTTTTGATTTTTTTAAAGATTACCATTAAGCATGATATGTTTACACTATTATTAAATATTAAAATATTATTCGCAAAACGTGAGTAACGGATCGGAACAAAATTTGTTTTTTATTCTTCTTCTAACTGGAGATGATAAAATCTTTTTCTTCTTTCTTTTTTTGTTTTCAAGAAACGGACTGTTACGATGTGTTTACATTTTTAGAAATGAAAAGTTATTACAAAATTTTTAAGCAGATGGAAAGAAAGAAAAACATTTGTTATATATTTCAAATAAGTTATTATACTCAAGAGAGTAATGTATTTTTTTAAATAAAAAACATTTCAAAAAGTGTGAAAGATCAATGGACGAAAATCGAGATCAATTAAATGTATAATCATTATCCTTTAAAATCACATTTACCGCTGGAAAAGTGAAAAAAATAGTAAAAAATTGGCTTCAGAGATTTACAGTAGCCTTTACTTAGATACACATATCTTGCAAACAAATCGAAACAAGCATATAGAAAATAATATTGTTTTTGTAATCAGTACAATACTTTTAGTTGATTCTTGATTACCTTTTTTAAGTGGGAGGTAAGCTTTAATCGGACCATTCTATTTAAAACCAGCCAAAATGCATTCTAATTCAAGAATTGTGCATGAATTCTCAGAGAAAAAGGATTGCAATATGAAAAAGTAACAGAAATTCAAAGTTTTTACTTTAAACCTGATGTATAAGCTAGCTCGGGCAGCTATATTTGTAACTAGCTAGCAATACTAACTAGCTAGCCAGCTAGCTATATTGATGGTTCCAGCCTTAGGAGCCAGACCAATTAAAGTCATCCTGGTAAATGCTCAAGTAGAGGTCCTTATGAAAAGAAAGATAGTTGTAACCTAGGCAAAAATTTGCTTTCCTTGTGAGTTTATAAAATTAAAAACACAGTACTAGCTAGCTACTTAGCTATATGAATCTTTAAATCGTCCACTTTGTCGTGTTTCCAACAAAATACGATAATACGATATATTGTTTCACTTTCTTTATTGCTGACTAGGTGCAAGGCTAATTTCTTCTTTTCTCTCTTCTCTGTTAAAAAATCTTGTCTGTTTCACGTGGCATTGCGTGCCATGTTTGTTTACAAAATGTATGGCGTGCGTTCTCTTTCAAAATGCGAATATAGGGCGCCAATGTACCAGCATTGCAGTTGCGGGACAAAGCAATGAAAAAACAAAATTTTTGCCACCTGATGAAATTTATGTAACTTTTGCCCAACTAAAAAAATTGTTCTTTTAGAAATTTTGCTTTTATTCTTAAAATTGACTATTCACCGAGACAAAATAGATTAAATGATGCACCGGTATAATAGACTTTTTTTTATAAGAATACCAAAATAGAAACTAGGCTGTTATTATAGGCTTCTTATTTCTTTATTGTTCTAAACAATGGACATGAATTCCCAGTCTAATATTCTTATAAAGCATATTTGTGTAATTGTACGTCAGCCATATGCAATTTGAGCCCAATACTTACCAAGTCCGTTCCATGGAAGACTTGTCAAAGGCTTTCCGGAAGCTGTTTAAACTATTTGGAATTTCGAAAACAGCGAATAAGATTAGACTGATTTTTAAATTTTGATTTGAAGTAGTGACTCTACACCCTAGTCCCCAGGTTTTTTTTTTGTCTTTTTGATAGAAATGATTTGCAAGCGTGTGATAATTTTTAGCGTGTGCAAAAAAGTCGAGTAATTCATAAATGGGAGAAATAAATACTTGTAGAGTCTGGTCACCCTCGTCCCCAGGGTTTTTTGTCTTTTTGATATGAGAGAAGACGACAAAAAATACCCTGGTATCGTTGAGTGATTTTCGGCCAATATTTGGCCAGATTATGCGACGACGCCATCTCTTAATATCAAAAAGGCGAAAAACCCTGGGGACGAGGGTGGTGATTCTGTATGTAATATTTTATGGATGTTTATGCTTGGATACAAGTTCTACACCAACACCTTTCCATCGTGATTTAAAATTATCATCCGATTAGGCGCCCCCCCTTACTTAAATGCATAGTGTATTTTTAGGCATAACGCGTTTGGTAATTGTTCGATTAAACGCCGCAGACTTTTCGCCGGTTTTTTGGAAAACAAAAATGGAAAGAATTAAAAAAATGAGAAAAATAGCCCGAGATAAATTTCGCAAAAATAAAGAATAAAAATATACAGGATATGCCATTCTCGTCCCGAGAGTTTCTTCTCGTCTGCGCCGTTATAACGACGCCAATGGAAAATTAATTATAAAAGTGCACTAGGAACGAGGTTGCAAGCTATTCACGCAAAGAAATAATAACACACGGATTATAATAGAATAAACGCGGTTAACACTCATGTCGGCATAAAATATGGTGTACATTGTTTATTTGTACAGTGTTTATTTGTTCAATTTTCAAAAACCCGATGTTTGTTCGCAAGTTAGCCAAAAATTTATTGCGCTTCAAAAAAGTTATTCAGTGTTAGGTGTTTAAGTCAACCTCGTTCTCAGGGTTTTTTAGTTTTATTCTCCATATCGGTACAGAAGGAAGCTTGGTATTAAAGTTCCTGTGTTAACTTGCCGGCTACACATAACCTATATTTTTATATCATTTTTTATATTACGTTATTGCCATAAAAGGAGTTATTTTTATTCAGAACTACTGGGAAGGAGAAAGGGAAGCAATTATTAATAATGCCAGCTTTTTACGTTCAGTATATTACAATTTTGTTTTTAAAAATAACAGTAACATGAAAACGATAAAAATAAGAAATGAAAAAAAATATACGCACATACAAATGCTGAAATCATCACACTTACGCTATTATAATATCTCTCTTTTAATTAAAAAATAATCTACGTAAGTTAGGTCACAGTAAAGTAGTAAATAAAACAACAGAAGAACAGATGGCATTTTCTTGTATTTAGTATTTTTTAAGTTTATCTGGCCTAACTTTTATATCAACTAACTGGATTGACCTTATTTTGCTAAAAAATTTAAATATTATTCACTTCAAAAACTAAATATGTTTCGTTTTAAATATACATCAATCAGGTAGAAAAAGTAAAAAATACAAAACTAAACGATAAACCCAAACACCCATGGTTCACTACATGCATGTCGAAAAAATATTTAGAAGAATTTTTGTGTGAAGCGTGTTTGCATGTAAAATTTTATCTAAACAAAAAAACCCACCAATCCAAACTTAACGCGGAAATTTGCCAGCCAATCAATATGCTAAAAATCAATTCCCTCGGAATATTACACCTAGTTGAGATGAGCCTTTACGGAGAGGCCTGAAAATAAAACTAAATCATCTAATCTTCAAATCTAGCTAGATAATACAACGTGTATTGCATATACAATACGCAACACTTGAAAATGCAGGACAAATTTTATGACCAATATGCATCCTCAAGTTAAACGTTCGTCATTTTGAGTCTTGGTCCATACATTATCGAACTTCTAATAAATTCGAATGAATTCTTCTGCGTATTCGAACGAGTGGATAAGTATTCCAGTTAATTTTTTTAACCTTCAACAAATATTTGATTTCCTTTTTTCCTGAAAACTGCATTTACAGTTCCGTTTGACTCGTTTGTCTCGCTCACCACTACGTCTGTTTCTTTACCTTTCAAATTAAGTTTGAAGCTAAAAAAAACAAAGAAAAACGCGTAATTTATTATCCTCACAGAAAGCTCAAAACTGAACATGCACATCAACTTTATCATTTCTCTTTTCTGATTCCCCATATAACTCTAAATACGAATTTTTTGCGAAATAACCTGTTACTTTCAATTGTGTTGACTTATTTGAAAAACGATTGCAGTGATAGAAATAAACATTTGTGGTAATTTAACATCGATTTAAGCCTGGAAAGTTTATTTCTGCGAAATAACCAACGTTCTCAAAAACGCGAAAGTCTTTTTTTAGGTCATAAACGTTCTCCTACCAACTGAATATACATCGGAAAATAAATTATCCCTGATCCGCTTGTACAGCTTCTTATTAACGCGAAAGTTAATTCGAAATATTTTGCAGTGATTTTGGTATCGCGAGCGTTTCTTCCCGCGAAAGTTTATTCCCTTAAAGTAACACTGTATGTTGATCATGGCCAACGTGATACTAACGTGTACCAACGTGATACTAACGTGTACCAACGTGATACAAACGTGTGCCAACGTGACACGCACGTGTACCAACGTGATACTAACGTGACACTCACGTGTACCAACGTGTCGTTAACATGAAGACAAGGAGAGCACTTAATCGCCGATGATGATATATCGAAATTCGAATTGAAAGGGATAAAGGGAAAACAGATAATATATTCTTACTTTGTTGCTATGGTAACATCCAGTGGCTTTTGTGTCGACGATTGATACAACAGAGAAAGCTTTGCTACCAATTCATACAGATGAGGAGTTGTAATAATCAAATCTCCCTTCTGAAGAGCTTTGTCACCTTTGATCTAAAGAAGGATAATAAACACCTTTTTTGATGAGATAAAACTTCATAGTAGGAAGAGAAATACCTTATTCGTACTAATTGTTGCGCGTACAAATTTACGCGTGTTCGCGTACAAATTTACGCGTGTTGGCGCAAAAAGTTGTTATTACGCAAAATTTAGTACAGTAATCACGCGCAAAACGTTTGACGCGGAAATATAATTTAAATATAATTTAAAGAAAAAAGGTTTTTTTAGTGACAGTGTACAACGGTATATATCCCAGTGGTTCTCAACCGGCCAGAATATACGGCCTTCGTAAAATGCATAAATCTTTTGAAAATTTACCTAAATTTAGGCCTATTATATCTTCTATATGCACATGTAACTATCAACTTGCCAAGTTTTTAGGTAGTTTATTATCTGCTGTGATCCCCAAGGATTACTGTACTGCAGATACTTTCACTTTCGTCGAAGAATTAAAAAAGGTGAGTAAATCTGACAAGTTTATGGTTTCTTTTGATGTTTGTAGTCTTTTCACGAACATACCATTGAATGAAACATTAGATATAATTCTGTGGTTGGCATAAAAGAAAAGCATCTATTTTTTGTCTAAACCCCAGAAGTTTGCTATTTTTTCTTGTTATTTATGGGAGAATTTAAATTTGGGCGAAATTTAATACGTGCGAAATACGTTCATACTGCTATAGCGCAAAATTAATACGAATAAGTAAAAATTAAAAAAAAACACATCCCGTTGGGGCAGCTAATATGGAGTCGACACTATATAAGCGCAGTCTACTGGAAGAGTTTAACAAACTACAAAAACAACTAAAGTACATCTGTCCACAAGAAAAGATAACTTACATCGTTGACATGAACTATGATGACGTCATCTTTAAACGGACTCACGCTCACTTTTTTCACGTTCGTTAACTCGATGTGATATAGTACGGCTAATGATTTTGGATGAAGAAAAATTAGATGCTGGTTCGAAAGCACGACGATTCTTTCAACCGCCTAAAATAGAAGAGAGGTATTTAGAATAATTTATTTCTCTGTGAAATTCACTCTATAGAAATTCCATGCTGTTGGAAGACATTTTCTCTAAAGATCTCTACAAAACACTTTTTATAACTAAAGAAATGGCCATTACATCATAAAACTTCAATAAAAGAGCTCTTAAAAATACCGAAAATATAAATCTTCGAGCACTACAAGTAAGAAGAAAAGAAAAGACCACAATTTATATACAAAACACAGACCATCATTACCTTAGCGTTGGCTCTGTGTATTTTATTAATGTTGTGTGCCATGTTGATGTTAACATCAAAAGCAAGTTTCGATTGATGTTTTAACCATGCAGGATTGTTTTTCACGCCTGCATTGTCACCAGCAAATACGACAGGAACACTAAATGGTGAAATAAAACATAACAATTCGTACTTTTCAGAAAAGTAGCAGTCAACAACACCAGAAACCAGATTTTGAAGAATTTAAGTCAATTTTACTTTATTTATCAGGGCAATTTTGAGTTTCCCAAGTATCAACTTACAAAGCTGCAAGCTGACAAAACCAAATAGTAAAATAACAAAACCGAGAAAAAAACAAGATAAAGGCAGAATCATTTTTTAGATAATTTTAAATAATATCCTTGCCTGGTCCTAAGCGAAATAAGATGCAATCGCAATGTTGGTGCAACATAATATGCAACCTCAAATGTTGGTACAACTCAGTATTCAACTTCAATGCTGGTACAACTCATTATGCAGTCCCAATGTTGGTGCAACTTACTATTTAACTTCAATTATGGTGCTACTTACTATGCAGTCCCAATGTTGGTAAAACTCACCTTTCACTATAACTAGCTTTATTACCATTAAAAAGTTCACTAGCTTTCAATTTCTCCGTGAAAATTTGTTTCTTTTCTGCACTCATTGCTTCACGATATTTACGACACTACAAAGAACGTTACAAATGGTTCAAAACATCAAAACATCAAAACCAGACACTACACCATGAATTACACAAGAGATAGATAACTCACCCTCCACCTGTGATGTAAAACTCTTAATTGTTCAGAAGCCGATGTGAATAACACTGTCGATTTTGTCCAGTTATAATCCAAGGGAGAGTTTGAAGGCAAGTTATTTTTAACCACCAGAATAAAACGAACGCCCTGAATATACATTTTTAAAATTACATAAAAAAGTCAATAATAGCAAATAAAGGTCCTTGCAGGATTAAAGATTTTGAATAAAAACATGAACATTTTTATGCACTATCATATTTAGCTTCTTTATTGTCAACTGTTCCAAGTTTGTCGGACGGAAAAATTTTAATTTGGGTACAAAAATGACATTATTTTGATGTCATCATTGTCTTTAGCATATACTTTTCAATTTTTGAGTTGATGAAAAATTATGTTAACATGGCTATTACAACTATTGTTAACGTACGACAAATTTTTTTTGCTCTGGTTTGATAAGGATGTACGCATTTTCGCCCTGCATATCTCCACAAAACATATACACGCTTTTTTTTAATAAGAAACCAGTTTCGGCTACCGAGGCTCAAGTTTCTTATTTTTTTCTGATTCTGAGCCTCAGGTTTCTTATAAGCGTGTTTCTTATAAAAAAAAGCGTGTAATTGAACGTGTTTGGGAGTGGTCATTCAGACCAGTTTTTTTTATATGCAAAAAAAGCTTACATACCAAACATTGTTTGATAAATTTTATGATCTTTGGTGCAGCGTATTTTCTTAACTTCTTCTGATAAATTTTGCGATCCTAAGAAATAAATAAAACGTCAAAAAATATAACAAAAAACATGTGAATTTGTATAACATAACTGATTGTAAAGCAAAATAAACTTACTCTGTGCCCCCTCATAAGTGACTGAATAGACACAGCTGCAAATTTTATAGTCAAAAACTTTCTCCTCTCCTGAAATAAGAAGAATACTAGTTCAGTTGTTGTTTCAAGTTTACAAAGAAAAGAACAACATAAAAACATGAAAATAACTCACGCAGAAGCCTCTGTAATGACTGGCGATTTTAATTTGACTAGCTTTCATTTTCTGGAACTAAAAAAAAATTAAATGTGTTTAGATTTCAACAACAAAAATAAGGTTTAACAATCGGCCTCTGACGCTAGTAACTTTATATATTAACTTTTAAAAGGCATTGCTAGAAGTACCAGCGTTGGGAGTGCCTATGAGGGTAAACATTAAAAGGGCTACAGAACGATTCAATAAGCTTAGCTAATCCCCGCAATTTCCGAAGAATGGCGTGTAATAAACGAACCACTCAAAAGGTCAAGCTGCAAGAAATTACACACACTTTAGAACCACATCGACGTCTAGACAAACTGTTTATGAATAATTTTTTTTATGATGAATTTGGTTCTTTTTCATTTTTATTTTCTAAAAAAGAAAAATTTTCCTCAGTATTTTTTTCGGCGGTAAAAGAAGCTGACCATTACCTTGTGTTTCGCCACCCATCCTCTAACAATCTTTTGTAGGAGAATAACAAGTTCGATAACTCGTTCATGACGTTTTCTTTCCATGAAGAAAACCTAAGATAAATAGACGAAGGTGACACCAGAACAAAAATTAAAAAAAAGCAGGAGGAAAATAAATTAAAAGGATTTTTTATACTAGATACATGTTTTTTTTATAAGCATGACATTTATAAGCATCCGTAGGCTTAAAATTGGTCATTTTTTAAGCATATGCTAAGCATTATGTGAAGCCTAAGAAAATGTTGTGAAGTTTTTATGATTTTTGTTTTGTGAGCAGTTTTTCTTGACAATGATACAGTTTAAAATATTTCATACTATACAGTATTTCGCGCAAAAGTTTCCTATATAAAGACTTATTATGAATCGATAAAACAATTATGTTTTGGCACTATATTTTTTTCAAATAGGCATATTTTGAGCCAAATCATGTGTTTTTCATAAGCATATTCCAATAAATCTTTTTGCCATTAAGCATAACCTAAGCATATTTGGAGTCTGAAAAAGTACTTTTCATAAGCATCCTTATGCCTCATTTTGGAATTTCAATTGCTTATATAAAAAAAACATGTATTATAGATATACTTAGAAAATGAAAAAAGAACATGAATGAGTGACTAACAAACATCACATAAGTTTAAAGAACAAGAAAAAAAAGGAGATTAACACTTTGGTTGAAACAAAGGAAATATCTTACCGTTCTAGGATCTCGAATAAATAATTTTGTTTTTCCAAACTCGCATTCAGGTGATTCAACACGAAGTGTCTAAAAAGGAACATATTTGACGTTTATGTAAGGTGCATATTGATGGATAATCGATACAGTGACTTAGTCTTATTAATAAGACACAGGGGGATTAGATCTCTATTATACGCATGTTTATTTGAGAGAGAAACACTATCAGGAACATTTAATATCATATTCATAACAAAAAAACACCACTTGCGAATTTCCGAAAAAACAAAAAAACATCGGCTAAACGTTAGTGGAATATCCAGGTCACTTACTTTCATTACGGCTTGAATACCTTCTTTTGGAGTTCCCGTTCTATAAGACGGCCACGTTTCTTCACACAACATCTTGTACCTGCAAGACAAGGTCACGTACATGTGTAAATTTATCCACGCTTCAAACATATTCCTGTTGTTCTCGCAAAAAAATGGATTTTTTTAAAAATCACCTAGAGCTAAATTGCAGCGAAACGTTTAGAACTAGAGCCATCACTGTTTCTGCTTAAAAATTAACACGCAGGTTCATTCGAAAGTAAAAGCAAGGAAAACAAAAAAGATAATGATACAGGAGTTAATGGCATTGTAACAGCATGACCACTTTATTCCTCAATACAAAATTCCAAAATAAACCCATCTCACTACAAACAACCTTTCTCAGTACTGTAAAAATAAGTTTTCTCATAATAAAACCAATCTATAGACAAGACAAAACACAACTGCAAAAACAACAGAATAGATGATTCTGAACCTAGAACACAAATTCAATCAGATTTATTTGTCTTGCTTACCTTGTCATTACATCTTTATACAATTGTCGATAACAATAACCAGCACGTCGAACACGTATGTTTTCAAGTAAACTAAACACGAAAATGAGCAAAATTAAGCAAAGTTAAAATCTACAATTTACTGTTCTAAATATCATCACCCCGCTTTAAAAAATCAAAATAAATACAATGAGAAAGGCCGAAAGCCATTTTGACTCGGTCAATCAAAAAATCTAACACATTAGACTTACTCACCCAAGATATCGAACTTGATGAGTGACTATCTTGGTATTGAAATGTGAAGAAGATTTAAGTTCATTTGGCTGCAAGGTAAAAACAGGTAATCTGTCAAAACTTCGATTTACCATTGGCGCAGAACGAGGGGGTCTGGGTATTGTTCCTTTGATCCTTGAAATGGTTATGAGTTGCGGGTAAAGAAAATAAATATTCTTTATAAGTAAAGTTATCTAACATAAAAAAAAGACTAAGAACTAACCTTTACACATCGAATATAGTGTGGTCTTTTGCTCATCAAATCTTTCACCAAAGACGTTACTGAAGACTAAGAATTACACATTAAAAATAGGTTTAGTTTTTTCAAGAATAAAAATTGGTCAGTTACAAGGACTGTTACAGTCACTTAGATGATAGGTATGCTTTAAAAGATAAGGCAAGTCTGGAATTTAGCCATGCAGATTCAAAATTTAAATTATACAGAGAGGGATAAGAAATATGACGATCTTATTATTAATTCTTTCACCTCGTCCCACCACATACCTTCATTTGCGTGCCAACCGTAGGAGGACGCTTCTTATCCTTGTTGTCTGGATTCCCTTCTGGAAACATTTCATTCAAAAACAAATGATTGCATTTGTACATAGCTTGCGACATGTCTTTGAAGAGCAAGTCGTTGTTTTTGTCGATGAATCCTTGAACATTATAAGTGACCTGGGAACAAGAAGTCATGCGTTTACATTGGTTCTTCACTTGGTAGAATTCGTGTGATGTAATTTTTTACTAAATTTAGTCTTCTTACAAGCTTCCTTTCACACATTGCATACGTAAAACAGACAGTATTTCCTCTAATTAACACCCCTCTTCAATAAACGCGCCTTAAAAATGCAGCATTTATTCGAAATTACAATTTCTTGCGCAACATTTTCCTTATCGACTCTAAATTTATTGACCAAAATTGATATAACCTAAATGGTCTAAATGGTCCTCTAAATCAATAACGAAAATTGAAAAGACCAATATTTTTATCGGGTTTAATACACGACCGACAGGGCCGTGGTTTTTGTCAGAAACATTGACACTTAGAACCAACAAAATTTGTTAGCAAATAACAACTAAAGTTGATAATAAAGACAACAGTTATTTCACATTGGTATGACGCATGGCGTATCCTTCAAAACTGCAGTAACTTGTTTATCTTTTATCTGCAAGTTAACGTTTTCACAAAGTTGGTTTTTGTAATAAGCGCGGTGTTAATCAGAGGAAATACAGTATTCAAAGAGTGGTTATCTAAAAAGCACAGACATGGAGCAATAATAACAACAACAACAACAACAACAATAAAAACAACAACAAAAACAAAAACAAAAACAACAACAAAGAAGACAAAAACAACAATAAAAACAACAACAGCAACAACAACAAAGAAGACAAAAACAACAAACAATACATACATCACCAGCGAAATGTCTCAATTTGAAACATTCAAATCCAACCGATGTGTCTGATCGACTTTTTACGCGGCTATCATAGTGAGCATGATTCAAGCAGCTGGAATTCATCTTCTCAAGAAAAGTCAAATCTGTAACCTGTGCGTAATAAAAAAACCCGAATGTTAGTACAACAGTTTCATCAGCCATGATAGACCACCTTTAAGTTCAAATAGCGTGATATAATTGTGAATTATTAGATATTTTTGCCGTTTACACAAGTGCTGCTATTCAAAAACCTTACATTTCAGTGCTCGGAATTTTTATATTCGTAAAGAACGCAGCCTTTATGTAGGTAAGGGCAATAAAGGCAATAAAGGTTGATAACTGGAGATTAAAGTAACACGGCCAAACTCTGTATTAAAAAATCTTACATCAAGCAATTTAGTTTAAAATAAATCAGATACATAATAAAAAAAATAGATAAATAAAACAAATAAAAAATAAATATAAAACAGTAACTAACATTTCCAGGAAGCAAGCACTGCTCATCCAAATGCGCAATTATCCCAACTTTTGACTGAAATGAAAAGTGAACATTTGCATAAATACTGTCCGGACACATTGAACAAATACATACAAATAAACTTGAACATAACTTACAGCGTCAATAAGTTCACAAATAATAGCATTGTTGAAATAATCAATGTGTATCCATTCAATTCCCTGAAGAAAAATAAACAAAAAGAATCAGAAGAATTGCAAAGAATCACCAGAACACTGACGCTATATAAAAATTTGGAATAACAACAGTGCTCATCTGATCTTGATACAATTTTGTTGCATAAAAGACATTGAAAATATTGTACCTCTCGTACATACTCATCTTGTTCAGTTTTAAGAGTCAACTCAATGAAAAGTTGTTGCAATTTTTCGTTGCAGTAGTTGATGATAAATTGTTCGAAGCCATTTTGCTAAACGAGAGAAAATATTCTGTCATTGCATAGATATGTTATGTCAACTTATAAAGACGGAGAGGCGGGTTTTTTAAGTTTAATTAAAAAAATTCCTTTTTCAGTATCTCACCTCAAACACTTCAAAGCCGTAGATATCCAGAACACCAATAACTTTCTTTCCATATGAACGCTGTGGTGCCTAAAAATCAGCAGTCAAGTTTTTCAAAAATACAAATGCGTGAAGAACCTTGAAGGAGAATAGACATCTTTTACAGTACAGATAGCTAATTTTAATGTTGCTTAATTTGAACACTCTCGACTTCAAATTTCTTGCAAATTATAAACTGCTCTGAAACTCTAGCTTAAACGTTAGCCTTGCTAAATTAAACAATCGTTTACCCGGCCAAATATTGAAGTCATTGTCTTGTAAAAGGCATTCTACGCAACAACAATTTGCAATACAAATAATACCACTAGTCAATACCTTGATCTTGTCATTAGTTCTTTTGATTATCCAATTGAATAAGCGATTGTATATTGCTTTACAGAGAGCATCTCGACCGTAGACTGCCTGGAAACACAGAGCACAGAAGATGTATATTTCCGGAAAGATATTGCTCAAAAATTTTATATATTTTTTCTTTTTTTACTTATCCAACATTTTAACTTAATGGCGAATGCTACTAACACAGAAACAATGCATATTACTTTTTATGAATCTTCTCTTAAAAATTTAATCGATTAAAAAATCGTTGGATTTCTGACTAAACCGGAAAGCATAAGTTCGAATTTGTTCCCTCTACAAATCGAAACCTACCTTAGATTTGCTCAGTGTAGTTGTAACTTTATCTGATGCTGAGTGTACAGTTCTCGTCATCAAAATACCTGACAGATCTTCCAAACTGCAACCAAACAATTTAGCTGCTAACACAGCATCTATGTTTGAAAGTATACATAATAAAATAGAAATAACATCTGTTGCTATAACATAACTAACTACACTTTCAGGGTGTAATCTAGAAATTGGGAATTTTTTTTAGCGTTTCCCTGAGGCCGCCCCCAAAAAATCGCTGGCTAAGATGGTGGCTTCGTTCTTCGTACTGTGTCCTGGTCTGTTCGTTGTGACGTTTTTTGTATATGTAAAATTCCTTCATTATTTTATTAAATTGGGAAATTCAGGGATAAATTTAGATTGGGAAATAGCTGTTTAGCGGCTACTGACAAGGCTGATTACACCCTGACTTTGAAAGAAAAGGTCTGGACATCTCTATAGTAATAGCCGTCGTCTGTCTGCTTGTCTGTCTGTTACAGAAACACGAAATGCAATATATAAAGGACGGGCGACCCCGTGGATTTCCCCACGGGTTGACGACTGGTCTTATTAGTATGGTATTGATTTGTGAGAGTCAACTTTATTCTTGTTCCACAGCGAGTCCTTTTTCTTCTTTTTTTTATGTTTCCAGTACATCAGACCATATAAAAAAACGTAATTGGATAGTCTGTTGCACAAAGACAAGACGTTTCTACCTTTCTGGTCAGCAAGGTTTACAGTGTCCATTCCATTCTTGAAAGTATCTGAAAATTTCACATTGCCAAGATGCATGATCGCACCAACCAAACTGTATATGCCATTTATTTCATCTGTCAGGAAACCAATTTTCTTCATTGCAGCCTGAAAAATATTTTTTATATGCAATTATAAACCTAGATAGTCTAGTCAACACAGAAGCACACGTTAAGAGCCTTTTTTAAAACAAAATATTTCGTAGGTTTGCAAAATATTGAATTTTTTAAATAATTTTTTTTAAGTTTGGCCCATACATTATATTTTTTTTCTTCGCAATTTAGGTGCTAAAAAGCTACAAAAAAGGTTACAATATAATTATTGTAAAGAGGTACATAAAATAAAGAGAGAATAAAAATTCACATAACTAAGAATGAAGCATCAACAAAAATGATTATAAATTATTCAACACTTCAATCTCCGAAGCTTAGTTCCTTAGAAAAGATGTGAGGTCACCTTGAGGCAAGTATCTTATCCTACAGAAGGGAAGTAAACTATGTCAACTAAAAACAGTCATATATATATAAGTGCTCAGGAAAGGTAAAAATTTTTTGATAATTGCACGAGTGATTAATGCTTTCCTGTTGGTGGAAACATTGATCAGAGTAGTTTAATAATTCCAAAACAATGGCAATATATTTTCTCTGGAATGACAAAGCATCAATCTAGTGGATCATTTTTATCTCTATGAGTTACAATATAGAAGGAAACAGTTTATCATTATAAAGTTAAGTGTTAAAAACACACAACAGACTATAAAGCGATTTTCTTACATCAACCATGGTGAACATTCTTGCATCATCAATCGTTGGAACGAAATCACATCCACTTTGGTTCACAACATTGTAAAAACTGAAATCACGCTCGAGACCAAATGATTCTAAATAAAAGAAAAATATCACATTTAAAAAACATGTATATATATAAAACATTTCATGTATAATAAATATGAACCATAATGCAGTAGTCTACTATGTCAAGAAACTCCTTTTTAGTATTTTTGCTTCATAGTAAACTGATTGGTCTTAACTTTTCTTTCATTTTTCAAATAAATATTAAATTCTTCTTCTGACAGCATTGATCAAGTTTGCAGATCCATTCATGAAAACAGGTATGCTTGAAACTTACTTAACAAATTGTCTGATCCACCTTTCAATAAATAATAAAAGATATGAAAGTTTCTTTCACCAGGAGTTTGATGTACCACCCTAGACTAAAAGTTATGCTATCATGAAATGTCAACAGTATCAAACAACAATGGGTTTGACTTTAACATAACATAAAATTATTTCCACTAACATTCTTTAAGCCAAAATGAAACTATTTTATTTTTGAGAAATAGAAGTAGAAGAGTTATTATTTTTTTGAATATCATTTAAATTTATACAATTGTATACAGTTACAGTATATGACCCTACCTTTTCCAGTAAATCTAAGAAAAAGGAAAAAAAAGATACACTGTTACCTCCCACATAAGCAATATAGTAAATCTAACAGGAAGTTAAAGGAGTTTTGCAAAATTGAGAATTGCGAATTTTTGAGAGCCGCAATCCTGAGTATTCTAGCAAAGCTACTATCGAGGTATTTATTGAGAGCATGGACAAATAAAAGATATAGAAACATGTCTACTTACAATTGGTGATAACACCACCAATTGGGAATCCTTTAAAATCGAATTCTAAGTCCATGTATTTCCCCTAAAATTATGACAATGCAGTTTATTTTTAGCAATGACAGTGCAAAATAGAGTGACAATTTCTTTTCTCATTCAACAAGCGTATATTATAGAGTACTGAATGACTTATGCACTTACAAAACGACTAGAGTTATCATTTCTTGTTGTTTTGGCATTACCAAAAGCTAAAAAGAATTACCATATAATAATATTAACAGGCACAATGTAACTTGAACTATTGTTAAATAACAAGCAGTGGTGTGTTAATTCACTAAGTAGGTCAAGAGAGAGAAAATGATTGCATATATACCTTCAAGGACAGGGTTAGACTGCAGCAGTTGCTCTTTTACATTATCAACTTTTTCACCATGTCCAGAAACAGCTGCAACATATCTCATCACAATCTTTGAAGCCTCTATATTAATAAAAAACATTATTTTGATAAACCCGTTAAATAAAAGACCGAATAATTTTCCCATTTCTTAATTTGAAGGGGAAGAAATACAAATGATATTTATCTATGGTAGCAAAAAGTAGAAGCTAACATCAATGATGAGAGCAGTAATATGATTCGGATAACAGCACACTGGTTTTCAAACAATAAAACTTTCAATGCTGAAGAAATTGATGGTTCCCGAAGACATAAAAAAGCATTCAAAATCATATCACGACTATTTTTTTGAGTGAAAATTCATCAAGCAAAAATCGTTTTTTTTTTTTTAAACTTTTAGACAATTTTCTTAAAGTCATCTGCTATGCAAGATTTAAGAAAAGCAAGGTCTTAACAAAACAAAGAATTAATCTATTTTCCCTTACTTTTGAGTTTAGGAAATTTTAAACACTAAACAAAGATGTGTTTTCTAACTTATACAAGGCTTCCTTTTCTTTCTTAAAAATTTCTTTTCACGCAGTGGTAAAACGCCCATGTTTGTTTTAAAGTTATGGGGAAAAAAGTTAACCTTAAAAAGGGACAGGTAGACAAGATTTAAGACTGGATCCCAGGATGAAAATTATATCTAGAATAGCTATGGACAGCAAAGAACAGCTACACCATTATATTATTACACTTATGTATAGATGTATAGAAGTTATATTTCTGACATCATCAGAGAAACAGTTGCCAAGTAAAAATAATTAAAAATTAATCATGTTTGCAGACATAGCAAACCACAGGCTAATGCCATGTGACGTTCAACATGACAAATATATTACAATAAATTTATTTTGACTAAAAAACGTCTAGATAGCAGGTTAATGTCATGAATGAATGTCACATGAGATAATATAATCAAAAACTATTACTCATTCTGTGAAGAACCACAGTGCATACATTATGATATACTTGTAAAAATTAGTAATGTTCTTAGGCTGCCTTCGAGATACCACATTTTTGATATATTAAACAAGGGTGGTGGATGATAAATCATCAAAATTGTTAGCAATGCTAATTTTAGTAGCCTCTTTTACGTTAATAGCCACATTCTGTACGAAATAGCTGCTAAATTGCTGCTTCGTAAAAAAAATGCAAGAAATAGCGAATGTGTAAGAAATATGTGTAGGACAAACAAGTTATAATTTACTGCAAAATAAAACTATGAAAAGGAAGAAGGCAGGAAACTATGGGTTGAAGAGTTTTTTGTCTCATGAATAAAAGTCATAAAGTTTGAGTACCTAAACCAGTAGGCTGGAATCTAAATTAGTTTACGTCTAAATTAACGTTGTCTCATGAATAAAAGTCATAAAGTTTCAGTACCTAAACCAGTAGGCTGGAGTACGTTGTTGCAAAATATGTTTTCTGTAAGTTTCACGTTTCTCCTTACCTGTTTTTCCCGACCCACTTTCGCCAGATATAATAATACACTGGTCTAAGTTGTAGTCTCTCATGCTGCAATATGCATCATCTGCCAATGAAAATCTGAGAAAAAGGACAATTACGTGAAATTATGTGACAGCTTAACAGTAACAAAATAGTGTTTGGTCACAGGAAAGAAACAATTACCTTATGCTAGGGTACGAAAGCTGATTATGATGCTAAAACAACTAATTAAAAAATCACCAGGCATTCTACAAGTTTTACCAAGATTTTGTTAGAATTCATGGCATATATTGTTGAAGGAAATACTGGATCGAACATTTTGAGTTTAACTTTCAGGTTTCTTTGTGAACGTTGGGATACTTACACATGTGGAGGACATTCAAATACATTCTTTGATCTGTACTCCATCATCTTGTCTTTCGAGTATATGTTTAATGTTTTGTATGGATTAACAGAGACAACAACATCGCCAATGTAGGTCTGCAACAAGAAAAAAATTTTTGGTGGTAACATTTTAAATATAAAGCATGATAAAATCAAATTCCATTCCTGATAGGTTTGCAGATTGGTAGGGTTGGTAATATTCAAAACTACCTTAAAATGGCAAAAAATTGGCAATGACTTAACTTGGAATTAGAATTTCAGAAATGGATCAAATTCAGGGAATCAAAAAATTTGCTAATTTGCTAATTTACTGTGGAGTTAAAATGAAATATGTAATTTGTTGTTGTTGAAAGTCAAGTCATATTTATTAAAAAAAAAAGAAATCTTGAAGTCATCTGCTATGCAAGACTTAGCAAGAACAGCAACGTCTTAACAACACAAAGAAATAAATCTATTGTCCTTTAAAATTATTTAATTATTTTGGGATATCCCTCTCCCAAAAAAGCTGCAAAATACGATATATATATTGTGTTTATCCAATCATCATCAACTATTTTGTCAAACATATTGGACATATAAGGTTGCTGTTGATTCTTTAAGTAATTTATCTTATTTATATTTGGGTATTTTGGTCACACTAAAATTTTTTTGAGCTGTTAAATAAAAGGTAATATATCACAAACTTACATAAATCTCTGACTCTGCAAATCGTTTTTCCAAGTTATCTAACAATGCTTCTTCCGTCAGCGGGTCAAGGAGAACCATATCTCCAACACCTATGTGTTGCTCCATATTTTTTTGTAAGTTATAACTGATGAAATCAAAACTTTGGTTTATATGAATCACAAGTTATGTTCATTTAAATGCTATTAAACATCTGTAAAAACTACAAAAAAAAACCTTATATTAAACAGTTCATAATAAGCTTGAATTTGTTAAACATATGAATAATGAAATATATATTAGCTAACAATGAGAATTTGAATGCATTAATTTACTGTTCTATAAGCTGTCTGTTTATGAATAAATACTATCTGCTTAGTAGGATGGGCACCTTTATCTTCCACAAGCTAGAACATAAAGTTATCTGCATTTGCTAAGTTAACATTCATCACTTGATTATAAAAACACAAAATAATGAAAAAATAACACAAATTTATCTATAGTGACTTATACAAGGAAGAAAAATTAACCTACATCTATTAATTTTTTATTTTCAAACTTTTTAAAAGCATTGTCCTTGCTTTTCACAGCATGCCCCTTATCTACAATACGACTAAAATATTAGTGTAAAAACTTTCAAAAATAATAACACATATATCACAAATGATCACCAAGGGAGTACAATTTCCATTTTCTGTGTGTATCTTATCAATATCAAAATATCATATTTTGTCTTCAAAAACTGTGTATATAATCCCACATAATCCTCTCCTAATTTGAACAAAAACAAGCCTGCCAGTGTTTACTTTTTTACTAATTAAATAAACAACACTATGATAAGTTCAATGCATTAACCAACACGGTTACTCACATTTCTTTTTTTTTTCGTCACAATACACAAACAAAAACTTATGTAAACAATTTTGTCTTAACTAAACGTCAAAATTTACTTAGAAAAAGGAAGACAGTTATCACATTTGTACAGATTTAAAACCATACAAAAACAAAGAATTTAATAAATAAACATCAGCTCATGAGTAATAGTATGGTTTTTCCTTATATGGTTTCATTTTATAGTCGTTATAGCCAGTAATGTCTTAAAAAAAATTTGCGACAAGTTTACTCCTCTCTCTCATTTCCTAATTTAAACATTACAGAGCATAATTACACATTACTCAATGACTCCCTATATATCCTTCAACAGTCTTACCAAAGTGTGAACGAAAATTATCATTAGCTAGAATCTTCTGGTTTACCATAAAAACACAGAAAGTCAGAAATACACTCCGTAAAGTAATAAAAATATCTGAACTACAGCCAGGTGCTTTTTCTATCCATTATAAAAAATAACGGTATATTTATTGATGCAAATAAAATATTCCATCATAAATTATGCAGAATACAAAAAGAAAAAGAACAGTTCATCAAAGATTTATCTGTATTCACTTACAATAAGAACTTACTAAACTGTACAACACCTCCAGTGAGCCAGAATTCGCAAATGTTTATCGGCAAAAAAACTAAAAAAACTTTCTGTTTCACAGTCACTTTTAACAAGACTGTAAATAAACTCAACAAAATTTTTATTTTTTGAATCCCAAGGACAATAAAGCTTTGTTTACACAAGTAAAGACTGTTAATAGATAGCAAAACATGCCTGCAGCTATGTTGTTGAAGTACTGACCAATGGTGTAATTTATCTTACGAGAAGATCTAAATCCCACTAGAGCTTTATAACATAAAGAATGTTTACATTAATTCATTTTAACTGAGTTTATCTATTTTATAAACACGTGTTATATGAGAAAATATGCAGGCAGATGGCAAATTTAACTTTTCGCAAAACCACATTGGTGTCATCTTTTAAAGCATTAACTTTGATGATCTAACATTGCCTTACTAACTGGTCTTGGGAAAACCTATTTTTAAATTGCATAACCTTTGTGACCTAAGATCTTAAAAACAAATTCTGAAAAACAACATACATATTCATACAGATTTCAGTGTACTATATTTATATTTATTATATTATCCTTTTTCCTGATATTTTACATAAAATAAATAAATATTGAAAAACAAATGATAATGCTTGTATAGACTATGATACTGCTAAAATTATCTTTCAGTCGATTTAGCAACAGACTAGATAAAACACACCATTACTTATTTCTGAACGTTTAAATGTATGTACGTAAAGTTACTAAATATCTGCTAACCTTTACACAATTACTTACTTCAGTGAGAAATTCCATTCTAATTATAAAAACTATATTAGTAACATCATAACAATGGCATATCAATTACCTCAAATACTTTTTACAATAAGTACTTCATTAGATAGTTAAAACTTGTGCAATGTTACTTAATGGTTGATAGATGACCATCTGGAGAGTGTGCAATTTGACATTATTTCCTTTTATAGAAGTGACAGCTAATAGGTTCATGCAGTTCTGCAACAGATAATATTTCATTCCAAAACAACCATTTAAATCATTTGTATTTAAAATGTAAGCAAAATAACTTTGACACAGCTTATTAGTGACATTGTATTATAGCCAATTTGAATTAGTTGTTTTCCAGACTAAAATTTTATTAATTATCAAGAGAACAGTTCTACACAAAATTAATTTGGTTTGTTCCTGTTATTGCTGTCTCATTGTTGTTAGGTTAAAGTCATTAATAACTGCAAAATAAAAGAGGGAGAAAACAGTGGTATTAAAAAATAGAAAGAGTATGGTGTATTCTTTAAAATTAGACAAAAACGATAACAAAAACGTAGTACATTTAAATTTAATAACTCGTAAATTATTCAATTTTAACAATAAACAAAACAATGGCAACATGTTATAGTTATTACAAAATATATATAAAAAATCCCTACTATAGTCTACGCAAATAAATATAACTAGAACTAGTGATTATTACATGATTTCATTTGAGTTTGAGTTTTTAGACGTGTTAATCCTGGAATCGTACAAATAAATTGGACATACATTTCTTAAGCCTAGAGAACAAAAAGAGGGTGTTTTGAATATCTAATCATCAATAAAATTATAACTGCAACTTTCCACTGTAAATTTTGTAAATTTATTATATATTAAAAAATCGAAATTATAAATAATATAAACAACTAAAGAATATTATATGCAACAACTCAAAAGTTTATTGTCGGTGAAATTATGGTCATAAAAATGATGTAATATTGTGACAGCAGGTGTAGCCATAAAAGGTGCTTGAAAGTTGCTCGGTTCGAGACATATATGAAACGGATGCAGTGGTTCTAAAATAAAAATACAGCATCAAAATACCAAAAATATTAGCGTACAGTCGCAAAAACTGCTGGCATCTCAGAACTGGGCAACTATTGCAATATCATTATACATAACACAACAACACAACACAGGAAAAGTGTAAGCCAATAATATCAATTTCTTTTATATTTACGCTTTCATGAATCACTTGAAGAAGTCCCATACTCGATCAAAGTATTCCCTGTTTTTTTAAGCATAGAACCAGTGAAAACTTAAATAGTTTCCTAAACGCCTGCATTTTATATGGGATATACAGATTTTTGGCACTATCTTTCGCCAGGCAGAAGAGGCAGGACTATATAGGTGAAACTGGCAATTGATCCCAATTATCATTTTTTCAAAAATAAAAAATCTGAAGGCAGTTTTTTTGAACTATTCTCGTCTTTTTTTGAAAACAAGTTTTGTAAAATTCATCATAGTTTTTTTTACAGGAATTCTTTGACTGGTTCTGCCTGTTATTATACTTTCTACGGTCATTGTTCTTAAGACTAAAACAAATCGATATGTAATGTCAAAACTTGTGTATATCTCATCCAAAAGTGGTTAAAGAGATTCTAATCGTGCATTAACAACTACATCCAAAACCATGCTGCATAACTTGATTTATACTAATATTTCTGCTAACTAAATCTTTTTTAAAGGCATATTAAATGTAAACAAAGTGAGAAAAAGGGAAATTAAAACTGCTCAAGTCAAATTTACTAGAAATTTACTGTGTTCTAGATGTTGGAGATGGTTTGCTATGCTATGCAACTTTCAGTTTAGCTTCTTTTAATTGCTTTGAGATCCTAAGTAATAACACAAAATTGATGGAAAACAATGTATTTCAATTGGAATAAGTAGGTACAACACATTCTGCATGCATTGGACTGTTCAAGCAATCTTAAGTATTGAGTGGCAATGCAGTTCCCTCCTTCAGATGTTCGTCATGTTCACAATATATATTCTAAGCGTCAAGCACATGCTAATTACTGGTGGTCTTTATATCCTGAGCGATGACTAATATGAACTACACTGAATTGTATCAACAAAGGAGGTCCAAGATCTCTAAATTCCACAAATTAAAATAAAAGGAAAATAAACAAGCGGTTTGAACACTCACACCACACAGGAAACGACCAAAGTTACTTAAAATTATAAGCTTAAAAACCAGTACCCAACATAATTGGAAAAGTTGCCACCAAAGATTAGAGTTATATCAAAAAAAAAAAATGTAGAAAGAGCTTTAAAATAGAAATTGAGTAATATAGTCATGTGAACACCTGGATAAAACTTTGAAGCCTGAAGCATTTTAAACACTGTCGACTATGTGGTGTGAGTGAAAAAAAAACAGGAACAGCTTGCTGCACAACTGTGTACTATCACATAAGTTTTTAACACTTTATATTCCAAGGAATTTTGCAACAAGAAATGGTCAAGCTTATTTTTGCAAATTTGACTGTGAAGAAAAAGTTTATAAACTGCAAAAAAGGTTTCATAACATTTTATAAAGAACGATAAAATTGTGAAAACATCATTGAAGACAATGAGTAAAACAATGTGTTAAAAGAATTTCTTTTACTTGACATTTGATATAAATATTATGTTGTCATAAAAAAATTCCGTTGTACAAAAAAATTACACTTTTGGAAATCTCAATGGCCAAAGTTTTTTTTAATTAGGTATAGTGTTTTTTAAGATGGGATCATTGTGAGCAACAGGGACAAGTGTTAAAGGGGTTACATAACAAGTTGATTTTTGATTTTACTGACTTTTACACGAAAGTCAAGCTTATGGCAGAGGGAAAGTTTATGAGCAATGAGGACAAAAACATCTTAAATCATCTTTGATATCCTATTTGACACCCAAAAATGACAGAAAAATATTTTATATCCTTAATTTATTTTGTATAAGCGCTTACCTTGCTTTTAAATCAAGTTTTATTTATTAACAGGTTGTCTATATTGTTGCAATAAAGTGGTAATAATTTCTTGTGCCCAGACCTTCTAAGTGGTCTCGTTATTACACCTTTTTTTGCAAAATGCATAAGGATGGAGCACAATATCATTGACGGAGACCTTACTTGAGCTGTTTTGTAGGGCCTTTAAATCCACAAAGGATTTTACATTTTGATTTTAGAATGTTTATAACTTACTTACACAAATTTTTCAAACAAGTCCCATTTCCAGCCGGTCCCACAAACAGTTCTGAAAGTAAAATTAACAGTGTTTATGAAATAAAATTTTACTTTACAATTAGAAGTAAGATAGAAAGTAAAGGGATGTTTAAATTTTTTTAGGAAATAACTTAACAAATGACTTTCCCTTCCTTTTACTGTCACTTTGGTACATCACCTGCCAGAGGTATCTATTTCTATGACAAAACTTTCTTATCTAATATAAAAGCTGCTGACTGTTGAAAATAGAATTTTACATACTTTACATGTTTCTGTACATCTTTTCCAGTGAAAATTTGCCTTGATAGACGTGTGCTCTATAAAAGAAAGGGAAAAAATTTCAATGACCGAAGGAAAAGCCGGATTAGAGACATATGTATGTGACAAATACCCTCGGAAAACATATAGCTGGTGGAGCAAAACGTTGGCTTGTGACATAACGGTGTTAACAGCATTTTATTTTTTTTATATTTTTTTTCTAAAAATATCCTACTTATAATAAACTTTTTTAAGGTTTATCATCTTGCAAAATTAGGTGTTTTTCAAATACCCTTTCATTACATTCACGCTCACAGTAGGAATACGTTTTTTATAGAACAAATATAAAAAATGCTGACTTTATGATTTTGCTGTCCTGCTTCTTATTTTTCTGATATGCCTGTACCAAGTTTTGATAACTTTAGCATACTAGGGACATCCTTAGGGACAAATCTATCTTCACTAAGATATTGCATTAATGTCTTTGTGACTATTTTCGGATAACATTTCTTAATGTTGTCCCTGCGGACAAAAGTCAGACCATTTGCATATGTATAACGAATTTGTTGTTTGAACTTTGTATTTGAGAATGGCTGTACCGAAACGTAGTAAGAAATATTTTGCGTCACACACTCAATCAAGTGTTAAGGAAATTCAACTAATTCATAATTTATACAACATAAAACTTTTACTTAAGTGTTGTACCAGGAGACATGATGACCGATTTCCTGAATATTTTAAATTCATATAGATATGTCTCTAAATTGGGTTTATACAGAAGCCTTTACATCACAAAGGATGTGCATTCGAATATTTTTTGGTTTAGTTCAGTGCTAATAACTTTTAATTATATAACTAATAAATCTTCTGGATAATTACATTTTCAACATTTACATTAAATCAAGTGTCAAACAACTCCTGTTTTTTGAGATATTTAGGGAGACCATAATCTTTCGAGGTTTGAGGTTATACACAAAGCTTAATATTGATCAGACAACTTTCAAAAATTTATATTGATGGAAAAAACTGATCATTGTAAAAACAATCAAACTTTAGTTGCAATTTAAACTGTATTTCTAAAGGTAAACTTGTCCAACTTCTCATTTTTATTAAAACTTCCCACATGCTTTTATATAAATGAAATATAAAAAGAAGTTTGCTACTTGATTAACTGCTTTTCAAACTGTAGACGGAAAGTTGGTAACAAGCGCTGAACTCACATTTATAGTTTTTCTACCAGAAACCTTGATATTTTTTAATTCAGTTGTTGTGTTCAAAACATATTTATTCCAACTTATATCAGTCATTACATCACTGATAGATGCATCAAAAAAGTTTTCGTTACTGATTGAATATGTTATCTAAATTATAAAAAAAGGTTAATCCTACAACAAGTTTTCCCTATAACATCTCCTTTTGCAGTTCATTCTCTTTTTTTAGCATACTGGTTAGATCTCAACAAATACAACACAAACTTAATTTAGTTGAAACCTTACGTTCATTATCTGGAAAAAATGTCACAATATAAATGAATCACAGTGGAAATAAGTCTAAACATTTTGTGCATACGTGGATAGCTACAGCGATTTATCCATAAACTAAATATCACAATTTAAATGAATGATATACTAATACTTTTCAACAAAATCATAGTACCTACTGTTTAGTTAATCATTGAAAACCTTACTTTAAAAGCACAAAATTGAATGAAGAAGAGGTTTAATAGCTAACTTACAGCTACATCAATGTAAGGTGTTGAGTCGTCATCTTCCTGCGGTATAAAGATCTTCTTAGTGTTGATATCGATGATTTTTATGCTTATCGAACGAGGTAGTAAGAAAAACGCAATAAGAAATATAGCAATCAGAGCAAGAATAATAATAATTCCAAGATAAAGTTTCCTAGAAAATAAAAATTATTGCCACATATATGCTAATAAAAATGCCAAAAGGATCCCATGTCACAATATATATAAATAAAACACGTTGCAACATAATATTCCAATCAATAAAAGGCCTTTTACATGAGCCCTGAAGTGAAACACCATGCAAACACTTTTTACTGCTGTGTAAAATTTTAATTTGCCTGAATTTCACGCCAGCTTATCCCAATATGTAAAATTTTAATACCTAGATCGTTTTTGAGACAATTATAAGTTTCTTCTTTAAAATTATGCAATATAAAAAAATATATAGGGGAAGTAAACATTGGAAAAGAGAAAAGAGATGGAGAAACAAAACCACAAGGTTCTAGCTGGTGTCTGTTTAGAAACTTAATTTTAAACTTTGATGGTTTGGTGAATATTTGTAAATTGAAATTATATTGTTTTGAGTTATCAATTAGTCTTCTATGGTTGATTAATTTTTGGATAAAAAGTTTATTATTAAAGTCAATACTTTTCAAAAATAAGAAAATATAACAAGACTCTAAATGAACTATTCACTAATTTATGTATTTTTTCTCCAAACCGTCTTCTCCTAACCTATACTTTTCGATGAAATTATTTTGTCTTTTTGTTGTGCGAGTTTGATCTTTCACAGATATCAAGGAGAAATAACTTTTGGTTGAACAAAATGGAGAAAGACGACAGATGTTTATAAAATATCAGAGGTCGGAATATTAAAAAACACAGGGGAAAAGGGGCCTATTATACATATTCACATTGGTAATGAAGGCTATGATGATCTTTTTAGGCTAAATATTTAGGCTTTGGCTAAAAATTCTAAAAATACATTTTTCTTTCTCGTTAACGATATGTAAAACATTAACTTAATATTTAAGTTAGATATGTATTTTTTTAAAATATCAGATCTTTCGAGCTAATAGAGAATCAGATCTTTCAAGCTAATAGAGAAGAAGAGAAAGTGTAGTATTTTTCGTCAATAGTCTGATATCATTAGAAGCAAAAAAAAGGCTAATATCTTGAAATAATTAGAAAAAGCCAGCAAAATTTAATGAGAGACTGGTTCTAGCTTCACACTCTGACTTACGCACACAATGAATGAGGCATTTAAACCAATAGACAAAATGTAGTTCAAGGCCTGTTCAGATGAAACAAAGTATCTCACGTTCTTCTTGGTCGCAATCGTTTATCTCCGACAGGAATTAAAGCAACCATACTGTCTGCTTGACCTGGAATAAAAAAACATTAATACCTATAATTGAAGAACTTCTCACTTGAATTAAGTCAATCTTGATTCAAGCGTGTGCTGACAGACATAATAAAAATGACTATCACACACAGTTTTGCCAGAATGTATTGTATGAAGTTCCAGGAATAGCCAATATGAGCTAAAAAATAATTGCAGTTTGACTATACTGAACAAAAATGTTAATTAAAAAAACTTGATCAGATGTAATAAAGAAACAGTCCCACCATGGTAGTGGTAAAAATTAAAGTAAGATGTGTAAGAGTCTTTGAAAGAACTTTAGAATAAATTTTGAAAAATTTACCAAAGCAAAAACCCTAAATACAATTGTGCAATTGTTTTACGCCTGTTCATCACAGTTATCCTGTTCATAGTGCCTAACAAAACATCTTAAGTACTAGATTCTATAGAAATCTAAGATAAAAACAAAACAAAAAATTAAGGCCTCTTCAGCATTATATTTTTGACAACACAAGTTTGACTAAACCAGTGTGAGAGAAGTTTTCAAACAAAACTATGGAATATAATGTGGTTGGTATTATGTGAAAGCATGGATTTTCCTAGAAAATCTTTTATTTGTGTCTGGCTGTGGAAACATAAGGGGATTTATATAGGTTTGATTGGGGATTGATCATAATATCATCTGTGCAAATGCATTTTGAACATTTGAACATTTGTACAATATTACTTGTATTCTTATTTATCTAAACCGAAATCTTTTAGAGTATGCAGTTTGAAAATTGGTACATCACAGACCAAAATTTCACAGAAAAGATTTTACTGGTTCTTCAAGGACTTCAATAAATTTGTTACTGCGGAGAATATTATTGCAAACATGAAAAAAACTTCAAAATGTCTCCATATCTTCCTTTGCCTTTCTGTCCTGTTCTTTATTCCAAATAACTTAAAAGTTAATGCTCAAAAAGAATAAATTACAGTACTGTTTTTTAGCTCATTTGATTGATGTAAAATTAGCTTTGCTTAGTTGGGTAGGGGTTTATCCTAACAACTTTTGTTTAAAAATTACTTTCAATGAAAAACATTTTCTTAATAAAAAAAACAGGATAGGCATTCTAAAGGTAACTAAACGGCGTTCCATTAACTGAAATAACGGTAACAACTTGTTACCATTAACCAAATTAATTATTGATAGTTATAAGTTAAAAATTCGCATTTCACAATATATTTAACATTATCATACACTAAAATGAAATCTCTACTTTTTCTGAGATAATTTTAATTTTGGAGAAAAAATTACCAATTTCTCATATGATTAAAAACAAATTTATATGGCACATTTCAGGTTCAAATTAGCAGCTTGCAATTTAAAATTTATGAATCAAAATGTTGTACCTGCAAATAATTTTACGAAGAAAACTTTTAAATCGTTAAATCGTGACATTAAGCGTGTGGTTCTCCTCATTGAATTCCATGAAATATTTTTTTTGTAAATAATTGAAATTGCAAGGCATGCATTAGGTTCCAATTTCAATTTTGGGGTAAAATTTTCAAAAATATATTTGTTAATAAGGACAAATACATGCTTGCTAGAATTCACATGTCGGAGTGTAGGATCACAAAAAATTAATATTTTTTGTTAATTTTCATATGTGCTTTAAAAGTCATATACAAGAAATTAACTATCCAAACAGCACCAATTCGATGTTAATTTAATTGCTTTGCCATGCTTCAATGCGCTTTCTTGAATGCACCCATACTTACTTTGATTAAGTTTTCCTTTCCCTTGACATGTTGGGCATGTTACTTTTAACTTTTGAGCAAATTCTTCATATTTATGCCCTTCGTCAGTACGACTGCTGGAGGAACCTCCACAATTTGATATTAAGGGTTCATTGATATCTTCTTTATCTTCCTCATTTTCATTAAGAGAAGGGTTCTCCATATTCACGGTACTATTCAGACCTGGCTTCTTTTCGGTATTTCCCATCACATATTCTTTGGAGATACCATATATTTATTCCCTGTTATTTAAAATTTTAGAATTTAACAGTTTTTAAATTGCTGACATGTCACACGTAACAAGATATTTGCTTTAACTAATAATACCATAATATATGCAGTCTATTATATATATATACTATAAATAATTATACTTCGCAATAGTTTGTAATTGTGTAACATACCCCTCCCTTTTGGGCCATCTCAGCCTTTCTTTTTTTACCCCAAGGACCCCCTTCCTCTTCTTTAGACAGTTACATCCCCTTTAAGACAATTCTCTTTACTTAAAGCACATACTTAACTTAAGACTATCAAATTTTATCAAAAAGACGATACATGATTCTCATTATCTAAATAAGATACAATGTCAATAAACAAATCTGAATAACTCTCATGCAATAAGTAAAACCTGACAAAACAGTTACTTAGAATCAATGTATAAGATCAAATAAATGAATTAAAAATTAAAAAAAAATAAATGAAATTTACAACTGATAAAGTCTATAGGTGAAAGTGGTCTTTCAAAGTGAAGCCGTCTTTCTCCCAGTTTAACCCCTTTTTAGTATTTACAAAGCCAGTCAATGCAAAACCTTTATATTTCCATTTATAGTGCAATATACAAACAAAAAGGGTTGTCGAATGCACTTACATACAAAAATAATTTAGGTATATCAACGTAAATTGTTTTTCTCAAACTGTATGCCATGGTTTAATATGCACACTGTAATAGCTACTCTACACACATTTTGACTTCTCTTCTTTTTTATATTGTGGAAGAAGAATTTTTTACTTATTCTATTTTATTTGAAAACCCCTTTATCAGCTTTGTCTCTTAGCATGGTCATAATATTGCTTTTTAGTTAGTCTGTTGTAGTTTCCTTATTGATTTTTATTTAACAAAAAATATTATGTTGTCTAACTTAAAAAGTATATATTACAGCCTTTCTAAATCAAATTTGTTTGTGTCAACAATCTTTTGCTGACGTGATTTACATTCAGCCTGCTTTGTTTACATGTCAGCATTCGCTTTGGCATGAAGTACGATGTAAATTACAAAAACCAGCCTATATAATTCAATTTTTTCCGCCTCAACAAAAAAACGCTGACGTAAACCTTCATTTTATATTGTTTCACAATGGCAATCCCCCATTTTATGACGGCAAAAAAATGCTGACGTGAATTTTATTTTTACTGTTTCACTTTAGCAATTTACTTTTTTACATCAACAAGGACCAATGATATAATCCAACCTGTAACATAAAACAACAATTTTTGCACAATAACGGAAAATAGGATAAAAAAGAAAAAAAAGAAAAAATCCAAAATTTTTGTAGGTAAATTTTTTTGTGGTCTTTTCTGTTGAAGTCTTAAGCCGAAATTTTGGATTTTTATTAATGCATGTAAAAATGTTTCTGGGTATACTTTTTTTCAAAAAGATCAACTTTTAAGGGCTGATTGCTTAAAAAATAACATAATAACAATACCAATAAAAATGACCAGGCTAAAATTTTACAATTTTGGCTTTTTTCATGAAAAAAGACACAAGCATGGACAAATCTTTCAAGGCAGAAACCAAAGCAGAGAAAGAGAGAACTATTTGCAGAGATGGTATAAAGACTGTAGATGTTTTACAAGATTTGGACCAATGGTATGGTTGATATGTTTTTTAATCCTGTCAAGTAAAGGAAAGGGCACCATCCCAAACATGTCCGCAAAACCTAGTCACAACAATTTGTAGGCCTCAAAATTTCACGGTTATGATAATTCTGTTATCCCATCAGTTCTGCAGTGCTTTTGGCAGGGGATTGAATCTCTGCTACTCCTGCAAATATCATTGCAAATAGATGAAAAAATAAAATTTCTTACCAATAACAATCGTTACCAGTAACCTAATGTATATACAAAACCTCTTTTGTTTCTCATATCACACTAGGTCATAATTGATGGAAGTGAAATATATAGATTAATTCGGTTGCTTACATTTTCAGGGGTAAGCTCTTTCAGCTTTGGCATTTGTGTGGCACAATAAAGGATGGGGGCGATGTGAAGCAAAGTAATTATCCGTCCATTTCTTCGCACGAAAGGCATTCTTAGGACTTTTAATTAATTTAAATAAATCAGAAGGCATCAACCTACACTCAATAATAGTTTATAACCCCAACAATGTTTTGTTAGAAGAAATCCACAGTAAAAGACATTTCTTCACCAAATCCTAGCATCTTTTTTCCTGCCACGCAAATGCCAGAGCCAAGGAGCTTACTGATAAAAAGTAAACAAATAACGTCACACTGGAATCCATCCATTGTTGTGTAAATAATTGAATTTTAAAGCCTGTGTATATATGCTGTGAATAGAAAACAGTTTTTAGAAACTAGGGTTACTTGATGAATTACATACGTCGTTAATGATGGTATGAAATGCGTAGCGTAGCTAGCTGATTTCCTCTACGCATATTTTATGAGGGTTGATGCTCAGCAAGAGCAGTTGATATTTTATTCATGATGCCATGGAGACAATAATTGGGGAACGTATAAACTTACTTCTGTCAGAAATTATCAAAATGGGAGTAGTTGGCTTTAAAGCTATCAAAAGGAGGTCATGGGGGGCAAAATGTCACTGTAGTTTGCTTGAAAACTATCAAAACGGGATTGTGAGCAGCTAAAAAACGTCACTGTATACCTTTAGTTTGCTTGAAAACTATCAAAACGGAGTACTACCAAAATCAGGAACAACGTTCTATAATTGTCAAAATATAAACCAGTTGGTATGTTATTATCATAGAGGGGAGCCTAATAAGATAGCTAGCTAAAGATCCTTTGCAATTTTTTGATGCAGGTTTTTGGTCACGATAGCTTGGTCAAGAAAGCTTTCTTGACCAAGCTATCGTGACCAAAAACCTGCATCAAAGCTCTGAGCCATCATAGTGATGCTTGTTGTTTAACATGAGCCTCACAATGATTCTTAATCCAATTCTGAGCCTATTGATGCTTAGCTAGCTGCTAACAGATTTACTCATAAAAAACAAAAAAATATAAGTCACGCGATACCTTTGGTGATATTGATGCACAATACACTTTTAATGTTTGTTATTTAAATTCATTACTTTTAGTCAAACCAACCTCCCAAGGCTTCCTTTATTCTGAACCACTCCGGGAGGTTTGATAGTTAGCAACCTCGTCCCCAGGGCATCTTGTATCTTTTCTGAAAAGATACAAGACGCGCTTGCAACAAGGGGGACAAGGTTGGTTAGCCAGAAAAGTCTCATCTCGTTGTGTGCTTCTTCTTCACACGAGCCTTAAGAGCCGGCGAGAGAAGGATTTCCAGGATGTAGACTTGGTCATTTTTTACCGACTTTTTTTGATCCGATAATATATTACCCATACCCTGGAAAACGAGAAAAATAAAGTCACTTTTTCCTTTAAAGGATAGGGTCACTCATAAATCCCTGGCTATTTATGAGGGAATCTGTTCTTGTGGAGAGAAGTATATTGGCGAAACCAAACGTAATATTTGTGTTAGATGGGCTGAGAATGACAAACTTCGGGGAAAATCTGAGCCAGCGTGCTTGAAGCTGGACATGCTTTTTCTTGGAGGGTGTTAAGCACGGCTCCTATCATTTTTTATAAGAAAGTTCACACCTACGATCAATGATCAATTAGATATTAAGTTTATACGCTTATTTAGAAATGGTGTAACCCTTGAGCTTTTCTCAAAACCTTTTTAACTGTACGTATGTAAATTTGATTTTAGTTGTTTATATAGTCTGAAGATGTACTTATTGTACGAAAAGCTTTACTAATAAATACTTTTTAACTTTTAAAATCATTTTTTTCTTTCTTAATATACCCTGGGTTTCAGAGGCTGAAATAGCGTTTTTGCACCCAAAACAACACAAACCACCTGATTGCAACATGTCATTTTTATGACTACATTTTAAACTGTCACAATTTTTATACAGGGAAAACAAACATTCCATTCCCTTTACACGTTCTATGCTGGCTTTTTGAGAGCTAAAAACAGAGCAGAAAGAAGCGCTTAATAACAGCAAATTTTTTCTTCCAAAATGCGGTATTTGTAATTTGGCATTTCTGCATGATTTAACAGTTTGAGGCAAGTGCATTTAACATGAAATACCATTTTTGACATTCTCTCTTTTAGCTCTGCCCCACAACCTCGATCCCAGGGCCTGTAGCGTTTTTTGATACGCGTTTTATCCTCATATTAAAAAACGCTACAGACCCTGGTTGCTCTGTCCGGTGTTTAAAATAGTTTTTCGATAGATTGACTTTCTGAAATTTCGTCAGGAAAAATACTTAAACTCATTTTTCCAAGGGTCTGTGCAAGATCTCAGCTTGTTCAGAATTTTTCAGGTTTGAGGAGTATTTCTACTGAAAATCAAAAGTTTAAAAAAAATATTTGAAAAAGATCCATTGTTAAATAAAGCTCAAGCCCAATCAAACCTTTCCTACATCAGAGACGTGGATATCTACTTTAAAGTGAAAAACAAAACAAAAAACAACAACTATTCCTCATAAAGCAAATTCTAATTCACCATTCTAAAAGCTTGCGTGTTCAATACATCTACGTTTAGCCCCGTACTAAAACTAATAAAAACATAGAAATTAATGTGCTAAGAAGAGTGAAGCAGTTGCGTTGAAATGGTTCATTTGTAGCAACAACTCGTGAAAATAATATTCTCCTCTGATCTTCATCAATCTGAAACTGATCTAGTATCAGATACAGTAACAGATAAAACAGTACAAAACGACACACGAGCATGAAAAGCTATTTTAGTACGTGAAACCAAGGCTCCTTGGTGAAACTAAGATACGAATATGCAAAGTTCGTGAGAATGTTTTATCAAGAGAAATAATTTAAACAAAATGGTCAAATTTTCTGCAGTAAAACACCAAACTTTTAAAAAACACAATGTTGAAAAATTCAGTTTGGAACCAAATTTTAAAATATTACATAAAAAAACCGTTAAAGAGTGCCAAAAAAAATTCTAAAACAACGATTAAGTGAATTGATAAAATCTAAATAAAGCTATTCTTAATAGCTATCTGTATTATATCTTTCAACATTTTTGAAACACAAAACAGCCACAGATCAATATGATCATAATATCCACGGAGGAGGATCCGGAAGGTTGTCCGTTGTCAACGTATAATTCAGAAATCAAGCTTAAATGCTGCAGGAAGAACTCCACCGCAGATGATTTGTGTTATCAAAAATCGCTCAAAGAGTTTCTTTCAAAATACGTATGTGCAAGGAATTCACAGCGTTTTAAACATTTTATTAGCTGCACCAACAGCCAACACTAAACATACAGTAAAATTTACAAAATACTCATTTTTAATACTGTGAGCGCAGTAAAAACAACAACAACAACAAATGGAAAACACAAATCAACTATACGTTACGGCAGTAGACTGTTATATCACCTAACATGCACGCTTCCGCACGCAGAACACATTCACGGTTAAATTAACTTGACTAATTTTGATTAACGATCAAATTATTTCACAGCAATAAAAAATCGTCAGCGTAATAACTTCTTCACAAGTTTGCTTTATCCGTCTTTTAATTCAAAATTAACGAATGACGATACGTGAAAGCATACGAAGCTAAAGGCGAGTAAGCGATTTGTACACTTATAAGCGACGCAGAAGAAGGGGAATTAACATCAATGATATTAAAGTTTAAAAAACAACAAAAACAACACAACTACAAAAAATATACAACACAAATTACGCAATGTCAGCACTCGCTAAGCATTCTGGTTTTACCAGAAGTGACTGCATCGCTTCATTTAATTCACGACCTTCATCGAAATAAATACAAGTTTCTGATGCGAGAGATGTTTCTCTACGCTCGAGTTCTTCCGTTGACAACGCATCTATCAGTTGTTTTAGTCTATTTAAAACACACAATGATGTGAGACGTGCATCTCCATCTTGGTCCCAACATTCTTGCATAATCAGCTTAAAGTACGACAAGGACTATGAGATAAAAAGAATAAAAAATCAGAAATATAAAACTACTACATGGGGCGTCAAAGTAGGGGCACCAATTAAAAACTGTATCATCGAGGGAATTTAGTTAAGAATAGTTCTGATATCTTTGCCTTTACCTTCGAAGTTCCTAATTGACTTATTGAATTTTTAAAATTAACGAATCAAATGCTCCTACTCTAGTATGCGAAAAAAATGTCTTCTTACATAGTCATCTTTTCGCCACTGGACAGGAAATTTTGGTCTCAACCTTTTTCGACACACATGGTATTTAACTCTTCGTAATGAAGGTCCAGTGCCCAATTCTTCCTCGTACGGTAGCATACAATCCGGTACGTCTGCTTCTATAAAATAATTGCATGGTCTTTAAAATTAATTCATACGAAACAGTCAAATATATTTTCTGAATGCTCAGGTTCAAGTTCTCACCTGCTTGGCAGATATCATAACATCTACGACACAATTCCCACAACACTAAACCCAGAGCGTAACAATCAACTTGCTTCATCGATGACATCCAATCGGTTAGGACCAAAGAATCATCCAGCACTTCTGGAGGCATGTACCTGGGAGAACCAACCTATACAGAAAATGGCTAGCTCATTTATCCTTTATTTATTTAAGGTCGACATCTAAAGAAAACTACTGAAACAAACAAACAAACAAACAAACAAACAAAAAAAAAAACATACCAAAGGATATTTTTCGGGTGGATTTCCCGATAATTGTAATGCAAAACCGAAATCAGCTAAAACGCATGTTCCATCAGATTTCACCAAGATATTGCGGCTGTTCAAGTCGCGATGAGCAATGCCGTGTCTCAGTTGACCCTCTTAAAAATGAAATTTCAATATGTAAATAACACGGACAAAGAATGACAGCACTTTACATTACTTTCGTTCCGCAACTATTACTGAAGTAAGGGTGATACTGATTTCGTTAAACTTTCAACTAAAAAATTAGAGCAGCGTTTTTTTCTATCGCTATTGCTTTAAAGGGTTCAAATTAAAAAAAAAGGTAAAAAAGAAAATTTTAAATCATCACTGGAATCGTATATAACAAATGCATTAAATTTTGTTATGCTTCTTAAATTAGTTTGGATGCAAACTGGCAACTTAAACCATTTATCAAATCGACTATATACATGCACAACCAATACATCAAAAGTGTGTTTGCAAACGTTTTAACGGATAAGCCGGATAAGCACATGTATTTTGAGATGAACAATTCAAATCTTTCACCAGATTTTTTAAGTGTTTTCAGACATTTGAATCACATTGGTATTTTTTCCCGAATGCTTTTACAAATAAAAAGGTCTTTACAGCTAAAAAATGACGTTCATTTTTGTGACACGGGTCAGCCAGTTAAGTATTTAATCACACATATAAAAACACTGACTTCAGATATAACATGTACATGCATACAGCCTGTTACATGGGAATAGGCAAATTTCCCAAAGCATAATGGCTTCTCCAGATTGTATACATAATTCAGCCTTTCCACTTAAATTCTCAAAACTGTAGAACAATACAGGATATATTATAAAACTATTATGAAATCCTACCATGGGTGTTCTCACTTTCCCCATGTAAATATGCCAAACCGTTCACAACATCATATGTCATTCTTAGCATTTGTTTCCATGAGAGAGTGTGCTGACGTAAATAATTTAACAAGGAACCTTCTTTATAATACAACATCATGATAACACCTTCAAAGCTTTCGTTACCTTGAATCTGATCACAAGTGATGAACTGAAACACAAAACATAAATGTTTAGAGTGAAAAACATACTTAGAGTTCTAAAGCAAACATGGGTATTGGCCCAAAAACTGACAGGGTTGCCACACTAAAAAAAAACACTCAAGAACTCTTTTTTTAAAAACAATTCAATGAATCTCTAAACCCACTTGTAGAGGTATCTTGGACAAACAATATCAGCTTTGACAGAGTGACAACATAAATTTTCCTTACAAATTCGCAGAGGTCTGTTAAACAAGTTTCTTAGGCAAACTACATGATTACTGTGGGATATTAAAGTTTAAATATTAAAACGACTGCAAAAAAAAGAAAAAGAAACGAATTTCACAAAAAAGCGCATAAAATCTAGGACAAACTAAAGAATTTAGATAGAGCAAAATAAAACTAAAAAATCACATAATAATAAACATGCCAGCTTTCTACAGAATGGCATGGATTACGAATCAATGTGCATGAGATATGTCAAATTATCCTACCTCAGCTATATTCGGGTGTTGACCTAGTATTCCATAAACTTCTTTCTCGTTTTTCCACTGAAGTTTACTTCTCGGCGGAAAGACCTTGACCGCAACAGTTTTATCATTAAATGTTCCTAGTCTTACAGCACTGTGACAGCCCTGGTGAATGAGGTTTCCATGTAATATACCATCCAAGGTAGGAGAGGCTATTATATTTATTTCTAGAGCTGGATACTGCCCGTAGTAAAATGCTTGTGACAACCTTGCATTAGTGTTCCTCTTTTGTTTCTGCTTCCAGCAGTATAATACAATAAGACAGGCAATAATGAACACTAGGGTTATACTAGACACCACCATGGTTGGAATGAGTTTCGAATCGTTTCTAACCAAGACTTTATATGTTGTAGGCAATGTAGCTTAAAAATAAATTCAAGATGAAAAATATTTTTATAAACATATTACTATACTATTCAGAACGAGATGCCTTGATTTTTAAGAAACTATGGCATACTCTAGCAACTATTCCATCTAGGGCACTGTACTTCAAATTGATTCTTTAGGGCCTGCACTCATTCCAGGCATATTAAACACCCTGTTGTTGTTTTTCTCCAAATCAGACGTTCATTTATATATCCATTTTTGTGTCACTTTCATTTGCATGCTAGAAAACATCAACTGATGTCACTTTCTCAAAAAATGACTTGATCAATGACATTCTGTATTTTGACTACTTATAACTTTAGTAAACATCACATTATAAACAAATATGGAAAAATTGCATGTTTCTTAAAAGCATAACACTTTTATAAGCACATTCAGGCTCAGGATGAGACTTTTTAAGCATATTGCTCAGCCTTGGTCAATCCTTCTGATATGTGTGTGTGTTTTTATGGATACTTTAATTAGAAAGTATTTTAAGGCTTACTTAATACCACTACTCTGTCTGAACTTAGCCTTGTGTAACAATACCTTTAGTTTTGTGACAGTTTTTTAACGTAAAAAACCAGGACCATTTCATCCTATCCATGTAACCAATAAGGCAATGTTAAAGTATTGTTATTTTCTCAGATAAGCATAACGTTAGCATGTTTGTGTTTTTCACATAAAGCATAGCCCACTCTGCTTTCGAATTTTCACTCATAAAAAAACGTGTAATAACAACATGGCAAGAAAATTAACAAATAACTGATTATATGCAACTTACTTGTGTCATGCTTTTCAATAAACTGCATTTTAGCATTACATAGGGAACCAGTACAACAACAAAACCGCGACTTTGTTGTATTATTGACAATTCTTTTCACATCCTCAATCAAGCAAGCAGAAGAAGTGCAATTTCCTGATTTTTTACGTAAAAATGTTGGCCAACAGCCTTGACTTTTTTTCGTGATGGTGACTTTATTCTTTACAACAAGAAAATGAATGTGACTAAAACAAGAATAGTTTTTTTCACATTTCATGTATGATGAACCTTTTTCTGATCCAACGTAAATGCAATTAATTTTTGTTCGATCAAGCTGTTTTTCGGTGGTTGATGGCTCATAGACTTCACCCCAGTCTTTATTGGTAACTATAATTAATATTAATAAGTTATAATAATTAATAATAAGTTTTACCTAACATTTAGAAGAAACTTAAGGAACACATTACAGTTTTGGAGCTTGTACCACGTTTAACACTGTTTAAAAAGATGTGTAAAGTCAGACAAGAATTTAGAAAGATAATAAAACGTTAGTAAGATCTTGATTGTAAGACATGTAACTTACAAGCAAGCCACTTTGGTTCGTTCTTTGTATCCTGGCATGCATAATGATCAGTATCCAATAAAAATGCTAACAAAAGTAATGTAAACATTTTGAGAGCACTCCAAGTCATGCCAGCCGTATATACCTAAAATAAATGCTGAAAATAATAGAAAGCAGAATCAAATTCTTCAAAAGTAAATAATAAAATACAACTCAAAAGGTATAATTGTAGATCACATATTGAAAATCATGTGCTCTTGACAAACAGTTAAGAAGATAAACTTTTTAATATACTTTTTAATATACTTTACTTAATGTTTTAATGTCAATTACAGAACAATTTTATAGATGATATTTTAAAGACTTTGTCCAAGAAAATTGTGAAAAATATAATCCACTATGCAAAAATCAATGACAAACACACGGGAGTAGCCTAATATTATCTTATATTAACTACTTTTACTATGTAAATCACATAATTTATATTTTCATGCAGAAAATTGATATTTTCTAGCTGTGTTTGCATACTGTATTCCAGTTCCCGTCTGGTAGATAGATTTTATCTACCTTTTTAGCTAAAAGAGATTTTTATGAAATGCAAAAAAAACCAGATAGTATAAAACCAGTTATGTTAATTGACAAATATAAATGAGATAGATATTGAAGGCTAGAATATAACCGTAAACAATACAGTCTCTCAAAATAATCGTTTCAAAAGAAAAAAACTAAAGTGAATTTCCACTTTACATAGTTGATCTTTTATGAAATCGTTTTACAATAAACCTCTGCAGTTTATTGAGGCAATGCAAACAAGTATATTAAAAACTTCACAAATACCTGTCTAGACAAAAATCTGATAAACATAAGCATATGATTAACTTCTTATGATCTTATGTATACCTTTGCATGTCCAAATATCTTCCAGAAAATTACACAAACACACAATTTGTTGTTCTTACATTATTTAGTGAGTTAGCACTGGCAAACTGGTGTGAACATATGTGAACAAACTAACACCCTTTCCCTTTACAGTAATTCTATTCAGTCTTTAACATTCAGTTGTTTCACAACTGTACACAGAAACATTTAAAATTGAACCTAATCTTTTGTTGGTAAACTGTTTGACTCACTAAGCTATTGAGATGAAAGAAAAAAATTCTATCATCTCCATCAAGCATACACATTGACGACCATGTCAGCATCTATAAAAACCAAACACTAACTGATTGTTTAGCTTTTTAAGGTTGTATAATGCTGATGTACATAATCAAACAAATTGCGTACAAGTTCTATGAGACACAAAATTATAAAAAAGTTTTCTGGTCAAAGTCTCTATAGTGCTCTTTAGTAAAAATTTTTAGTTTTGTGTTAAACAATAAAAACTGCAATGTGTTATGAACAGATGTACACGGTGGATATTTGTTTGTGAAAAATTAAAATTAAGTGCTTATAGTTTAATTCGTCTGCTTGTCTAATTGCAGAGAAGAGTTTGTGTTTAAAAATAAACATGACACTCCAACTTGACAAATATTGCCTAATGATATTCCATCAAGTCTAAACAGGTTGTGAGCCTGCCAGGCAAATTTTTTTTGTTCAATTTAAAGGGAAAAACTCTTTATTAACTTTCACTGCTCTAAACAACATATGCTGCTTAAAGATTCGGTAACCTAACAAACATTTTTTAATATTTAATTCAAATACTTCTTAAAGTCATCAAAAAATATAAATGAGTTGCTAACTGTTGGTTTTTAAGGCTGCTGTTAAAGAAAAGCTGTTTATACTGATGGTCTAGCACCAAACAATGAGAACGACGTAGATAAATTTAAAAAGAAGATTTGAAGCTTGTGTTTAGGTAAAAAGTAAACTAGAATAAACTTCTGCATCATATTTGTCATTTTTCATAATTTTCATTGTACCTAGTCTTATAGCATAAATAGAATATATTTTATTTACTATGGGTAACAACAGCAACAAGAGCTGATAGGTTTGCAAAGTGATTGGTATCTCTGTTGATAGAACCCTCGACTCTTGTCCAAAAGGTCATAGAATTAATCCTTAATAACGCTAATGTGTCCAGTTTGGCAGAAATTTAACTACCTTTGAAGTCCCTCCTGGAAACAAATGACAAGGCACATCCTTCAAGATTAATTAGTCTGACCACACAAAATATACATCACTATGTAAAGCTATGCAAACAAACTGAAAGTTTAGAGCAATTAAATTTGTTCACTCATCACATAACTGGCTTTATTGCAAAACTTGTGAGGGGGTTTATTGATATTCAATTTTTCTTTCCTAGTCAGAGAACGAATGCAACCAACAATCCTCAGACAAGCTCTCAAAATTTGCCTTTTTAAATCCGTGTTGGTGACAAATGTGTATAGTAGCTAACAAGAAGAAGTTTTTCGTGAATATAGGTATAATAATGGAGCTAAACTGCAAGTTTAGCTCATGTTAATTGTGGTGACAGAAGTACAGTTCTTTAGCATTGTAGTTAGTATACATTAGGTTTACCTTAGTCATTGAGGATGCAATATAGAGCCTTGCACAGTGGGGGGTGGTTTCTACATATAGACCTGATCTTAAAGGTTGCCAGGATAGTAGTCTCACTTGCCTGTAAAGGAAATGGACCCTACCCAGGTCTTGATTATTAATGGCTGCATATAAAACCCCAACACCCCACACTGTGCTAGTTCTTCAGATGTACCTTACAGCTTACAGTTACCCACCCTCCCATCCTTTTCTATATATTGATTTTCTTCACCTATTTTTTCTTTATTTTATGTCATCAACACACCTACGAGTGGTGGATGGGAGATACCAATTCAATTTATCACCGTGGTGCAATGGAATCGAATCGAAATCAAATCATCATGGATGTCTCTAATGCAACTAAAGACAACTGCATCACAGCTGTTATGGGAGTACGCAGCACAACACAACCAGACAGTTGCTTCTGCCTCAAGGTTTCCCTGGCATTTCTTTTGGCTCATGTTATGTCAGGGTTTTAGTCCAGAGGTAGAATCAACGAGTCTGTAGGTAGCCTCTAATTTAATTGGTGGGTGTGTTGGGCCTCCTTCGTCAGCCGTTTGGGCAAGTAATGTGTTGATACAAGTCACTGAACACGTACCTGATGCTCAGGGCGTGTATACATGTGTTCACCATATTTGCTGACGCTCATTGAGGTGCGCCTGATGCTCAGGGCATCTCAATCAGTAGCACTTGAATAGAAAACATGCGCCTGACGCTCAGGGCATGTTGATGCTTCTGACGCTCAGGGCATCTCTCATACACCTGACGTTCAGGGTATGAATAAAAACACTAGTAATTAGCATGTGCCTGACGCTCAGGACATGTCGATGCGCCTGACGCTCAGGGCATCTCTCATACACCTGACGCTCAGGGTATGAATAAAACACGAGTATATTGCATGTGCCTGACGCTCAGGACATGTAGTTGTAGATATGTGTACTGTAATCATTACTGGAATAGGAGACATGCGCCTGACGCTCAGGGCATGTCGATGCACTTGACGCTCAAGGCATCTCATTCTCTCATACATTTGACGCTCAGGGTATGAATAAAAACACCAGTAATTAGCATGTGCCTGACGCTCAGGACATGCCGATGCACTTGACGCTCAAGGCATCTCAATTCTCTCATACACCTGACGCTCAGGGTATGAGAGAAACACCATTGTCTCATGTTTCTGACGCTCAGAGCATGAAGACTCAGGATATGCGTTATATATTTGTTCAATTCTATCATACACCTGACGCTCAGGGTATGAGAGAAAACACCATTGTCTCATGTTTCTGACGCTCAGAGCATGAAGACACCTATAATGCATATCCTGATGCTCAGGATATGCGTTATATATTTGTGCAAGACGAAGCACGAAGGGGGCACCTGCATTCCCACCCATTCCCCAAAAAATTCTATAAATAGTCTATGCATACTGAACGTGTTGTATCTACTCATTCCAATAGAAATACATTGTTTCTATCAGTTTTGTGTCATTATTCTGGAACCCAAAGCAATTAAATAGTTATAAATGTAGGTAAGAAAAGAAACGATTGCAAGAAACAATTATTGGTAGCTTGAGAGATAATTGCAAAATAATTTATATCCCAGATAGTTCTTAATTTATGGGATAATTTAGATTTGGGATGTTCTTATTTTATCCTTTTTTGAGGAGAAGACATAAAGGTTTATGTTCTTATAAAATTTTTTTATAAGACAAAAAAGTGTGTAATACAGCTAACAACGAAACTTTGACCCTTCTGCAAAGACTTTTCTTAATGGTATTTGTTCAGAAACTTCAGAATCTGATAGATTTTGCTCACCTTGCTTTCGTTTTCGATGCAGTAGTTTCACAGTGCACCAAAATTTTTCTTAAATTACACATACAGAGTAGTGCAGAGTGTTCATGATAGGCAATGGAATTTTAAAGTGTGACTTGTTTTGGATTCTATGTTGCAAAACTTGATAAATTATGCCCAATGTAGCTTTAACACCCTGTTCTAATTATTCTTATGTGTTGGCCGTGCTTAATGCAAAAATTGGACTGATTTATTTAAATTTGGATCTCTCCCTCCTGGATATAAGCTTGCAAGTAATACAACTTGAGATAAAGCAAATTATTTTTTACAGTAAAATTCACATTGGTATTATATGGACAATGCTATTCTTGGTCAAATACTATATATACCCTGATAAGTTTTGTTGCATAGATGATACTTTGTCATGGCACATCCATGTGTAATATCTGTTATGCTAACACATTGCCTGACAGCAAGTGAGACTAAGTAGCTCTAATTCTATCCACACTGATTATACTTGACCATCATGATCAGAGGTCCAATGGGGTGAACCATTCTCAGAGAATCTATATACTATCACTAATACATTGCCACACATAGAGTAGTGGGTTCGTCTGTGTCTTCCAGTTCTGGAGAACGCGGATTGAAACCAGCTCGCAGCCTGGTTTAGTGGACCCAGTGGAAACAACCATAAAGTCAACTAAAAACTTGAAGGTAATTCTGGGCAAGCTATGTAAAATATATTATTATTATTATTGGGCAATGTGTTAGCAATACACAAAGTAGCTCTACATCTATAAGTTTTGTTCTGTATATGTGATTTCAAACCAACTTCAGTTTCTTGTTGTGTTAAAAAAGGCTTTAAACTATATATTGGGTGCCAAAACACCAAAAAACATTAAAAACGCTGAGCAGTCACTCTGGAAAAAACAATGGGCTTGTGTGGGTCCCTGCACTGTGGTGACCAGAGACGGAAAAAGGTTTAACTTGCAAATTATTGAATAAATTTTTAACTTTTTTAGAAATGTGGATACCAAAGAATTAAAATTTAAGACAAATGAAAAAGCAATTTTTGCAGCAGAGTTAGGATGTTATATTTTTACCATTTTATGGGCATGGTTGTTTGTATAAAATATATTTCACTATAAAAATAATAAAAACAACAAACCACTGTAAAGCTACCAGACCAGTGTCAAAGAAATATATACACGCAGAAAGAAGTGGTTAAAAAATCTATTTCACGCTTTTTGGACTTCGTTTTTTAAAAAAATATATAAAATTTCATTAAATTAATAGCCAATTTACCCTGCATAGTTCTGCTTTTACTACCTTTTACTACCTGATAGAATATGCAAGCATATACAAAACTTTGCAAGTTGATTTGAAAGTCATCAATGAAGTAACATTTTTTAGGTAGCTAGCTACTCAACTAGCTAGCTAGGTGTAAGAAACAAATGAGAAAACTTTAAAGACAAAATAAAAAGCTCTAATTTCTGGCTAAATTATTTGCTTTTAATAACATAATATTAAATACAAACCTAAAAATAGAGACACAGGATAAGACTGACTCCCTGAGCTGCTAATGTCGTCCATTTTGTTTTCCTGGCAGCTCTTGACAGGCCAGATAGTAAAACCAGGAAAAGGTACACTTTGGTAATATAAAGTATGAAAAAAATAATAAAAATAGAGATTACAATAACTTACTTTTTAACTATTCGTATGTACATACTTTATTTAGGGAAGGAAAGGCTAAAACAGCTAGTTAAAACTACTGTAACATCCTTATAACTTCTCATCTCCGAGCGCATTCTTTTCGCATAATGAATTATATTTTGTGTCTGACTCTTCTAAACACAACCACTTTTCAGCAACGACGTACGTGTTATGGTCACATGACCATAAAGCAAATTTGGAAAGGTTAACCGGGTTATCACGTGATATTTAAATCGCATGTTAGGGGTTCACAGACTTATTTGTCTGGTGTCTAATATTTGTCTGTCTGAAAGCCACCAATTGTTTTCTTTACCCCGCCGTAATCCGGTTATCCCGATTTCATGTTTGAGTAAACGGATAAGTCTCGAGTTCGTGATATTGTGACGCCGCGCTCGATATGCGGAGCCTTGGATAATTTAAACACCGCAGGTCAACTTTTTTTTTAAGAACGCGGACCAAAATACGATTAATAAGCAAACGCCTGTTTTTAGACACTTTACTTACACGGATATTTAATAGATAAGAGTGTTATTTTGCACTCTGTCTGAGGTTTTCTGAGTCTTGCTGCTCAACATTCCCAGCGCATTTTGCCTATACAATGACCTTAAGGAAGCGGCGACATAAAAATAAATTTTTTGGGGGAAATCTTTAAATCTGGATCCATTAAGCATGTATGTTGGATTAAAAAAATGTATTCTTCTATTATTGACTCGTGACTTTGTGATGTAAGACGTTCATGGGTTCGATCCACGGCCGAGTCATGCGAAAATGTGAATATACCCTTTTAGCTTAGAGTTCAGCATAGAATTATGTTTGATATCTTAGGTGGTTGTCTTACCGAGTGGTTTCTGTGCTTCGACGGCTCAAAATGGAGCCTTAGTGACACCTCCTCTCTCTCGCTTCCGTAGAACTTTTATTAATAACAGTAAAAAAAGAAGTTTACACATGTTGGTATCGAAATCCGTGCAACATAAAAGTAAATTTGCGCAAATTTCAGACAGCGCCAATAGGGTCACCAACTCCCTCTCCCGCCTTGAACAAATTCCTCAACGGAAAATTTCCACCTACGATAACTCCCCTTAGATAACCCGCACCTAAGCTAATCTACCAATTTCTACCACTAATTCAATCGAATGATGCCTTGAACAGACATATGTTGTTGTTTGTGGTGTTGAAATATTCTTTAAGAGTTAAAGTGCTAAACTATACTCTTCCGTTTCCCTAAGCAATTTAATGATGTTTTGGAACGAGTTCAGAATATTTACAACTTGGGAAGACGTGTGGTTTTTTAAAAGAATGAAGAAATTAAAGCAGGCTGGAACGATTAGCCATTCTGATAAATAAACAAAAGACAACAGGTGCTGGGAACGAGGCTGACAACACGCTTGATGATGATTTTTTATTAGTTTAAATAGATAATTGTAAGTAAGTAAGTGACGGAAAGTTTTCATGTCCTTGGGGGATTCCATCCCTATGGCTGGTTCTTCCTTCCCTCCGACTGTAACTATGTTACATTACCGCCAGAGATACGTATAGCATTGCTTTTATACCTCCATGCTCTAACTTGCTTGCCTGCCACACAAACCGATTAGCGGTCAGTGGATGGCACCAGATGGACTGACAATTACATTTACATTACATTTAAAGTGCACCGGAGTGGGGACTCGAACCTGAAACCTTATGATAATAGTTGTATGTAATTTTTTTGGCGAAACAAACAAACAAACAAACAAACAAAAATGTCGAATGCGCTGCCACTACACCATCTCCGCTGAAAAAAAGAAAAACGCATTACAATATAGAGTCCAACCTCGTTCCCAGTGCAATTTGCCTTATTGATTCTAACAGCTCAGGGGCCAAGAAACCCTAGGGACGAGGATGTATTGAGTCGTTTCTTTCTCTTTTCTATGGAAAATCAGCCTGAGGATTATTCTTAGGTATTCTTAAATTTTGAGTAAATCGTATTTGTATAAAGCATATTCATGTAACAAAGCGTGTAGTGTAGTGGTTTCTTAGCAAGACGAAAATTAATCTCGAATGCATTAATTTTAACCAACATTTGTACATTTTTTGTGATTAGATTAGTGCCAATTATGAAAGGGTATAGACAAGCTGGAAAGTCGGTTTGTTTATTCAAAACAAAGGTTTTACTTTAACGTATTTGTAATTTAGATAAACAATGTCTGACGGTGTGGTGGTATTTGCACTTATGACGATGTCCCCATTATGGAGCAATTCAAAAGTGAGGGTATTGGCGAGAGCTGACATCAGCAAGATTAATACTGTTTGCTTGTGTTTATGATCTTCCGCCAACGCTCTTTAATTTACAAATTTTTATACAGATTGATGAGTTCAGATTTTGGACCGTGATAACATGATAAGAAATTATGTTTTTGCTCACGATTTATTTTGAAACTTTATAGAATCTTTAATCTGTAAAAAATACTGTTTTAGCTACGATGGGTAACGAAAGGATTTAGCAAAAAATCGATAATTTATGCCTAAATATTTATATCCTGTATAAATTATATATTAGTCTTTTAAGGTGTTTTAAAATGGCCAGTCTTATAAAAAGTCAGTAATAAGAGATTGCTGCTCCTGCTTGAGCAATGAGATTTCATAAAGTTTCTTTATCTCTGCCATTTTCCCCGTATTTTGTGCTCTCCATCATCTTGGTAAAGACAGCACAACTGAGGAAAATCTAAAGCTTAGATTTGATCCCTCATTGGTGGTGACATTTTCCGATCTACATTATCTTCATCATTCTCGTTATCGTCTTCAGCTGCATCAAGCTCCGGTTGAGCGATGATCACATAATCTGTGCGAAGATGTGCTTCTAAAGTGACAACATCTCCATCTGCATCTACATCTACATAGTCATGAACTGCAAAATCAATTGAAGATTCATGCCTGTCTTGAAATTCTTATAGCTGCGCTGCAAGCATCCTAAAAGGATCATCTTCATCGGACTTTCCTACAGCAGAAAGACGCATTCCCAAGCTGCAGAAAGCATAGTCATGGCCTCTAACATGTTGACTTTTATAGGAAATCTGCCTCTGTTAATGCTTGTAAAATAGTGCTTAATAATTAAATGGCGGTAAAATGCTTTTAAACTACTAATAACACCTTTATCGGGTTGCGTTTTAATATTGTGTTCGGCGGTAGAAAGATTAGCTCAATTGCTTCCAGTCCCTCAACTATGGGATAGATAGGACATTCTTCGATAATCAAAGCAATATTCCTGTCTTGAGCTGCAAATTTTCGGTCAATCTCCTTTACCCATTCGGAAAACAAATTCTCATCCATCCAACTCTTTTTTGAGAACGATAACGACAACGTAAATATTTGACACCACTGAAAAATGGTATGGCCTTGGGCAGTTTTTCTTCTGTAACATTATCAGTAGCAAATTCAGTAAGCCTTACTTTACTGTGCTTACCACCACTACCACGTGTACCTTTGTACTGCACAGACTTATCTGCGAGTGCTTAGTAGAAGAGACCGAATTCGTCGGCGATGCATATATCTACCAGCTTTGACAAAATGGTTGACAAATAGGTCTCACTCCAACTCGCTTTCAGTTCTGGCGTTACAGCGTTCTCTTCTTCTGACACAGCTTTAAAAGTGATATATGTCTTCGCTTCCATTTATCTGGGCAACTATCAGAGGCTCAAAATTCTGAAAATCCGATAACACGTGGAGATGTTCTGTTTTGAAGGCGATCATCCATCAAAAGACATATATACATTATATTCTTGTACCTTGTATAAAAGTTCATCATCTTTTTTTTTAGTGAAACAACAACACACATTTTTGATTACACACACAAACGTATTTTCCCTTGAATATACCGATATAATATGTTTCAGGTATTTAAAAATACCTAAAGCGAAATTATAGAATATGGAATCTTTATACTGAAATTGTTTAGCCCCTCCACCTTCAAAATTACTCCGCCAAGTTGCGGGAAAGTGATTTTCTTAATTAGGGGAAATTGTCATGAAGGAATGTATCCCAGGGAAAATGTCCTAGGCAGAAGTTATCCGAGGATTTTGGTTGTCTGCTACGACCATGATTACACCTGATTGACAATAACCCAGCGAAATTTCGTTTACTATTTAAAGAAAAATCGAACTTCATAACTTTCTTTGTAGCTTCTCAAAATTTACTTCTTCAATGTTAAAAAACCACCACTGTATAACATGCAACCTCGTCCCCAGGGTCTTGTGGCCCCTGAGCCGTTATTTCGGAGTGGCCAACAATTGCCGATATCAACTTCATCAACAAGGCAAAATGCCCTGGGAAGGAGGTTGTATAACATGTACACGTCGCACGCGAGTAAAACATATACTTTAAAATGTTACGATATTTTAACAAAAAGGAACTTTAAAACATTACTAAGTTATGGAGAATGTTTGTTACTTACATGTCCAACAGAAACTTGTTTCTTGTTTTGAAAGCTTTATGCACCGTCGTTGTAGTAATAATAGATTAGATTTATATCACACAAGATTCCATAAAATTATGTAGTCTATAATGCGATAAAGAAAGTAAACACTAGGATTTGGTAAAACATGCGTTAGCTATAGTTCTTGTTTTGTTTTGACTTTTTTTTTAATTTTGTTGCATCAAACTCCTCTTCCTGCTCGGGTTGGAACTCGTTGTTTTCGTAAACCAAAGAAAACGTATTAAAGGCGGAGATTGTCGCGGCGGAAGTAATTAAAGTCTATAATTATCTGGTTGCACTGGTCAATTCAAAGCAAGTAAAAATTAATTTCAGTTAACCAAAGTCGTTCAATGTGTTTTCACCGCGCCAATTTTTCCGTTGTTTTTAATTTCGTAGTACAATAGGCGTGTATTGGTATTCCATGAAACAGTTACACTTTAATATCTTTGTTTTGAATGTCACTGGACAATTATTGATGCCATCAAAAAGAGCACGGTCGGTTAAAAATGGGGGAACAATGTTAATAAATCCAATTAACATGCTAGCCAATTAAGTTGAAGATTTAAAATTGCGATTAAATGACAGGCGTTCGATTGATAGCTTCCAGCTTATAAAGTATGCACGAAAAATAATAATAAATAACAACAACTAATTTTATTTCATAAACATATTGACGTTGTAGAAAAAGACGTCGGTTAATACTTTCTAGAATCTTTTTCTATCTTGACCATTAGTCAGGACAGGTGGCCCTGGAAAATATTTATCTCGTATAGTCAAGCAAAACCTGTTTTTTTAATCGTGCACATGATGCTAAGAAATTAAATGTCCTTTTAGTTGGGAAATGCTGATTAATTTATTGCACCTTAAACCTAAAATCGCACCAAGATATCAAAACAAAAGTAATCTTTGCAGAAAGGTAAAACAATACTTTTTTTCCTGTTGGACGTACTGGGGGATTATACTCATGTTTTTGTTATAAGGAACATTTCAAGAACAGAATACTTGATTCATTGACGGAATAGACCGGGTGGTATTGGAGGTAGGATTTAAATCAAAAGTGAGTAATTTTTTTAAAGTTAGCATTAGACTTTTATGAAGCATGTGGAAAAAAACAGTGTGATGAATATAAAAAATATTAATGTGAAAATTAAAAAAACCCAAATAAAACAGCAATTTATATTCCGGGCAGTCTGAATAATCTGCATTATTTCCTGTTTATAACTGCTGACATAATTTAATCACCTTTTGCCGACTAATTTCCAGATCGAAAATGACGATAAAAGTTTAAATTTTTAATGCTTTTTTCTTTCAATAATGAAAAAAAAGGGCAATGAAAACTATATAAATTAGTTAATTTCAATTTCAATGATTTTTATTCCTTTTCTTTTCTTTGGATATTTTCTCTGCTTTGGTTCTCCATTTCTGCTTCTTCTCGGCTTCTTCTGCTTCATCTACTTCTTCTCGGCTCTCTTTTTCCTCTGATTTCTCCTCAAATGTGAGGGGTGAGTTAACTGGAACATACTACAATCGTGTGCATAAATATTGGGACAAATGGATTTTTTTACAAAAACTACCCCCCTTCCTACATTTTACAGATCCCCTCCCCCCTTTCTCAATGATAAAATACCGTTACGGGGTACCCTGGGTCTCCAACATTGAGAAATGGGGGAGGGGTTTTTTAAAGCAAATTTTAAGCTTAATTTGTCCCAATATATTACGCACACGATTGTAGATCGGAAGAGTGATTTCTCAAAAGATGGAAATCACAATTGCTAATGAAGTTATTAAGCCGAATTCCCCTGCATAATCGAGGAAATATAATGGTCATTTTGAGTTGAGAGATGTTTGAGCAAGACTTGTTTTGAAAACATTGAAAAGGACAAAAAGAAAATACACAACTGTTAAGGTCGAGCCTAGTTAATAATTTATAGATGAAGAAAAGTTGAATTGAAAGAAATGCACCTTTGTGACCTAAAAAAAAATCACCCTCAAAGGATTGAAGGCTACTGGAGCTAGTATTGGGAGTCAGTATACCCACACTTTCCAAAAAACACGGTCAAACTCTCACAAAAAATAACATACACAAAAACGCTTGTGACGTCACAGATGTTCATCACGCGTCATCACGCGTCATTTCCACAAAATCCGCGTAAAAATCCGCAAAAAATCAGCAAAAAATCAACGCATGCGCAAAACCTTCAACTGACAAACACCGACAGTGCTATCATGCGCAAGTTGAGTAGGGGAAATTCCCAACTTGCCCAGCAATCTTCGGACTTGGTTACTGTATACTAAAATGGTACTCTGTTACTGGTGCTCTGTAGAACTGTGCGACAAAACATACGACGGAATCTGGCTTTTTTCATGTCAAAGAAAACATGGCTGCTCATATGAGCGACGGCGGCGAGTACGTGTACGAGGGCTACTTTTGTGGAAATGCGTGCTGCTTGGCTTACGTGGAGGAGCGAAAGGTGTATGACAGCGCGTACGAAATGTCGCTGTGGTTGTTGAAAAGACGCTATAAAGCTTGTCCCGCCCCAGACTGGAGACGCCTCGTCAGATTTGGGGGCGACTTGACTCAACAGGAATTCCTGGCATCGGGGCAGGGTCATAGGAGCCCTAGGTAAGTTATCTCATACCCCCTCGGGGGTATAAGATAAATGGAAGAACAGTGTAAGGATTGCGAATGTATACTCGACGAGTACGACAGATGCACCTGCGGGCGAAGGCTCATGATAAGAGCTAAAATGCTGTGTTGGTACTGCTACCAAGAGTACATCACGTATAACGGGGGTAGTTGCCTATGTGCGAGTAGAAGCAATCCTCGGACGTTGTTTAAAATTCAATAAAGGATGCTAAAATTTGAGAACGAAATTGTCAAACCTCGAGAATTCTACAGTTTTGCTGCTACTTTTACCAACATTAGCGATATTAATGTGGACTATCTGACAGTGTCAGATTCCATTCCTGCCAACAAAGACAAGGATCAACGGTATATCGTGGGGTATCATACACGGGACCTCATAGTAGCTCTGAGGATAAAGACACCTGAAGTCTGGTCCAATGGAGTCAGTCAATACAATACCAGTGCCGTACCAGCGATGAGTATTGATTTCGAAGAGTACCCTGATTTTATCGAAAATTATCGTCAAATTTGGATTAAGATCGAAGAGTTGATATCTCAAAAATTGACGACGGAGCCAGTCAAAAGAGATCGCTATATCAACGCCAAGCTCAAATACTACAAGGACGCAATCACGACTAACTTTCATGGTCAACCGGTACCCTATAACGAGCCTTGCAAACTCAGTGGTGTGTTGGCGATATCATCCGTATACGTTCAAGGTAGCAACTACTACCCACAGGTACATGTTGTGGAATATAGGTATAAAAACCTGAATAAATGGTTGTTATAGAAAAACCAGGGTTTTATAACCCCCAAGGGTTACAAAACATACTAAGGTCTGTAAACAGGTGGAGATTCTAGATACTGCTTGCATACTGTACAAACTGAAATTTTTTTAAGAGGTCATCTCTACCTTCCTGTCTTCCTTTCGCAACTAACTGGGCACGCTCTTATTCATTGATAGAGTCGACAATTTTTTTAAATCGTTTTCGGAGCTGTTCCTTTAACAACATATACCGTTGTTCTTCCTGCATAATGAGACTGAATTCGTGGTCGCTGATAACCCCATTTTCTACCGCTTTTGATATTAAATCAATGATAGAGTTCAATTTTGACTCCGCGAGTAGCCTTATATTTTCATGCTTTTTGGCCTTCACGCCAAGCCTTTTTGAAGCGTTCCGTAGACCTGCCTGTCCTAAACCTACGGCGATCGTTATTCCACCCATCGCTATACAGAGTGGTGCCCCCAGACCTGAGGCTAAAGCCCCAATTCCGACACCTGATGTGATGATTGTAACACCTAATAGTCCATGGTCAGAATACCTCACCCAGGTCTCATGCATCTTGAACTTTTTTGAGAGTCTCTCCCGTTCTTTAATCTCACTTCGTAGATACTTTTCAATCTCTCCTATCTTGACGAGTCTGTAATTCTGACTTTCATCCCGCATGGTATCATCCTCAGGCGCAGTAGCTAAATCGGGGTACAACTTGGCTATATCATTCATCTTTTATTCTATAAGCAAATGCATTGTAATTCCAGTGATTGAAACATTTTTGTCATGGTGAAATTCATCTGTCAGCATAAACTCGAGGCGATCTGTCGACCCCTTCAAAGGAAGGTAAATTGGAGTGTCAAAACTCCAGGTCAGCATGTCCCCCCAGGCATTTAACTCTTTGATGGGGAGTAAAGCCAGAATTTTTGACTTTTTTCCGTCCAGTAGGCAGTCGTCTTCATCCAACTGAGGGCAAACAAGTCGTAGCCGAATGTAAACGTCAGTCTTGTAGAAGGAATCATAGTCACCTTTTGTGTAGTACTTACCACCAGCTGGAGCAGGTAGCCCCAAGAGCTCTTGCAGTGGTCTGTTAATCACCACCGTGTACCCGTCACTGACACGGAGCCTGCAGAGTCCATTTTTCAAGACAAACAGTTTAATCTTGTCCTGTGCCTGACTGTTGACGATACTTGCCAGATCCTCGATCTTGTACAGACCATTCATGATTTCAATTCGGATAACCCTCTGATCAGGCCCCACCTTACGGATGGTGAGGTCGTTGTCGGTATAAATATTCAGCCACATGGGCCTAATACTTATCGATTTCAAAGCAATTCTCGTATCCTGACCTAGGTAATCCTCAAACAGTGTGGGTTTTTCAATATCGGTAATGTACAGTTGCTTCATCCTTTCTTTTAAGAAAGGATGAACATATAGTCGTACAACCCGAAGGCAAGGTACAACTCAAATAGGGGAGAATGGCCCCTTGGTATAACAAACTTGGAGCACCAGAACCTGTACGTGTCTACAGAATCCCACATTTCCGTGATCTTCCCCGAGTTTACCAAATATGCTATCAAAATCCCAACAACCTACCTCAATGACCCCGTCCTAGTGGGATGGGCGGGACAAGCCTTGGAGTATTGGAACATTCAGGTTAACTTCGCAACCCATTGCGCAACCACGGCTTTAGGTATCTCCGCCAAGCATATGACGGGCTCTGTACCACTTGTCAACTCGATCTTTAAATTTCACGTGTACTACCACATGCGTCGCATTCTAGCAAGAATGAAGGTACCCATGCCATTTGACGATGGGTTTGCCCAGTACAAAAATCCCTACTCAACCTCTGGATTTGCGCAGGTATGTCGCGAATACGGTGCCGAGCCCAACAGTCTGTACAAATTTAAGGATGTAGGTGCTTCACTCACCAACTGTTCGTGGTGGCCTCAAGTTGATGGGGATTACGCAAAGTTTATCATACCAACAAGCCAGGGTCTGACGTCGGAAGGTCTTACCAAGCTAAGCGAAAGTATTCGCGTCTACGTGCTCTTGTTGCTTGGATCGCAGGCGGGGGCCAAAGCATCCCTACTCGGTTCTGGTGCGGACAACTACACAGCCAGGCAAATTTTGATACAAAAATTTGAAAGTATGGTGCGGCGTGAAGAGAATGTAGGGAAAGACATAACAGCATTTCAAAAAGTGCTCCAATATGCGAAAACTCCAGTTAATTTTGCTGTTATGCCCAGCGTGTACATGTTACCCTCAGACATGACCCTGCGTATAGGTAAAATTGAGGGTTATAACAACAGTATCTTGATCGCACCTGCAAATGTAAACGTTGGGGTCGAGGTTGATGCGAATAGTGTGAAGCCTACGGAGAGGGCTATCAAACCACCTCCTAAGCATACTATCAAATCACCTCCTAATCATACTAGCAAATCACCCCCTAGGCACCCTATCAAATCACCACCTAAGCATACTATCAAACCACCCCCTGAACAGAGGGAAGCCTTACTGGGTGAACAACACGAGGAAACCAAGGCGGCATTGATTACCACCGGGGTAGGGCTCATTGTCGCTTACATATGGCTTAAATAGGTCTAATATGTTGATGAAAACACATTAGACTTTCCTCTTTCCAACGTAGACCACAACAAAAGCAACGGCAGCCGTGATTGCCATGTACAGATGTTTGGCCACATATTCTACGACCTTAGCTGCTACCCTAAAAAAGAACGAGACTACCGTACCAATAATGCCCGGTAATGCTGCACCGGCCTTACCTGCCAAGTATTTCAGAAATTTTCACAATCTTTCCAACTGCTTCTCTACAAAACCCTTCCCTGCGGCACTTCCTCCTACACCCGCCGCTGCACCTCCCCCTGTCACTGCGAGTACGATGGTGGAAATCAGTAGACCAACAGCCGAGAAGATACTCGCTATAGTAAGACCCTGTTCTTTGAACAAGATTTTAAGCTTTTCAAGTAGAGACGTGTCATCTCCAGCGATTTTCATCAGCGTTTCCTTGATGACCTTCAGCTGACCAACTATTTCAGAGGATAGTAAACCGTGTGCTTCTTGTGCGGCCTTTTTTTGATCCTTCAGATTTTTGATCTCTTCCTTGACCTTTGCGATATCCCTCTCGAGGTTAGCTTGTTGTCCCTCGGTTGCCCCGTCTTTCCGAGCCTCGATTTGTTTCATCTTGGCCTCTGACTTATCGATCTCGCTATCGTATAAAATCATCTTGCTTTTCAAGTTCTTTAAATTGCCTCTTACTGTCTGAAGTTCGAGGTTAAGCCCCCTTCTTTCACGTTCAGTGATACCTTCATCAGTGCCGCCAAACGAAGTATATTCGATAAACCTCTCCGTGGCATCCACAACCTTCTCGACCTGATCCAGATCATCCATTTCAATATCATCCCCCTTATTCTCAATCTTCTCTATAACAGGATTGATATCTTGCGAGAGGCTCTGGACCGCCTCTGCCTTACTGTCTTTAATGTTAAACCCTATGGCTTTCAGACGCCCCTTACCTAACAACCTTTTTATCTCACCAAAGCTTTTAAATTTACCATCAAGATTCGTAATCACTTTACCATCAACAACAAGTTGATTACCCTCTAGTTTAAAAGCATCATAATTTAGTTTACGTAGGGTCTCATCTGGCGGCCCCAGCGTCCCCCTAAGATATTCGTAAAAAGCGTTGACCTTGCCCTTTACCAATTTTTCCCTATACGTTGGTAGGTTGTCTCCCGGAACACCCTGCTGCTGTTCTTCTTGGGTTGGCGTTGCTGTAGACCACGCCGGAGGATCTTCAGGTCTATCCTCTGGAAGTTCCTCCCCTGGCGTGATATCGTCTTCTTCATATACTGGATTAATTGGCATTTATTTTAAACATCCACCCCCATAATATAAATGAGTAACGCATTTGGAAATAAGCTTAATCCTTACCAGGAGCTGAAAACGATGCTGGCTATCAAAGGAAGAAGGCAGCGCGTCAAGGTAAGCCACGTACCCTCTATGATCAACCAAAATGAGGACCTGTACGTAGACATCCCCAATATGGGACAACATGATGTTATATTTCCGGGGAGTATCAAGCTACTGTTTGATCTGGAACTTACGGGGACAAACACGAAACGCACCCTTGTCAGAAACATAGGGAAAAGTCTAGTGCGAGATCTACGTATCACCTTGAACGGCAACGAGGTGCAAAACATTAACGACTATGGACCCCTCGCAGTCTACCGGGATCTCTGGCTGCCCAAATTCGAGAGAGAGAATAACCTAATTTTAGAGGGTATTAATCCCAACGACGGTACGATCAGGGCTCTACAGGTAAAGGCTACTGACTATACCAGCACGAATGAGGAAAAGGCCATTGTTGCCGCCTATGGTAACACCTTTTGCATCCCAATCGGGAAGATGTTTGAACTCACAAATGACCTACCCTTTTACCAGCACGGTTTACATGACAGACTGCAGTTTGTTATACACTTTACCGAACATATCAGCGTTATCAAGGATGCAGGTACAGTCGCCTCAGGGTCTGGATCTGCTGTGGTAGCGGCCAAGGCAGCGGATGCCGCTTACAGAATCACCAACATTGCCTTGGAATTTGACAAGATCAATCACGAGGGTCTCGCGAGTGCCATGATGTCAAGGTATAGTCGTCTCGCGCTACCCTATGAACAGATACTTCGTAGTAAGGTGGTTACCCTCAAAAAGGAGGATACGAGTTACAACCTTCAAATCGACACTCCTGCCAAAAGCCTCAAGGGCGTATTATTACTCTTCGTAGACCCAGGGGAAGTGAAGGCGTATTCTGGTAAAAACGAGGTGTTCTACAACCCCAAAATCGAAAAAATAAGCATCACTGTGGAGGGTGAACCCAACCAACTGTACTCGCACGCGATGTTACCTAAAGACCATCTCGAACAAATTGTGAACCTCTTCGGTAGTCACGATTCCAATGTGACCATTGGACAATTCTTAACAGAAAGATACGCCCTATTTTTGGACTTTAGATCGTCTTCAGATCACACACTACATGGTTCCGGAAGACCCCTACAGCGCCTAAGTGACGGTATCACCCTTCAGATCACAAAGAAATCCGACGGAACCGGGAATATCCGCTGCTATGTATACCTGCTTCAAGATGCCCAGCTCAACATCATGGATGGCCGTTTTCACAGCGTGGAGTATTGAATAAATGGCAACCTTGGCAATCATGGCAGGGGGAGCACTTATTAATGCGTTGGCCTTTTCTGGTACCAACTTCCTGTTTAGCAAGCTTTCAGGGCATGGTGAGGCAGAGCGCAAGAGGCACGATGAGGCGATGGAAAAATTGCAGGCCAGTCAAGCGCAATGGGTAAAAGACCGACAAAGAAAAATCGACTGGTTCAACAAACAACGGGAATTGCAAATACAGGCCGGGAAGGGCCTTCGGGAGCTCGAAGACGATATGTACAAGTACTACATCGCAACAAACGATAAGGTTCCAAAATTGTCTGATTTCTATGTACCATCGAAGAAACAACAGGATGGGGAATTGACCTTCGTTCTTGGCTCCTTGACTCTTTTGGGGTTTGTTGCCTACAAGTATCTGTAAACGTTTTTGACATGTAATAAATAACATGTCAAAAGCACCACATAGTGTTACCGAGAAGGAGGCGGGAAAATTGCGTCATATTTACTACACCCCGGAACATCTCTGGACTGGACGGAAGGCTGTTAAATTGCTCGCGAAGCAGAGTGGCCTATCCAAAAAGCTGGTCACTCACTGGCTGTCTAGGCAACTGCTCTGGCTCCGACATATTCGAGGTCCGAAACGTATCGATTATCCTCATTTTACAATTACGAGACCCAACGAGATGCATCAGTTTGACATTTTATGCATGCCTCATGACAAACTATACGGTAGCACCTACAAGTACATTCTCACGGGTATTGATGTAGCCTCGAGATATAAAGTGGCGAGGCCTCTACGTACTAAAAAAGCCAGCGAAGTCGCTGACATGATCAAGAACATTTATAAAGCGGGACCTCTTCGCTATCCCAAAATTTTTCAGTGTGATAATGGTAGTGAATTTAAAACAGATGTGACAAAGTTACTGGAGATTAAAGGTGTTGAAATGAAGAGGGCTACTACCAAGTACCATCACACCTTTACAGCTTTTGTAGAGAGCTACAACAAGGTACTCGCTGAAAGACTTTTTAAGCCCCAAGATGCTCAAGAGTTTGTCTCTGGGGAGACTAGTAGTACATGGGTGAAACATCTATACACCATAGTGAAAAGTCTCAACAATAGCAAAACTGCCATGATTGAGATGAAACCCTCAAGGGCAATCAAGCTCGAAGAGGTACCACTTGCAAAGGGGCAACAATACCCCGAGGAAAAGCCATTACCTGAGGACGGGTTATATCTCTATCTGCTACAGCCCGGAGAAGAGCATGGTGACGCGAAGAGTCGTGCAACTGATGCTGTCTGGAGCAGGAAAACGTACAGGCTGGATCGTATTGTATCAGCTAGTAGTCGTGTGTTGTACTACTTAAAAGACGGGCCTGATCGTAGCTTCGTGTCAGAAGAATTGGTGCTTATTCCTGAAGATGTTCAGATACCGCCGGAGCATGTGAAAGATTGGTAATAGATCTTCATAAGTGTACCTAAATCCAGATCTTCAAAATCGTCATCCCCATTCCTTAAATACAGCAAAGGATGCATGGTGTAGAACGGGTACCCATACGCGATACCTTTTATGACAACGGGTTCACTGTCAAGATCAATATCAACCAATTTTCGATCTTCTATAGGAAAGTTTAGGATATCGCCTATACTAGCTATATCACCCAAATCCGACAGTTTTAATTCCTTCTCTTTAATGACCTCGTAACAGAGTGCACCATACTTGTTCCTTTAACAATATGCAACCCTAGGCGTTGAATTTCAGCCTCTACATCCTCGTCTATCTCGCGTCTTGCAAATATTGCCCATGCTTTTTCCCCTGACGCTACTCTTTTTAACAGATATTTGTCATCGGGGTCCTCAAACCCTTCATAAAAAAATCCATTTCAAAACCCAAAATTTTCTAAACACTGGCGACAATACCCAGTCACTGACGCTGCTTTGATACAACAACATAGTACGGGTACTTGGATATTGTACATATTTTTCAGTTGTCTTTGTTGTACGTATTTTTCCATATTTTGTTATTTTAATGGCTTTTAGCATGGGGCCAAACAGGTCTAAAATGCCTACCTCTATTTCCGCCCTAAGTGGTAATTTTACTACCCACAAGAGTAGTAAAATTAGCGTCTGCTTACAACATATCAATATCAAACATCCCTTCGAATAGCTCCCGCGTATCATCGTCGGGTAGAGTGAAGTGGTTCTTGTAGAAATTGTCCTTGGTAAGGACATCATCTTTAAACCTACACCAAGCATGCACGGCGTTAGGATCGTCGCATTCAGGCTCTCTTACCACCATGTCCGGATACCTCACTCTCAGGGTGTTGATTCTCACGGTGAGCTGCTTCCTTTGGCATCGGATCATATAGTGTGGGTGCCTTCCAGGTCTTCCACGCTCCTGTGGGTCATTTTTGCTCAAGACAAACAAGACGGTATCGATAGGAGGCCGATGCGGTACATGTCTTTGTTGGAGTTCTAAAATTTCTTGATCTTGTATTGCAAGTTGCTGATCCCTGTCCTCAAGCTTGTCCCCCAACACCACGAGTTGTTTGTCTCTGTCGTCTAGATCATCCCCGAGGATGGCAATGGCCATATACCTTTCCTCGAGGGCTTGACGCTGCTCCTTAAGTTCATCCTGCAATTTTTCCACTCCTTTTTGAGCTAGCCATCTGGTAAGCTGTGCCGCCTTGGGTTTTCTGGAACGACGCACAATCTCTAAGGCACCGTCAAGTGTGACGAAGGCATCATACCCATTTTGGTCTCCTTTTAGGGGTTGGTTTGTAACCAACCCTATCTCATGACGTGGAAGGGTAGTAATATCCCGATAGGACTCTGCAATTTTTTCAATACCCAAAAACCTTCCTAAGTCAGCACGTTTAAAACGAGGCTTTTGTTCATCGAACAGAGTCTCGATGGCTCCGGCTGGTATTGCGTTGAAGAGAGAAAGTTGCGACATTTCTAATAACCAATGTTCAGCCAGAGGTTTTCACCCCTAAGTGGTAAATTTTACTACTCACAAGAGTAGTAAAATTAGTGCCTGTTTTTTTGATATGGCACCATCTAATGTGACAAAGACGTCATGCCAATTTTGGTCTTCATTTGGGGTGTATGTGGCACATACACCTCCTATTTCTTCCCTACCTGATCGGGGTAGGGTGGCACCCTGGCTCTTGGAAGATTAGAAATTTTATATGTTAACATTCACTCGAGAACTTGAAAAATCCCGGGGTGTTCCAGCCTCACATACAGGCATGCATGCTTGGACTTTTTCAATTTAGTCTTGATTTCTTCCCACTCGGATATCATGTTCGTTTCTTCGTCTATCATTTTCATATCAGACCTTTCATGCGGGTACCAGACGAAGAGCTGTTTCTTCTGTCTTCTCAAATTTTTCGGAAGGGCTGTATAAGACTGCGTTAAGAGCCACAAACTGTGCCTTCTGTGCCTACCTGAAATAACAAGCTCAAGCAGGGATTGTTTCCGCTTGTCGAGGTTTTCATCAGATATCATATCGTCGATAATGAACAACGTCTCTTCACCCGCCAACAACAATGACAATTTTTGAATCCATTCAAAGAGTTGATCTTTGGGGTTGATCAGGAACACGTAATCATCCCTCCAAAGTGAGGCTCTCTCGAGGTAGGTGGTGTTCCATTGTAGGGTCGGAAACAACACGACTATGTTGTAGTAGTGTCGCTTATACTCATTTTCAAGCAGGTCTAGGACACGTTGCGTTTTCCCGCAACTTGTAGGCCCCGTGAAGATTGAAGTATGTGGTTCCTTGACAACGTCTAGCATTATTTTATTAAACGCCCTGTTTTTTTATGTATTTTCGGTATAGTGGAAAAGCAGCTGGAACAACTCCACACGCCGTCGTGGTTGTTGACCGGCACGTAAAAATCTTTGCAGGCTGGGCAGAACGCCATCGCGGGCGCGTGGGTCCTGTATATGAGGGGTAGAGGATCAAACGATAGCTTACCCTCCAGGTACCGCAGTACCTTGCGATATCTCTCAACGAGGCGCGCCTTCTCCTCAGAGACAGGGCAGGGCCCACGGTTAAAAAGGGGCATCTTGATGGGTCGTGCGAAAACAAGGTATAGAGACGCAGGTAATTTTCGTTCTGTTGGACCTTTTTAATTTCCTTATCAATTCTGGCTATATCTATCATTTATTGTTTTGGTACGATACTTGCTGGGATCCACCCCTTGGAGACAGCCATTTCGCGACTGGCCCTGCCTGCGGTAAAATAAGCCGTCATTTTTAACGCGTCACTTGTATCCATTTTGGCAGAGGGACTCGTGATTCCCAGAAATTTCTTACCCGCAAGAGCATATGCAAAGGTAAAACTGAGATCTACCACAGTCTCATATAGCATGTCTATGATTTCCTTCTCTTTGGGAGTTACTTTGTTGCTTGTCATTTATTAATGCATTTTGAAAATATCAATTTGAGGCTGAGCTTTGTCCTGTTGCCCTTGCTGAGGCTCAGGGGCCGTGGGTTTGTGAGGTTCTCCCTTACCTCCAAATTTATACCACACTACAAACTCTATCGCGAGCACGGCAAGCGCCCCCACGCCGTAGATGTAGACGTTGTCCCTCGACTTGATGCAGGTTCCTGATCACCTGATGAAGAACTTTTGTCTACGTTCTTCTGTAAGTTTTCCTTGTTCTTGCGATTCCATTCCGCAAGTCTCTTGCCAGCAGCAACACGACCTTCGTTCTTCTTGACTATGACTTGGTTAGACTCTTCATTCATTTCTTATAAGTCTTATGGCTTATAAGAAATTTTACCATAATCCCTGATCCTCAAGGATCTTTCTCGCTAGTCTCAAAAACATCCTCTTTTTTTGACATATGTCTAGCTGTGTGTCCAAACACTAAGATAGGCGCTAGGCACCTGCCAATTGTACAGTACACGAGGACCCCCAAATCTGCCATGGCGTCTCTGATGATGGGCTCCTCTTCAATGTCCTTACGTAAATCGTCAACACTATCGATGTCCACGAAATTTCCAATCATGTTTGCATACAGATTAACCACATGAGTAGTTAACGCCTTAGCCGTCTTTTCTCCTTTCTCTCCGAGGTCCCGTTGAATGTACTCAGCATATACTTTTTCAACCACTTCATCGGATGCTTTCTCCACAAAAACCTCTGTACATTCAACATGTTCAAAAGATTCTGCGGAGGTGCCTTCAAACATTTGTGCAAGCTCTGTTATCTTTATTAATAGCCTTTTGTAACAAAAAAAACAAAACGCAATCAGGACATAGGGTAAAATTACAGCTATATACAAACACACTTCCATTTATTCGAAGTGTGTTTGATCAACCACGCTAGGCTACACTCTACTCGGAGATATATCGATGACCTTAGCTTAAACCGCAAGTGGGGATGTATGTATCCCATCAGCATGTACAACTCTTTTGTCGTAAAACGCAGAGAGACCGAGCTTGTTCTGTTCGGACGTATTCATTCCCTGATTGTGTACCCGAAAACCTACATTTTTGGCCATGTCTAGACCACCCCTCAGCGCACTCATGTACCTTGACCAAGTCAAGGCATTTTTTCTCTTCGACATGCCCTTACAAGAATATTTCGTACCCTTTTTACCCTCCACAAAGTAGCACTTGGCCGTCAGGGCAACCATACGAAACCCTATGAATTCTGGCTTGAATATCCCTCCTGTTCGACTCGAGTATTTATCAGTGACGAGCCAGTTTTTCACGTCCTTGTCGTAAGTGTCAAGCAGTTCGGGGCGAACGACATCTCGCAACTCTTCCCCGGAGATGGCAAAATAGGCACTGTCAGTGTCCATGTACTCAAACTCAAAGTCTCGACGATCCACGTACTTGTCGAGAAAATCGTAGTAAAATTCCAACATACGAAGTTTGGCTAGTTGGTACACAGCAATACCACACTGATAGGCTCTATCAATACTGCACTTGTGTTTACCCTTTCTGAGCTCGTAAGCATCTCCGATCTCTTCAAGATCTTCGAGATATGGGCTTCGTAGGTCTGCATCAACCTCCTTTTCATTGCGTGTAAACGTAGTATTTGCGTGCCTCGCTAAATCCTCAATCATTTTACCATAGAATGAGTTGCCTTTCAATTTGGCTGTATCTCCCGCAATACGCTTGTCGGGATCTTGATCAGCTTGTCGTCGTGCCCCGGCAATCTCTTCTGGAAACCATGCAAATGGCTTACCTCGAGTGTACTTGAGAAACTGGTAAAAAGCAGTCACCTTTAGCCCATGGTCAAGGTACCATTTTAGTACGGGGGTATACAATAGGATTTTTTCAGCTTTTAGCAACCCTAGAAGCTTACGCGTACCTGGAACACGCTTGCGACCCGTAGTTTTCAAGTACTCGTGCATGTGCTCTGGGATTTGATCGTCAGATATCTCCTTGACGACAAATAGTGGAGCCATTTCGCTGAATTTTTCACGCAGATCTTCAGGTACTTCGATATCAACCTGCGCAAACCCAAAGAGCGATCCATCTAGCACACCTCGCGTTAGTAGCTCGATATTGTTTTCTGATGTCGGTGTAGCCACCTTGATCAGCTGTTCCTTCCCACAAGGAAAGTCTTGCATCAGGGTACTTGGATAGAGCATGTTTGCGTCATACCCTAGTATGGTCTTACACTTGTGAGGCTCCTTGAATACGTGAGATCTGATACCCGTCAAGTCTCTTTCGTGGCACCTACAGAATACGATCGCAGGGCCACCCACCATCCCCGTCCGCAAGAGCTCGTAGGCCTCATTCCTCGTACATTTTTTACATGCTTTCTGTACCTCTTTACACCCCTTACAGCCTTTGGTATAGCAAAAGTCATCGCACTTGTGCCTGCATGGTTCCCCCGGAGCGTATAGCTCCAACTTGGGGTTCAGTCGTAGAGACTTGTTCAAGACGTAGCGGAGAGATACACCCGGGATACTTACCGCGTCCTTCAAAATGTCTATCTCGTCGTCGTAATACTGCAATCTCGTCTTGGCCACAGCTTCGATAAACGGTTCCACATCTGCTAGGTTGTACTCGCTTAACCAGTCCATCATGGTCACGCAGCCCCGCTTATAAAACTCAGCGCGGAATGGTTCGTACTCTTCGCGAGATAGCGTGTTTTTTCCGCTTAGCCGGCTATAGAAGTCCTCGTGCGCGACAGGCCCAACATGGTCCAACTTGTCGTGGCTCGTTAACCACTCGTATGGAAACACAAGCTTTTGGAGCTTACATTCCAACGACTTGCACCAACCGTCATAGCTCATACCAGGAGCAAGGAAATTCTTAATGTCGATAAATTTAAACCTCGAGGTTGTGAGGAACATGTAGTTGTTATCTTTCTTCGCTACCCTGATCCTATCACCTTGCGCGATTTCCTCGACAAAATATCGCTTGATCAGGTTGATGTCATACTTACCGCTGTTAAAACCTATTACAGCTACTTGTTTTAACCACTCGTTCCACGCATCCTGGTTCTTTTTGGAGAGCATGTCGAAATCGTCGGGCTTGGGGTATGTTCTCTCAACTTCTTTCACAATGAGGGCATGCCTTTTTTCAAGCTGTTCCACAAACTGTTTAACCAAGACCCTGGGATCCTCGTTCTCAATGAACGTTGGGTGGTTATTTAAACTATCGGCAATAGCCACGCTTACAGGGATATGTTTTGAAAGATATGTCAGATCGGGGGTTTGGTGATAATTTAACGGTAGTAGGAGTGCTTCGAAATCAAACACGATATAGTGGGGATAGGGCCTAAATTCCCTCGTAAAGTACCTCTTGATTTTGGGTGGTTTTTCACATTCCCAGGCTGTGACGAGGTTGTAGCCCTGTTCCCGTAGCATATTTTCTTTAGAAAAGGTTGCACCGTAACGATTCTTGTCTGCGTTGGCCCCCAGGGCCGACATGGACATCCGTGCCACCGACACCCATTGTACTCATAGACGGTCTTTGTGATGGGCTCATAACCATCTACTTTCCACTCCTTTTTACCCTCGCGGATAACGCGTTCACCACCGTGACCACATAAACCATGATGAATATGTCTTCCAGTTTGCTTCGATATGTATTCGATCCATTTTGAAGCATCGTAGCTAAAACCCTCATCGTAAAAGACATTCTCCGCCTTGCTCGGCATACGTTTCACCTTGCCGCCTTTGCAAATGATTGTCGTCTTGACACCCTCGCATTCGTTCTTCTTATGCCGTGATAGGTTGCAGACTTTATTAAAAACGTAGCCGCATACCTCGCATTCCCAGTGTTGGGTCAGCCTGTCTAAATCCTTGATGTAGAAACAGTGGCCATCCAGCATACCAAGATTGAGAGTGTCTAAACCCTTTTTGTACTGCTTTTGCCCATAGACGAGTCGCCATGGTGCTTTTTCAGAGTTTGTCTTGGGCTCAAAGACTCTGATGTTGATCTTGAATTGTTTGGCAACTCCCTCAAGATCCACCAGCCTTGTAGGGCGCACGTCCTTACGTTTTAGCTTAGGGTCCTCGTAGTACTTTCGGGCTAACGTGAGGGCTGTTTTTGTTAGACGTTCCGTTCCCCTTACTACGTCTGCCCTCTCTCTTACGGCCAGGCATCTCCAAAAGCATAAGTTGTCCGTTCTGGCATCTTCACCATCCATAGCGTAGATGCACCTCATGTTTCGCAACCAATCCGAGAGAGGGCCGCATCCCAGAAGAGGTTCACGCGTACTTATCATCTTAATCTGTACGTGATCAAAGACGATTTTCCCTTCATATGCTCCTGGGGTCTCGGTGGTCCTAACGGGTGGTAAATAAGCCCTGGTCCAAAACTCGCCATCCTCCAGATCGAGGCGCTTCATCTCGCATTCTTCAATGAACGCTTCGATTTCCTCTATACTTGATAGTGAAATGGAGCTCTTAGTTTTGTGATATAAAGATACACCACCCCCACCTTGGTAAATATCGCAGCCGAAGCTGTACACGATCCTAACACGCATTTCCATGTGTGATGCAATTTTTCGCATAATAGCGTTCTTTAGAGGTTGGTTCAAATGCTTGTTGAACCGCCATGTTTTGGTTATATTTCCATCTTTCAACATCTGGATATCGTCCCCAGGGCCCTGATATTCAATATCCCCCGTGTAGTCTTCCCTTGCTTCCTGTTCGATCTCGTCGTGAAGCGTTGTCCCTCTCGAAATTTGTTCCTTTGCCTTGTTGTAGTAGAAGGCAACAGTATCCCGCACACTCTGTAGTCGAGAGGCAAGAGCGTCACTGGTGCCGCCACGGTGTTGTATATTTTACTGATTGCATTCTTGAACCAACTCATTTATTATACAGATTTAACCAAGTCCGAAGATTGCTGGGCAAGTTGGGAATTTCCCCTACTCAACTTGCACATGATAGCACTGTCGGTGTTTGTCAGTTGAAGGTTTTGCGCATGCATTGATTTTTTGCTGATTTTTTGCGGATTTTTACGCGGATTTTGTGGAAATGACGCGTGATGACGCGTGATGAACATCTGTGACGTCACAAGCGTTTTTGTGTATGTTATTTTTTGTGAGAGTTTGACCGTGTTTTTTGGAAAGTGTGGGTATACTGACTCCCTATACTAGCTACTGGTATTACGGAAGAATCAAAAGTTTATTTTTAAAAATTGTTTTCCACTTTTTCCTGTTCCTGGTAGGTAGTGTTTGCATAGAATCAGATTAGTTATATTAAAATAAGTGGTATACACAATCCCTTTCAATTTAATTTGATATCTTTATTTAAGTTGACCGTATTTGGAAAACTCAAAAAAAGAATTCTAACCACTTTAAAATGGAAAATGATATAAATTCTTATCTAATAATCATTCGAAACAAAGTGTCTAAGTTTTAGGCAGTTTATCCACCTGTTTAATCCGTTTTTCCCGATTCTTATGCGATACATAAAGCATATATGGTTTTTCAGGATTTTGCTAACACTTTTATTTTCATGTGCAAAACCTGGAAGAGATGATAACAACCATCATTTATACCACTAACAGAAGATTAAAACAAATAGCGACAATATCAAGCGGGACGCCCTCAAACGTAATTTAGATATTTACTGTCATTTTCCCTAATTTTAAAATTGCTGGTGGAGTTACACCAAAAGGTTGACGTCAGAAATAAATAATTCAATTTATCAATTTTGACTCACACGACAATTGTGCAAGTTCTGTGTCGTATGTATCAATTTATGGAGAGCGGCCGATTTATGCCCTCCCTCCCCCCTCTACTCCCTTCCTTTCTACCTGTAAGAACCTAAAAAGGCCATGCCAGTCACGGTTAACTCTTACACCCTGAATCAATTTTGCCGTAAAATTCGAGATATTTATGATTTTTGCACACAATATTTCATCACCGGGATCGACTTGTGTCCACCTGCTGTCACGATATTGACGAAGTTAGACACTGCCAGATGGGAAATTTAATTCTCTTTCAAATGAACTTCTATTTTGATATCTGAAAGTTGAGTGGTCACGAGTTATGGCTAATAAATGAAATGTCGGTATTTTAAGGTAAACAAGAAGCCCATTAGCCTAAAAGATTTTAAAATTTGAAGTTGATCTTGAAAACGGAGAATTATGGGGTAAACAAATCATTGAGTATTCTCAATTATTATTGTAACTAACCTGCAATGTTAAAATACAACTCAATAAATAAAAAATAAAATTCATGAATAATTAATTAATTAGTTCTGCTGAATATAGCTTTAGTCTACGTGCTTGAAAAATTGTACGGAAAGAAATGACGTAACATCAAAGATGGCGCATTATAAGACGATCTTCATTATGCTACACTGCACGAGCTTTAACTTTCGATAGCATATAAACTTTAAAATAAAGTATTGTTCATTGGATAATAAAACAATCTGTTGCACTGTTAGGATTCTTATTGGCTTAAAACTCATTTTAGCCTCGTTCTCAGAAAAAAATCTTTAGCCTGGATAAGTTTCGGGCGTCCAGCCTAGCTGCGCTGTCTCTATCTATCTATCTCTCTATCTCTCTATCTCCTCAGGCGATTTTAAAGATTCCGCGGAAATCAACAAACATGGTATTGGTAATGATATATATTTTTTTATTTTAATAAAAACTCCTTTTAGGTAAATAAACCGTAAAAACACTTCTAAAGTAAAATATACTCTTTATCTATAAAAAATCGATACGATAAAACAACGTAATATAGTAACACGATAAATATGTCAACGCTATCGCCAGTAAAAAATAAAATACTATCTAAAAATGACGATTTATCTTTCTTATTTGCGCCATCTATTATTTTTTCAAATGAAAATACACGCCCATTATTGTTAAAGGGAGGGAATTCATTTCTCCAAACATTCACGCGTACATTTTAAAAATAAACACATGATATTATTTACAGAGCCAAATTTGTCCCTTTTACAGACTTTTTATCTACCATCTAACAATAGAATATACAAAATTTATAAATTGGTATTCTCAGCTTTTATAAAAATTAAAGTTGTTTAGGAACCCGAATAAATATATACATATAAGATAAAAAAATTATAAAAAAAATTATAAAATAAAACGCAATACTACAACGTATCAAACTATATTTTTTTTTAAATACTTTTATTATCACCAGCAATCGCCGTCTTCTTTTCAACTACTTCCCATGACAAGTTAACACGCAAACATCTGATAAAATCGGTTACCGGTATTGTAAGGTAAACAAACGTTACTGGTAGATATATAGTTGCGAAGACTACAAAACAGTAGCAGAAGACGCAAAAGTTTGTGTAACATTTTTTGCAGTACAAATAGCCAACTGGAAGCGTAACAAGTGACAGGATGATAAAAGCAATCACGAACAGGAAAAATATGTCGTCGAAGATGATTTTCGGGAAAATCCACTAAAATGATAATAAAAATGAGATAGAAACACGATATACAAAGCCTAGTAAAAATAGAATGCACTAACAATCACTTTAATTCATTTATTTTATGTGTGTGAAAAACTACGACCCTATATAAAATTAAAATATATTAGAACTACACTCATCTTTTCTTTTCTCTATTTGTCAATCGTTCAGACATAAGAGGAGTTAAGCAAGGCCTGTCCTAGAACCCTTTTCTCCTAAAACGGGGCCACAAATTGAAACTGTTGGAGGGGACGTCTGCCTCACTAATGTAGCCACAAACACGAAACTCCTGACTTCCCACATTGTGTTTTGCTATTAAACGTAAAATGTACGTTAAATAACTACAAAAAGTCGTATCGTGTATTTTGAGCTTAAAAGGTTTGGGGAGGAGGTTGAGAAATTTATACCCAGCTAGATTGTATCATTTTGAAATGATCATTTTTTTTTGTTACGTTCTTTTGTTACATGACCGCTAATGATAAGCTTATCTTAAACCAGTTTCCTAACAGCATAATTTTTATTTTTATGTTAATTACTCATTTATTCAAGGTAAGCAATTTTATATATATATATATTTTTTAATTGGTAGATGTCATTTGCATTAAAACAGCATGTATGATGAATAAACAAAACAGAAAAAAGGGAATCAAAAGTTACCAAAATAGTGTCTTCATCATACGAAGTCCTTTTTTCGGGAGTTTTTAACAGTAAATCTGTTTGTGGAGGTAGAGACGTCTATAGTCAGAAGCTACAACTAAACTATCGGCATATTATAATTTTGTAATATAAATTTTATTGGTGCACGAAAAATAAAATTATTACTTTATTAGCAGTTTTTGTAACCTATTTCCACCTTGCAAAATTGAATTCCAACTTCCTTCCCTTTAATTTAATGTCGTATGCGACACAGGCCGTAAAAAAAATCATGTATTATTTTGGCCTTACAAGGCCCTGGGAATGAGGTTAAGAAATTTATACCCAGCTAGATTGTTTTTGGCCCTGGGAACGAGGTTGAGAAATTTATACCCAGCTAGATTGTATTTGGCCCTGGGGACGAGGTTAAGAAATTTATACACAGCTAGATTGTATTTGGCCCTGGGGACGAGGTTAAGAAATTTATACACAGCTAGATTGTATTTGGCCCTGGGGACGAGGTTGAGAAATTTATACCCAGCTAGATTGTATCATTTTGAAATGATCATTTTTTTTTTACTTTGTTTTGTTACATAACCGCTAATGATAAGCTTATCTTATACCAGTTTCCTAACAGCATAACTTTTATTTTTATATCTATTACTCATTTATTTTACTTGTATACATTTGCAAACATTGGTTTATTCGTTCAAGTCTGTACGTGGAAAAATCCACGAAGATGTTTGGTGCATCACTACTTCACTTGGTGGTGGTTTTAAGACCGCAGAACCCAGGGTACAGCTAATATTTGTTCACTCATCTAAAAACACATCTTTTGATAAAAACGTCTATATTTCGGCTGAGGCTTGATGTGATTATTATTTTACTATTTTCAGCATCAAATGTTCTTGTTTGTGTTCTTCCGAAAATTTGGTTACATTTACGTATAATAATGCAGATTTTACAAAATCAGAGAGAAATAGATGCTGTTGAAAAACATACATGTATTAGCCGAAACAGTGAAGCTGCTTTTTAAACTATGAAGAAATTCATTCTGAGCACGTTCGTAATTTTTGGCAAAATAACATCATCAATAGTCTTACAAAATAAGTTCTTACAAAGAATGTGTAGCCATGAGATAGAAGGAGCAGAGTCGCAATAGAGCAGAAGAGGGAGAGGTATGTGGGTCAACACACCAATCAAGTTAAAGATCAATTAGTGGTCATGTTTTTGAAAAACAAATTCAAACCTTGGTTTTAACTAGATCTAATGGTTTATTAACAATATTTGTCACTGATGCCAGATTTACTGCGAGTGACGTTTTTAAAGAATGAATAGTTATTACAAGAGGGAGATTAATGACGAAATAGATAATATCAGATAATTGCTTGGGTAACAATGCTTTAAAATAAAATTGCAATTAAGAGATTATAGTCGCCTTCTTTTTGTTGACTAAAAAGTCTTTTACGTCATAGAATAATCAGATTTACTTTGAATTTTATCCATTTTTTATGCGCTCAGTAAACGCATAAAAAATGGTTTACTAGTTTTTTTAGACAGAGATATAAAGAGCTGACAATTCCCTCACACCCTCCTCCTCACATTTCCCCTCTCCCCACCTACAGAGTTCCTCCTGCGTAATATCGGCGCATCAAATAAAATTTGACTAGGAAAAAACTAAACAATTTTTTGAAAAACATGATTCGTTTGTGCTTATGGAGAACAGCCACTCCCCTCAGTCCCTTACAACCAACTCACTTAAAACCCTGTCTACATTAACCTAAAAGTTTGCGAATGGCGCATTGATTAAAATTAGGCTGGAATTAGCTACTTACATAAAACTTTGAAGCTTCATAAAATTTAGGCGCTATCTTTCACCCTGTCACTAATAAATAGTTAAATATCTGAAAATGTTCTTACCTTGACCGGTGATTTGACACCTTTAACCTTTAAGGAGAAATCTGTTCTACAAAGTTCACATTGTAATTCTTTTTTTGTTTGAAACCATTCCATCAAACATTTCTTGTGAACATATCTCAAACTTCCCTTACAACTGCAAGGTGTAATAAGATCTTTCGCTTCTTCTAAACAATATCTACAAGTTGGTATGTTTGGGAAATATTCCTTTAATTTCATTTTGTTTAACAACGACCTGCTGTGTCTTCTTAAGCCTGTTTCTACTGCTTTTAAATTTGACAGTATCTTTGTCTCATATTACTCTCGTGAGCTTTTTTACTTATCGATGTTATATAACGGCGTGGTTTCCATATAATGCCTATAATCACATCATTTAAAAGGGCAAGGTAATGAAAACCAGGCTGGTCAGTTAAAAACCTATTAAATAGGTATTGTTCTTTTCAAAATAAAAATTAATGACCATTTTACTAGTGAGGAGAAAGTTAGAGAGCTGGTGGCTAAATTGGCTGGATGACTGCCAGAATCCCTAAATAATATTATCATAATAAAGTCTAACACGCACCTATCGGTTAACCTTGTCCCTAGGGCTCTTTTTGCGTCTATGGCATGTTAAGACGGGACGGTTAAGCACCAGGCGCAAAAGAGCCCTGCAGACAAGGTTGTTTAACACTACGATGAGTGTAATTCACACCTCATCTTATTTATTTAATGCACCATTACTTTAACAAATATAAGCTGGTATTAACAACTTTGATCCCAGGGCGTGCTTTTGCCTAACGGCTAAGGCCGTGGTGGTGAGAGGGTAACACAGTCATGAGAAAGGCGGTATAATACAACGTAGTGTATTAAATCTGCGTTAATTAATACACAGTGTTATTTCCATGCTATTATTATGTTTAGGCGTGCTTTTGTTGTAACAGAAGGAGATATTCACAATCAACCTCGACCCCCGGGCTCTTTGTCTCTGTTTTATAACGGGACGCCGTCCCTTATATCAAAAAGAGAAAAGAAGCCTTGGGATCGAGGTTAATTTACAATACTATAATTTTCACTGACATAGCGTTTACCTCCTCCCCTAGATGTCAATTTGTTTTTATTCGTGAACTATAGACAATTTGAGGACCAACCTCGTCCCCAGGACTTGTTAGGTTTTTATATTTGGACGGAAATATAAAAAGCCTAACAAGTCCTGGGGACGAGGTTGTATGAGGACATTCCCTGTTTTATGTTACGATCATTTCTAATCTTAGAAAAGAGAGAGATCTTTATCTCGAATAAATGTTATCGCAGATTTTATTAATTTGCGTAGTTTAAAAATAGACACTACGCAGAGAAAACATAATCATCTAAAAATACTCTATTATTTTTTCTATGAGACCGGACCTCTTCAAAACCCTGCAAATTTTCCCTTTGAAAGGTCCCAGGACTAATCCAATTTCGTCCAATCTGGAACTTTTTCTTCATTTTCATAAAATTTTATTATTCTCAATAAATTTTAGGTAAAATATTAAAATCTCCTTAAACTCTTCAGTTATTCTGATGAAAATATCATGATCTCCTCAAAAATGGTTACAAATTCCCTCAAAAGTTCTTAATTATCCTTGATTTTGACTATAAAGAAGTAGCACTGGGGTAGATCAAATCATGATGCCACAGTTAGCTACGTTAATATTTCTTGCTCAACATTTGATGCTAGGAGGAGAGAATTATTGTCTTAGAAAATATCTAAAACGCACGGTAGTAGCTAGTCCGTGAAATTTGAGTCTGTATTTTACACACTTTGTATAAATACACGTGGGACGACCACGTTGTTATATTTTGTAGCAATATATCTTATCTTGTGAACATCTTTATGTGAGATACGACACCTATCCATGACATGTTTTTGCTCACTATCTGCTTTATCATACTACCAAAAGTCAAAACTTTTTTCGTTTCAGACTTTGCATGTTTCTTTCACAAAAGTGAGGAAGTTTTACTATCTTGACAAAATACATGGATAACAGACATATTTTTCGCGATTCTAAGTTTTTTTTTATCTTTGAGCCTGTTTACAACATATTTGTGGATTTGGTTAAATTAAAATCACGCCAAACTTTTCAAAACCATCCGCATAAAGTTTTTCATGAACCTCTGTATGGGTTAATTTTTGTTCACTTATGCAGGACTTGGTTGAAGCAATTCGCATCGTTTGGTACCTTATCGGCTCTTATAACTCCGGCCCTAAAATAACGCAAGCTCCTTTTACACTGGCCTTTACTCCGCCACTTGCAATTTTCGGTCTAAACCATTAAGGGCAGCTTTTTACAACACCCAACGAAGAAAGCGAAATAAATGGTTTTTTTTTATCATTTATGACTCTAATCAATCACAATAGTTTTGGACTTTTCATCTAACTGAACTTCAATACCACTTTCACCATCCACGTGACCATTCTCATACAGCTGGCTATCTTCCACGAAGTTTTTCTCACTGACATTCATTATGCCTTAAAGATCCAATCTTTCTTCCATTCTTCTTAATTGTTTTGATACCAAATCTTCCATTTTCCATAGGATGGCTTTTATTTTATGCGTAAAATGCACGAGGATGGGGATCTAGAGCCCTCCTTCAGGAATCAGTGATATATTTGGTTTAGCAGCAGTAGTCGTTACTGAGCCTCCTACTTCTATAGTAAACAAGTGCTGTAAATGATTTACTCGAAAAGAATCGTAATTCATGTACCTAACAATCACAAAAACTTGTTCCAACCTTTAAATATTTCTGGTAACAAAAGTGCAAAAAAATAATTGCTGAAAAATACAAGAATTTGTACGCAAATCAAGTTTCGCAACAGTTGAATAACGGTGTCTCAGCTCGTGATGTTAAAGTAGATGTTATATTCAGTATCGTGAAACCGTTACACGAGAAATGGATAATCGAGATGTATCATTTTTAACATTGAAAGAACCCTGTTATTGCAGGCTAAAGAAGCCCGCATCTTTAAGACTGCCAATGAAGCAGTCCAGTTGAGAAATCTTTGCGAAACTCTTTTAGGGATATTGATATGGTTAAGGGGGGTTAATGTATTTAGAAAATGATATTAAAGGACTCCTATAGTATTTTGTTTATATTTTGTTGTCATCGACTGTTATTTTCGTTAACATTTCTATTAGGTTTATATTCCTATTGCTAAAGAAAAACTTTGTATTGCAGAAAGTAGAACGAATTATGTCAATTTTGCAATAAAAAGTCTGTAAATAATTACAAAAGTTATTCTATATCTTTTCCCAGTCTAAATGAGCAAAAATAAGGGTTAGAAAATTTACGTCGCTTTTGATGTTTTTTGCTCGTTTTTTTTGGCCCTTTGTACGCCGGCCTTTATAACGCAGGCTCTAATTCCGCCACACGCCAAAACTTAACGCCAGTTAGAGCCGCGTTATAAGCGCTGATAAGGTATATCGCGGAAAAACAATGCAACGAAGTTTGATAAACTTTTTATTCGCAAAATTAAAATTCCTGTGCGAAAATGTTTTTCCTGGTAACGTTTTAGTTGTCTTTAGTCTTTCCTGTACAGAATTCCTTAAATTTTGAATTTGATCTCTAGCTAACTCTTGACTTCTTTGGTAGATGTAAAAACAGCACAGTAGCCAAAACGTTAAATATATTTATTTTTTGTACATTCAAATGTATTCTATGCTCCTACAAGACTACACCTTCTGATGCAGTAGCTACCGTCCTGTTGTTGAACTAATATATAGCTACAATCATCATAGAATCTAATTTAGACGACTTAATTTTTCGTGCCTTAAAAACAGAGTTGGTATCGCAAAAACCTAATTGAGTCTGAGCTTCGAGTTGGAGTAAAACACTCCAACATTAAAAATAGAAAAATAAATGCTGCGTGTAATTATATTTTGTGGAGAATTGTGGAGATAAAAGAAAACAAACAGTCCCTATAAATTCTTTAGCCACTCAACAACTCGTAAATTTCAAAATAAGAATTTAAAATCTCGTTTTCTGCGCATTTTACTTTTTGGAGCGCTGACCAAAATTAGACAGCATTGGCTGGTTCGTGTGATTTCAAATTACTAGGGGTTTGTTTATTGTCATACTTGCTATAAATGAGCGTAACAAAATTCTGATTTTTAACATCTCTTTTCGGTTTTACCTGTTTGTAGATCAAATTTTTATTCTTCATCTTGATCAATTGCACGCATCAGCAAAAATTGAAAACTTACAAAACATCTGATTCGCTCATTTTGTAGCTGTATTTTGGTATAATAATAACAAAACTCTATATTTAGGGTATTTTCTGGCTTTTTATTTGTCACCATAGCAACAGGATATCATTTTATGGCATAGTTCGCGGTATATGGCCTTAGTATTATACCTTCTATCATCCTAACCATATAATTCGATTTTTTATTCGTTCTAAAATTCAAAAATACAGTCTTAAGGTTATAGTTCATGGCGACAGCATTATACACCGCAATATGCAGACAACCTCTTCCTGGTTAATTCGAGAAGGAAATTGAATTAGCTGGTGATACCATAGGACAAAACACATGCTGATGGTAACATATTTTGACAGGACTTGCATACCTTAGCTATTGACTGGTCTAGAAGATTCGAAATGTTAACAGATGTTACAATTCATTAGTTAAATGTCTTTCATGACTCAGTTATTCTTGAACTTGTTATGCCTGGATTCCATAGGCCAGGTTTGTAATTTACTGACCGGAAAAAGTCTTAGATTTCAAAGTCTTAGATCCGGCCGTGTTATGCCAAGGACTATGAAAGTGTGAATCAATCTTTCTGTTAGCGTTCAGCATGAGAATAGAATTGATATCTTAGGCGATTGTTGAGTTGAGCGATTGCTGTGCTTGCACGGCTTTTGTAGCGGAAATGGAAGAATTAAATGTAAGGTTCTACATTTCTCAGGATCTTCGTTGATACCAGTACAATAGGAACTAAAGAGGCTAACCTGGGTAAATAATTTTTAAAAATAACAACAGAACAAAAAAATCAAATTTAATCCCATTATTTCGAGCATTATGTCCAACTTGGTTTTACAACATATCCAGAAAATAAAATCATATTTGTTTGTGTGTTTCTAATGAAAAAGTGGAACGGTTTGTTTACATGAAATGATTGTGTCATCGATCGACCACTCATCACGCCTGTACCAGCACTAGCCTCGGAACCTTCCTCATCTACAGTTATTTGACATTGATGAAGAACTTGATCGAAGTAGATGTCATCTTGAGCAAAGTCGATTTTGCTGAACAGCATTTTTAAATTCATTTTTAAAAGAGCTTGCTTCGGTTCTAGTTTTGATAAAATTTTAAACCTTGGAAGAAATAATTTTAACTTTCTTTTCTTCATCTTTTTAATAGCGTCGTTGAAAACTGTCTTGTTCAAGTCTGCATCGCTGTTGCTCAGCAAAATGACCATGGCATAACAATCTCCCTTATATGGAATCTCCACCATTTTACCAAATTCCTTATCTCCGTAATAATTCACATTCAACGTGTTTGCCATTGTTGAAACTTCAATTTTTTCTTTTGGTGACATATAGAAATCCCTATTCGAAGTAAATTCCTTTTCAAAGGGAAACTTCCATGTTCCATGAAAATAAATGGCGTTGGTGACAATAACTTTACTTTGTGAAGTCAATGCTCCTTCATTCAAAAAGTTTTGAATCATTCCAGTAGTATGGTTAAATACCCAAGAATTAATAGTGCGTCTTGCAAAACAGGTGTTATTACGAATATCCATGACAGTTATAATTTTTCCAATATTTCCTGTAAGTTCTCTTAATCGCGTCTTATTGACCTTGACATTTTTATCCAGCCATATTTTGTTGGCGCTTTTAAATACCGTGGAATGTTTTTTCTTTTCACGTAGCTTTGAAAAACAATCAACCAGGTTTGAATGAGTGAGTCCAATTTGCTTTTGGATGTGTTGTTTGGCTTCTTCAGACAACAGGAATAGTATTGATGATATGGCTTCTCCCAAGCTGTATGCTGAATAGACAAAATTTTGTTTCTTCATGGTATTATAGTTGATTTTGTTTAATTGAAAGTTTAAACTGTTTATAACACGAGTACAGTCGCTTGTTCCTTTTGTAAATGTAAAACAAGATATTAGAAAGAGAATCACGATTAAAGCTCTCATTTTTCTCCTTGTTCTTGTTCTTGTTCTTCTTGTTCTTGTTCTTGTTCTTGTTCTTGTTCTTGTCCTTGTTCTCTTTCTTCTTCTTCTTGTTCTCTTTCTTCTTCTTCTTCTTCTTCTTCTTCTTCTTCTTCTTCTTCTTCTTCTTCTTCTTCTTCTTCTTCTTCTTCTTCTTCTTCTTCTTCTTCTTCTTCTTCTTCTTCTTCTTCTTCTTCTTCTTCTTCTTCTTCTTCTTCTTCTTCTTCTTCTTCTTCTTCTTCTTCTTCTTCTTCTTCTTCTTCTTCTTCTTCTTCTTCTTCTTCTTCTTCTTCTTCTTCTTCTTCTTCTTGTTCTTTAAAATCATACTTGAATATTTGACATATAGCAGTTGTATCAACAATAAGATAATGAAAAGATGAAAGAAACAAAAGGCTGTTTTACACTTACCTGACTTTCATAGAGGTTGTGGTTGCACTTACTATTTTTAGAATTATTTTTAAACAATTAAAGAAAGCATAACATTGTAACAATTAAAACGCTTATTACCCTTTTCTTGTTAACAGTTAGTCCGATGCTCTGTCCTTTTAAATAACGTGTCTGCTTTGGCACCGAAAAATTGATTACTTTCAACAGAAAATGTGAGTTTAGTGAAAATATTTTGTCGATACTGTGTAAAAAATTTTACTTGTATATTTTTCGTAGAATCTACACCTCCTAGTCGCTAGTCGCTGCCTTGTTAAACCTATGGCTTTTATGGTACCCAAGGGTGTTGCCTTTCCCCATAACTTTAAACAGAAGTATGAAGGTGGGAAAATAAAGGAGGAGATTTAGAATATAGTATAAAACAGAATGAATTAGCGAGTATTTGTCGACTTGAGCAGTTTTTGAAACCATCATTGGAAGAGTTCTAACTTATATATTTAGAGGTTTGTTTCAAATTTCGATCTATCAGTAATAATAACTTCAAAAACATCTGAAAGTTTTATAAAAATATTTTTAGACTAATTTGTATTTTTCGCGGGGATTCAATTTCTCGAATTTTTTTTGGACGACAAATTTTGTACGTCGTGTATCTACATCATTTTCCTTTTATGGTGGTCTGCAATAATATTTTTTGAAGGATTTAATTCCACGGTTAGGGTTAAAAAATATTTTTTACGGAATTTATATTTTTGGATATTCGAAAAAAACCTGCGAGATTCCCGCGAAAATGTCTCGCAATACGGTATTTAGGTTTAATAGAACTTTCTTTCAAACTTAACCACATTTTTACGGGGAAAAAATCGTGGATATTTGAATTTATACGGCTAAATTCCAGGGCAGAATGTTGAATTTCTTTTTTTTTCATAACACTGTCTTTCATCGAAAAAACACCTAAAAAACAATTCAGTATTCAGTATACAAATAAATAGTATCGACGATTTTCGAACGTACAACACAAGGCGGCGTAGAGAACGAATGAAAAGTTATGGTGAAAATACCGACAGATGCACGGACTTGTTGTTGAAAAAAAACTAGTGGAAGGTTTGTACATAAGAAGAATGAGTATTCAAAATTTACCATTATAGGGGGCCTTTCAATAATTACGTAACACTAAAATTAGCCATTTTTTACCACCCTTGTAACGCATCGTAATAAATCTAGTACCACACACCCACCAAACAAACTAGTACTCTAATATGAGAAAAAGATATAACAGGGCCATTTATTTAGCACACAAGACACTTTTGAAAGTCCACAGGCAAGAAACAAATTCAAGATGTAGATCAGCACTAAAATAACTAAAAATATCCGTAATACATACAAAACAAAAGAGCTCTGTCAAACCATTTAATTTTAATTCTCTTTTTTTTAAATTTTTTTATATTTCTTTATTTCATGCTCACACGAGATCTCTTCAGGTAGAAAAAGAAAAAGACCCCCAATTCTATTCTTCTCCGTGAATGCCTGCCTTTCTGAAATTTTTACAAGGATTTAATATCGCCGATCGCCGATTTGATAAAATGTCGCAAAGGGCTATTTTAAAACCTTCGCAGTAATGTTATAGACATTAGAAAAAACCCTAAAATCCGAGTTTAATTCCCGACAAATAGATTTTCTTTAATTATGAAGCAGCCATTATAACGAGGTTTTGCAAATTTGATGGAAAGCGTATCGGGCTTCGTTCAACAAAGTTCTGAAAACAAACAGCAATTTTTATTGCCAGAAATAGCGAAAAACAAGCGGGAAAAGTAGTTTTCGTTCTGGTAAATTAAAAATACAGAGGAAAAATTCATTGGTATGATATTTCAAGTCTGAAAAACACTTTTCGGGCGGTTTTTTGTCAGTATACTAATTTTTTTCATTCTAAAAAAACTACAATAACATTGCAAAGTTTGGTATAGTTACTCTGTCATAATCTACCTTGCGATAATATGTGTCACGTTTGGTAGCCTTGTGGTAGAGCGTTCGCCTCCAGTGCGGAATGTCTTGGGTTCAAACTCCGGCAGCGTCATGCCAGAGACTATAAAAGTGTGAATCGACCCTTTCTGCTTAACGTTCAGCATGAAAATAGGATTAATATCTTAGGCGGTTGTCTAGTTGAGCGGTTGTTGTGCTTGCACGCCTTCCGTAGCGCAAATGGGAGCTTTAAATGCACTGGAACTTCCTTCGAAGAACCCTTATTGATAACAGTTCTATTAGGAACTCAAGAGGCTACCCTGGGTAAATAATAGTAATAATAATAATAATAATAGTCGCCAATATGTCGACTTTAAAAATAAATTTTCCAAAAAATAGTCCACTGCATCCATTTCCCTGACTAAGCTCTCATAGAAAAGGAATCCAAATTGTGGTAGAGTGAATATATTATATAAATTTCGTCATCTATTATTCCGTACACGTTATTCACACTTCTCGACGAGAAGTAAAAGAAAATTCGACGTAGAAAATTATACTAGCTATATTTAGTTAAAATTTGAGATTATACTTGGTTTCAATATCGGCGTCGACTGTAAATCCTGTAAATAAACGCTACTAATCTGTAGGTACGAAGTTGCGTCACTCCCAGTAACGACCGTCATTACGACGAGCGTGTCTCATTAGCGTTATTTACAACCTCGTCCTCAGAGCTTTTTGTCTCTCATCGGACTTGCGCTTATTAATTGGTCTATGATAGGTCGCCGTCCGATAGGCAGAAAAGAGACAATAGGTCCTGTGATCGAGGTTGCGTTATTTAAAAGCTTTTAAAAATGGAACTATCTAGCTATTCATCAGCAAACTTTATCGTCATTAAAATCGGCGTGAGAAATGCTAACAAGAAGCCTATCGAAATATATCAATTTACTAAAAACATGGGCAGCTGTAGAAAATAATCCAGGATTAAGATACGTTCGTAATTTATAGCTAGCTGAAACGGAGTCACATCTCCATTGACACTTAGTAACGGGTCTCCACCGCCGATGATTATTTCGTGTGTTATATACAAATCGCCAACATAAACTGCTAAATGTAAGGGAGACCATCCATCTTTTGAAGGTTTGTTAATAGGCGCGTTGTTCTGAACAAAAAATTTCACAGCATTTATCTCTTTTGAAAATATCGCTGTATGCAATGGCGTCCATCCGTTTTCATCGGATAAATAAACCGAATAACCGTTTCGGGTTAACGTCTTTAAGCATTTCGTGCATCCCTTATACGCAGCTTCGTTCATCAATAGAAACTTTTCCTTTTTCTCAAAATCTATAAGAAGTCGTCGTAGTAAAGTCTTTAGCCTTTTACAGTCGTTGAGTTGGATAGCGAGCAACATATCAGAATGTGTCTGTTTTCTTTCTTCTCTCGATTGGAGATTGTTTGAGTCAGATTTTCGACCAATAAAAGGTGAAGTTAAGGAAGCAAATTTTTGTAGGGGTGATAACATTTTGCCTTCCTTCAAATTATTCGGAAGACTATTACTCTTTTCCTCATCCTCGTAAATAATATCGCTATCTTCTGAAACCGTCGAATCTCTTGATTTACGTCGAAACATCGATATCGGTACATGTTCATTTTCCATAATTTCACTTTGACCAAGATTGAAAATTTTCGCAAATTTTGAGCTAGTTTTCTTCTGTTTCGTTAAACTTTGCTCGCTATGTAGGTCTAAACTCTGCGCATGTCTCATCTGAGGATTTCCAGAAGTTGACCGAGACCTGCTTCGCTTGCCCGAACTTCTTTGATATACAGTTAAATTATCAACGCTTGTTGACTGAGAAACTCTTTTTTTCTTAAAATCCATCCTCGGCAAGCTTGAGGTTTTCAACGTCATTGTCGGTTCGTCGTCTGAGAATACGTCATTACCTTCCATGTCTGACGGTTGAGAACTGAGATTTCTTGTTAGGTAAGGTTCTATAAAAAATTAAAATATTCAAATAATATCGTTAAAAAGTTACAAATACATGCTTAAAAATAATCTTATTAACATAATAAACGTTTTAAGAGTTTCGTGTTAATGCCTGATCACTAGTGGTGTTATCTTAAAAGCACAGATGCAGTTACTTGATGTATGACAAGAATTTACACAGGATTTCCTCTATACGTAGCGACAACATTATGTGCTTCATAATAAACCTTACAATTAACTCAATAGTATAAATTATAATATATAAAAAAATATTGTTTTTAATTTTAGGATCTTATACATCTGTTGGATTAAAGTGCTTGACGATAAAATAAAAAGGTGGGGAAATGGTATTAAATTCTATATTCGTACTGGGAATAATACATTGATGTTTATTTCTGTATTGGAAATAAAACCTTACCGTGGGTATATGAGAAAATATATAATGTGGAAATTGTCTCGGAATTTAACATTGATCACGATTTATATAAAGAAGACAGACATACCAAGGGAATAGGAGAAAGCTAATACAGAATGCTAATTTTTAATAAGACATTGCATATTTTAAAATGACTTCGTATTAATACCAAGATCAGTGGCCTTCCTTATTCTCAGCAGTTCCCAACCTCTGTCCCAATGTCGTGTTTTTCAAAAATAAAAAGCGCACTGAGTTAGGAAATAATTGCATTGATGGAATTAAAACATCTTTTTATTTTATTGATATTATTGAAATGACGCATAAAAGAATATGACATTCAAGAAAAAATTAGAATTTCAGTTCGTCATTGACAATATAAAGCCACGGAAAGAATGTGAAGCTACATAGCCACTTTAAGTCAACCTCATTGAATAAAAAGTCCTGGGGACGAGGTTGGACTAAATCTACCACGTAAAGACTATCTGAAAAATTGAAATTAAAACTTCGAGAACTACTTTAGACAACATCCTTTTGTGAAGAGTGTGGTCTGTAACGATATTAAAAAGTTATTGGTTGGAATTTTTGAACGTCCACAAGAGATTGTTCCACTTTGCACTGTCCTGACATAACACCCTGGAGACAGATGTATACGTAGGGACCGGTAAGGGATCAATCATAGTGGAGGTATGATGAGAAAAACTAATGGAGATAACTCAATTATATTTGAACAGTGCAATAAAGTTCACGCTAAAATGTTATTTCGTAGGCTGAGAGTGGAGCATTATACTAAGATGAAAAAAATAAGAGATGATTTAAATTGAAGATAAAAAACAAAGTCATCCAACTAAATTCCATTATTTGGATCACTTCGGGATGACTTACAAATCAAAAAGTGTACACTAACGACAATCGGATGTTGGGAAGGAAGGCAGGGGGTTAAAACTTTTGCCATTAAAATATTTCATACCATGAAACATCAATTTTTTTGGAGAATAGAAAGTTATTTTGGATTGATGTGTGAGTTCTTAACATTTTATGGATTGACTGAAACATTACTTTTTTGGATTTTGAAGTTTGTGGCAGGGAGGGACAAAGGGGTGAAATCTAAACGTAGAAGTGACGTTTACCCTAGACTTTTTCGATGTCATTAATTCTACCAAAAGAAAACAAAGGTCAAAAGGTAAAAATAGACACTGCACCTAAGTTTATCACTAACTCTTAAACACAAATACATCTTTTTCCCCTGTCAAGAAAGAAAGGAAGTTGCAGCTTGGGGTCGATATTAGAAATACCCTTATAGGTCAAAATTAGATCCAAAAGCTCACTGAGACGTTTTTTAGAATATCACAACGCCGTTAACTTGGTCCTTCCATGCACATGTATCTACACTGACGTTGCTCTACCGTTTGTTCTTATAAAAAAACGTACAGACAAACTTGCTTCTCTCTTATGTTATTACCAACATGACATTTTTTTTGCAAAATCACATATAATATTAACGTGCGCCGTCTCAAGGTAATTAAAGCTTTGTTTCCAAATTATCACAACGGTATAAAACAAAAACAGGTTGGTAAATAGGTAATTTGTTGAAAAAAATTAAATTTCTAAAAGAAAGAAAATTACGCACACAAAAGGCTACCGTTGTTCACTTCTTACTCTTATTTAGCGATCTTATTTCGCAGAGAACTTTCCCGCGTGACGACATTAAAAATTTGTACTGTTGTATTTTCAAAAATAATCTTTTTTTGAAAATACTGCTTGTGCAATGTTGGTGTGACCTGAAGAAATTTTTTTTATTATACCACCCGATATTATACCACTGCCTCCATCCTCTCCCAGGCCTATGTGTTCTTGATATACGAGGAAACGGCGATTAAGACCCTGGTGCAGCTGCCTATTAAACCAGTAATTCATGAGTAATATACACTAATTATGCATTTAACCATGGCGGAACTTCAACGGCCAAACTTTTGGTACTAAAATAACATATCTTAACGCTGGATTATCCAATGCAATCAGGAAAAATCGATAAATTTAACATAATAAACTATGCAGATAAAAATATAATCTGCTTTAGGGTTGGGAGAAACGATTTCTTTATAAAAAAGAAAAAAAGTTCGATGTTTGTCTTAAACAGCTCGGGGGTCGAGAACGCCCTTTTAGCTAGTACTTCCTGAGAAAGATCTGCGTTCTTCCAAGAACATTTCAAACTTCAAAAAGAAAAGCTTAATACAGCATTGTGACCTAAAATATTGTGACAAAATTTAAGAAAAGTTACAGAAGGGGTTAAACCTAAATGCAAGATTTGCTCAGGATCTAAAGGCGGCATACTTAATCCCATTTTGACTATAGTGGCTATGACCCTGGGTTGGTGGCTATGGCCTTGGGCTGGTAGCTTAGTCATCCTCGTCCCAAGGGTTTGTTGCCTGATGTCAAAGTCGCTAGCGCTTACTTGACGGCCGCAATGTCAAAAGGCAAGAACCCCGAGGGACGAGGTTGTAACTTAGTAGACATTTTAGCGTATAACTCTTCATAATAAAAAAACTAGATTAAGGGAAAGTTTTCATTAAGATAAAAGAACTTATATACCAATGCTGCTTGATTTGATCTTCTATTTGATATTTATAATAATAGCCGTCGTCTGTCTGTGTGTTACAAAAACATGAAATGCGTTATATAAAGGATGGGCGACGCCGTGGATTTTTTCACGGATTGACGACTAGTTTTACGAAATTACGCATGACATAGATATGGCAGCCATATTTAGCAACGCATCAAGTTATTTTAAAGCTACCAGGATAAGTATGAAACTTTATATGTTTGTTATGGTCTTTGCAACTCTTGGTTATTGGCCCACATTTGATAATGTTATAACAGTTTCACAACAATAAAAATATTTGTAGACCAAGTTTACTACCGTAAAAGACAAAAATTAGAACAAGGAAAAATTCTCCTGATTTCTTTTTTTAAAAAATGACAATCTCATCAGCCTGTTGTAAACGTTTACCGTTTTCTTTTGTAATTACTGATAATGACACTAGAACGTTGAAGTGTATCTAAATCCAGTTTATCACATCAAATCTGCAATCATCAAGGAATACCGTGAAATAGTATTGCCAGAAATAAGAGAGGCATAATAAAAAGAGCGCTATTTTTGATTTTTTTTCATCTTAAGTAAATGACAATAAAATCTGTTATTCTTAAACTCTACAACTTTTCGCATCATTCCACTCCACATGGATCCCTATCACATAAACTTTTATTTCTGTTCTAGTCAGCACTTTGAAAGCATTCTTTGCCTACCCTGTATAATTCTAAGCGAGGTTATAAGTTTACAATATGTGTAGCAGTGTGATACCCGCTTCGTGTAAACCTAACACGAGCATCATAAACAATGTGAACGTTTACCTGAATTTCTTTTCTCTCTAGATCAATCAGATGTTTGCTGTCTGCACTGTCAGAACCTTTAATCATCTACAATCGTATACATTTTTGGTACATTCTTTCTCCTCATTTTTTTAGCCGAAGCACTCCACAACATGACGGCTTTATACGTTTAATTGAGAAAAAATTTTATCGATGCAGTACTTGCATCTCTCACGGCTTCAGATTTTCTTACTTGCGTCATCGTAGGTCCATTTACAGCTTGGTTGTTGCTGGGTAACCCTATCTCGATTTTCATTTTGGACTTTATCCGTGTTTACCTCAACATAATTTTTATTAGCTCATGGTTGTTGGCAATCGATGTTATCGCGTGCGTTCAGTACAAGTACACCACGGGAAGAATTCCTCCTGCAGGAAAGAGAGCAATTCTTCTCCTTGTTTTCGCATGGAGCTTTCCAGTCTTAATTCCGTTATTCCGATTTATCTCCGAATTTGCCTATCATGTTTTGGTATTACTAAAAGCTACTGGTTGGCCATTTATGCTAAAATTGGGCTTTGATTACAGTGTCCTGAAATTTTTAAAAAGCGAAGATATATTACCGAGTATAAATGAAACGAACTTTTACACATTGTTGTCTCGTGGAAATGGAAACACAACAGTCCGCTTTGTTTACAAGATTGAAGAGAATGATAATAATGTCGGATGTATGCCTTTTTTGTTGTGTTACTCTCATTGGTTGGCGTGGATAATAATTCAATTAATTTCTCTACAAGAGCTTTACGAGTTATGCCGTATGCATGACTTTACCCCGCAATCTATACGACACGGAAACGACAGATTCAAAACATTGGTGGAAGAGATTTTGAGATTAATTTAAGTTCATGAAGCGTGACCATAATGTCTAACTTTTGGCGTTTGTAACTTTCATATGTTGGTTTGGAATTCAGTAAAAATGGACCTTGAGAGAAATTTAAGTTTAAATTTTCTATTTTATAGACAAGAATTAACAGTATAAGAACGGATAGAATCTTGTAGAATTGAATCGATAAAACTGACCATGAATGCGCGCGAAATAACAAATTATTTTTGGGATTAATGACATAATTTGATCGAATTTGAGAAAAATCTAAACGAATTCAGCAGGTTTTACTTTAATTTTTAAGATGATTTTAGGAGAATTTAGAAAAATTGCCCATCTTGTTTTGGATTTAACATAGCACTTTATCGTTGCTTGTATATCATTATTTAAAAAACTCAAAAAAAGGGAGATAAATGTAAAAAGTCTAGAAAATCAAATATAAACCAATTTGCATGAGAAAGAAGCATTTTGATTTCTGTTGTCAACCTCCGGCTCCGTCGGCTCCGTCCCGTCAGAATATCATAGGCTGTTTAGTTGTGTATATTTAAACCTCTGCTATGGACACTAAATAGAGAGGGAAAAAAGAATGAGCAAGCGAGAATGGAGTCTGTTAGTAATCCATTATTCCTTCGTAACACGGTCTGGGAACAACTTGGCAGTTATATTTCTAATGAATTATGTTAACGTAAACACTATTCTGAATTTATTTTCGCGGGAAAGTAATTTTCACCTATTTTACAAGTTTCATCAATTTCGCGAAAATTTCTTTCCCGCGAAATTGGCATTTTTTTATTTTTAAAAAATCTAGTATGTCTGTTTGTTACAGAAAATACCTAAATATTTTTTTCGGTTAAATTTGCAGAATTTATTTCTCGCGAATTATTAGGACTTCGTAACTTCGCAAAAATTAGTTCTTGGAAAAATTAAATACTTTTAGAAAAATTATTTTCTAAAATTATTTATCCGAAAATCATCTTCCAAGGTAGTATATTTTTGAGAAGGGCAAAGCACATTTGCAAATACAGAGCCATTCTCAAAAAAGTGCGACATTCGTGTCCCCCATGTTCGGCACGGCCCAGACCTCTATTGGAAATATTTTTTCAAAAACCTTTTTTTCTAAAATGTGGAGAAACATATTAGATTTAAGATGAAAAAAACAATTTTGGCGTATTAACATTTTTGGTCTTGATATTCAAACAGTAGCATCTCTGATTGGGGAAAAAAGCCTGTCCCCAGCAAAAAAATCGATGTTTGGCGGTTGATAGCGCCGATTGGTTTTATATTTTAGTAGAAAGCAGTATTTTATGATGAGAGTATATTGAAAAAGTGTTTCTCCCCAAAATTTCATGAAACCTTGGCCCAAAATAAAAAAGCTGCACTAGTTTGTAATTTGTCCTCATAATGAAGGTAACCTCCGTTACGACTTTTTAATCGCCCCTTATAAATATAGTAGAAAAGTATACGACGCCCTTTTCTGAGAAATTGAAAGCTAGTTATATCAAATTACAAAATTCAAAAAGATTTTTTATGATATTTTGACTTTTCAGGTTTTCATTGTAGTCAGAAGTTGAAAATTTGATTTTCCAATTTTAGAATGTAACATACGTTTCCTGTACTCTTTGCGGGTGGGTTGACATGAATTGTTATTTGTTTCGGGATAAAAATTAAGTAGGTGGGTATATTTGAGAAACTATCAATAGTTGTTAAATGCATTAAAGATTTTTTAAGATAGAGGCGCCTTAAAGTTGAAATGTAACATACGATTTGTAACATACGTTTCATAAAAATAGAACGTTTGAAAATAGAACGCCTAACATTCGATTGTGAAAAGAATTATTCGATTTTTGTTGACAAGGCGACTGTGTTGTCCACGAACTTTCATGTTAGATCACAAGAGAAGGCTCAAGAAAAAGTTTGGTTGTGTATTTATTGAGGTAAGAATCTTTACTTTTTTGTAAACGATGACTTTGTCAAAAATAATTATAATCTGAATAAGGATTTTAGTTCTTTCTTCTAAATTACTTAATTTTTTGAGGCATTGTATGGCCTTGACTTTAGGAATACTTTACTATGTATGACTTAGCTTGTTCAGCTATTATCTATTGTATGAAACTAAAGAAATAGTAACGTATGTTACAATTCTAATATAAATGCTAACTTATCTCATCCTCGATAGCATGAACTTCGTGATCCGTATCACTTTACAAATTTAGCCATGGTTTTATTGACCTAATAAGTCACGAATAGCAGGCTTTCTAGGTCTAACATTGCATACCGAGGTTTTCTGTGGTATGAATGGAAAACATCGCCTTAAATGCGTAACATACGTTACCGTTGGAAAAAAGGACTGATATTCTTTCTATAATCATTCGATCTTCTTTTTTTCGTGTTTGCAAACTGTTTTAAATGTAATTTACAATATTGCCACAAATATTTTGCGCAATGAACATTTTATGCGTTTGAAAAGTGTGGCTAAGTCTACCGTATTAAAGTAACGTATGTTACATAAAATTCCACCAGTTTAAACTACTTGTTTAGTCTAAAATGTAAGCAATGTTGCTTTTGTTTCGTTTTTCATACATTAAAAAGATGTCTTCACGTTTTAGAACGACAATGGTGAAATCAAACGCTCAAAAACAAAAGGATTACAGGGAACGGAAAAAGCTGGAAGACCCTAAGTTTCTTGAGAAGGAGTGCAAAAGACAAAAAGCAAATTATGTGAAAACATCAACTCTTTCGAAAAATGAATTGAAAAAAAGAAGAACAGCAGTGAAAGAGAGGGTTCGTCGTTCACGTGATCGTATAAAAACCCTCCTTGAGCAGATTCGAAATGAGAGCGGCTACACAACATCAAGCACGGATGCAGATACAGATGGTACAATATCACCGATGATCGTAGCAATTCCATTTCCGAAAAAAGGCGAGGCATCCAGAAAACGAAAACGACAAAGCGATGACCGGCTACACAAAAGGATAAGGAAATTGGAAAATCAAAAGAAAGATTTGAAGAAGACGTGCAATTCTCTTCGAAAACAAATCGCTCGATCCCGCGGAAAAAAGGATACACCGAACAGTAAAACGAATAAAATTATGAGAACTGCGGGGATTAATCCTAAGGATGCAGCAGAAATAAAAAAAAAACTACTGTTTGCAGAAACTTTATCCGGTGAGATACGCGAAGCTGGAAAAGAGAGAAAGAACTCCAAGAAAAGCATTCGTTCAATAATCAGTGGCGAAATTTTGAAGAAATATAGACTTCTGCGTTACGCCGCAACGAAAACTGCAACCGACCGAAGAAAGTTATCAAAAGTACAAAATAAGGTGATAAATCCAACCAAATCGAAAAGAGGATTTGAGCCAAAGGTTTATGCTGCCGTAATTAACTTTTATAACCGTGACGACGTTTCCACAGCACTCCCTGGAAAACGTGACGCCAAAAAAGTAAAAACAGGAAAACCCCGTATCCAAAAGCGAGTACTCAATGACTACAGTTGAACTCATGTAATTCGAACTCCTATAATTCGAAAACTCACTTAATTCGAACAGATTCTGTGGTCCCCTCAGAATTTACCTTAAAAAACCTTACAAGAAAACTCCTATAATTCGAACCCATGTAATTCGAAAAATCATGTAAATCGAACAGATTTTCCGGTCCCATCAAGAAATTTTAATCATGTAATTCGAATTTTCGAATTTTTTGAGTTTTTGAAGCTTACCAACTCGATAATTTGCAATCGAATGTTGTTTTTTTTACATTCGATTGGAGCTCGTCCACTGCTTTTGGCTTCCATTTCTTATCAAGACAAGATGGGGAAAAGAAAGCATAAAGAACTCACTTTAAAAACAAAATATGAAGCTCTGCGTGACTTGGAGGATGGTATGTCCAATAAAGACGCATCCATCAAGTACTCCGTTCCAAGCAGCACCTTGTCAACATGGAAGAACAATAAAGAGAAGATATTCCTTGCTTTCAAAAACTCGTCACTAAAACGCCAGAGAGTTAAGACTGACAAGTACGAAAAATTGAATGAATCGTTGTTGACTTGGTTTACCTCAATGCGTGGTAACAACATCCCAATTAATGGACCAATTTTAATCGAGAAAGCTCGTGAATTTGCCACAGCATTCAACTATGAAGATTTTTCAGCATCGAACGGATGGTTGAGAGGCTGGAAGGAGAGGTAATACTTACTTGTCTATTATGTTCCAACAGGGTTTATTCTAATATGAATGCTTTCACTCCATGCACATAAGGATAAAAACTTCCGTAAGTTCGATATTTGCAACATGATCTTTTTTTACTATTCAGATATGGAATCACATTCAAAGAAGTATCTGGGGAGTCCGCAAAAGTAACAAGTGAGATGACAGCACCTTGGGAAGAAACTACCCTACCAACTATATTGGCCAGATATGAATTAAAAGACATCTTCAATGCCGATGAATTCGGCCTATTCTACCAAGCGCTACCATCAAAGTCTTATCATCCCATTGATTCAGAAGATCTCCAAGAAACGAGAGCAGAAAATGAAACAATCAACAATCAAAGACTTTTTCGAAAAATTATGAATTTAGTATTTCATTATTCTAACTCGAAAATACAAAAAATAGTTCGAAAGTAAACCTGGGAAAGACTTTTTTCATCGAATTAGGTCAAAAATATGAAAACTCATCTAGTTCGAAACTCATGTAATTCGAACAAAATTCTCGGTCCCTTGAGAATTCGAATTACATGAGTTCAACTGTATTTGAATAATCTCCATCAAAAGTTCGTAGCTGAGCATATAAACATGTCGTGTTCGTTCGCATCTTTTGCTCGGATGAGACCCAAAAACTTCGTTCTTGCCAACTTTGCCAATAGAAGAACCTGCTTGTGCACGCAACATCAAAACTATGCTTTGAAGCTAAAAATGCTAAGAAAATTCACACCAGTTCCAACGAACCCGGAAGCTTTCGTCAAGAACAGCGACGAGAAAATCTCTTCAATAATTCACAATATAAAAGAAAATGACTTTACATATGACGTTTGGAAAAAAGTTGAAGTGACGTATAAGGGGAAAGCATCAAAGAAAATGAAATTGATCACACAAACGATCAGTCATGCTCAATTCGAAGCTCTTTTACACAAGGATACACTTACATTCCGTAGCCATATCAGCAGGATTGCTGCTCAATTCAAGGAACAGAAATACCTCAAAGAAAATTTGCCCCCAAACCATGTGTACATTCACATGGATTTTGCGGAAGACTATAGGTGCAGATCTCAAAACGAGATCCAACTCAGGTGACAATTCATCCTGTCGTAATGTATTACAAACAACCGGGCTCACAAGAAAGCACTCACAAAAGCTTTGTATTTATTTCTAATGAATCTCGCCACAATGCCACCTTTATCTATACACTAATTGGTAAATTAGTCCCACTGCTAAAACAAGTTGTTCCAAATTTGCAAATGGTGCACTACTGGACCGATTCTCCGACAAGCCAGTATAGAAACAAGACAATTTTCAAAATACTTAGCTGTCACGAGGAGTATTTTGGCGTGATGGCATCGTGGAATTACATGGAGGCTGGCCATGGGAAAGGCCCATGTGATCCAATCGGAGCAGTGGCAAAGAGAAAAGCAGACCAAGCTGTCAAAAATGGAAAGTATGTCATACAAGATGCGACCGATTTCTATGAATGGGCAAAGCAGGATGCAAGTGCCATAGTCTATTCATACCTTTCCACGGAAGATTATGAAAATTCCGCAAATTTTCTCAAAGTTGCTTGCGAAAACGTAGAAACAGTGAAAGGAACCATGAAGGTTCATGGTGTTTTTTCTTTGAAGGTAAATTCTATTTGGGTACGTGATACATCATGTTTTTGCAGAAAGTGTTTTAATGGAACATTCCAAAAAGACTCGTGCTGTAAAGGTTGGCGAGAATGTTCACTAACATCATCGACCGAAAAAACAAAAAATAAATCAGATCAAAACGAGGAGGTATGTGCACAGGAGGTATCAGGAGATAGTGAAGAATTGACAAGGGTCGTTCCTGAGCCAAGCGACTACGTTGCCGCATTGTACTCTGGTAAACCATACATAGGACAGGTCCAGGAAATTGACGAGGAAGACGAAGAGGCCCATATCAGTTTCCTAGAACACAAAGGAAATTTGCAACGGCAAACCAAATTCAAGAGGCCACAAAAGGAGGATAAAATATGGATTCCGTTAAAAGATATAATTTGTATAGTTACTGAACCGTGGTCTAAAAAAAGGTCACTTGAGATCTTGCCTGAAGTTCTGGATAACGTGTTGGATAAACTTAGGTTTAAGTAAACCTTAACTATATCACTTTATTTGTTGACTTTGTTTCTCTTTGTTCAAATTTTAACTAATGCGTATTAAGTACTGCATTTTTGTAACATACGTTACAGCTTATCTTTGAGACATAGCTCTTTCTCCAAAAACGTTTTTACTACGTTTGCTACGTTATGATGTAACTTCTAACTGTTCTGATAATAGAAAACAATATTAGATTTACCTTTATGGGGCAAATAAACTTCAATCTAGATACAAAAGCATCGTAACATACGTGACTATTTCTTTTCTTTCTTCTTGAAACATTTTTGTTAATTACGTCTGAAAATTACTTTGATTTTTGACATGTTATTTTTATTTAAACTTTCATGTCCAATTTAAACCGATTTTAGTATTTCTTAGTTAAGTTAGGTACATTTGAGAAATTATGGAAATAACTATAATAATTAATTGTAATTTTTAGCCAATAGATTCCGAACTAACAATGCATTTAAGATTTATTTCGAAAGTTTGTGTTATTTTTCGTTATGAAATAACTTCAGAGCGTTCCAATGATTGTGAACAACCACAAATATAAAAATAAACGGATCAAATAGACTTTAATCTAGATTCAAAAAATTGTAACCTACGTGACTATTTTGTTCTATTCTCTCTTGGATTATTTTTGTTACTTATGTCTAAAAACCACTTTGATTTTTGATATCTTATATTTTTTTAAACTTTCATGTCCTATTTTAACGAGTTTTAAGTACTCGTTTAGTTAGTTAGGTAGATTGACGTATTATGGAAATAACTTAAATTTTTTCTTGTAATTTTTAGCTTTGGCATTCCAAAGATAACTTTGTATTCCACATTCATTTTATAAGTTTGTGTTCTTTTATTGCTTTATTGTGAAAACCTAAAGTTTCCCCTTCGGGTTTAAAATAAGATTGTTCGTTCATGACCATTTTTAAAAAATTAGAAGGGATTTATATCCTTGTAACGTAGGTTACACTCACTGATTCGATCCTTTTGATTATCAGCATAGAAAATGTGAAAATCCAAATATCTTGTACTGCTAACCATGAAATTCCTTTCGTAAAGACTCTAAATTTTGTAAAAATTCGAAAAAAAAATATTGAAATCTGACACATTAATTTTCCATCTTGACTACTGTCAAATGTCGCACTTTTTTGAGAATGGCTCACAGTGCTGGCACAATAAGTAACAACCTCGTTCCCAGGGCGTTTTCCGCCACTCCATAATGAAGCTAGAAAGTAACGCAGAGAATTTTTCTCGTAACGAAACAACTATTTTTAAAAACGTGTGTGTTAACGTTGGTGTTTTTGCGCCCATACTTACTGGCGTTATTTAAAATGTTTGATTTTAACGCCCATGCTTCAACTCTCATGATCACACAAGTTTCTTTTACAAATAAAATATTTTTTTTATCTTCTTCATTTGCATGGAGTAAACATGACTATTTAAAGAGAGAGAAAAAATGAAATTTTATTTTCTAAAAAACACACACAAGATGTTAATAAAGTATTAATTTATTTGTAAAAATCATAACTCTGTTTGGACTCTTTATTAGTGTTCTTTAACTACACAATTCAATTTTCTTTTTACAAAAATGTAAAAACTGATTTAAAAGTACTGTGCATTTTGTCTGTCAGCTAATTAACGGTTCATGTTTCTTTCACACGGTTTTATGTTTCAAATTCGATAAAACATTTGTGTTCTGTTGACACCGACTTGTAGTATTTTTACGTTGATAATGGAGCGCTAGCGAACAGATGAAATTTTGAAAGAAGACGGCAGATGTTTTCGAGTAGAATTTAACGACATATAAATGTGTTGTGCTAAAAGGTCATTCAAATAATAAAAAAAATAATTAAAAATAATATGTCTTATTTTGGCTTTCACTTAGTCGTATATTTCCATGCCGTGGTTAAAAAGTCGGCGTTGAGAAATCGCGCTGATAGGGCTTGGTGTTAAAATATTAAAAATAAGAACGCACGCTAAGAAATTATTTCTGCAGTACATACATTAGGTATGTACTGCAGAAATAATTAATAAATACAAAATGTTCTGTAGGGGAAATTCAATACAACATGTTTTTTTTGCTTGGGTTCTGTGGGGCAACTTTGTCCCTGGGCTATTTCATATCCATGTTATGCTGATGCAACGAACCGATACCACTACGGAGCAATTTCATAAACATATCATTAATAACGAAGTTCCTCTGGCGACTCCTGCTTTACGCTGCACTAATGTTCCAAATTAAAAGTTTAATAAAATAGAATTACACCTTTTTGTGCAGTAGACTCTCATATGACGAATAACCAGGTTTAACCAGGTTTAACCAGGTTTAACCAGGTTTAACCGGGTTTAACCAGGTTTAACCAGGTTTAACCGGGTTTAACCAGGTTTAACCGGGTTTAACCGGGTTTAACCAGGTTTAACCGGGTTTTTTAAAAATAAAAAGTAATATAGGATATATACAGAAATCATATCACATACGTTAAAATGACTTAAAAAAGCAAAATTTGAAAATATTTTAGTTTTTTGTCCATTCTAACCCTAAATGTCACCAAGTTTCAATATTAAACTCTTGCTGGCTTAACAGTTTCAAACAGGGTTAAAGTTTTTCTAACCACATATTGTTGAAATTTTGTTAGTTCTGCCTCGGTTAAAAGAAACGTTAAAAAGTCTCACCGCGTGGTATATCATGTTTGATGGCGCACAACATTGTAACAAATAAAAAAAAACGTAGCCATTTTTGTTTCTTTTCGTTAATTTGAAACACGGCATTGTGATTGGCGCCCCAATGGTCTCATTTATGGCAAGTACAGTTTACAACGTTTTGTCTTGAAACAAAATTCTTTTTTTTCGCATCATCGGCTCCTTTATTATTAGCTACCAAATTGGTGATACAAATAGCGCAACGAATCATTGACAATGAATTAGAATAACATCATTAGGATAACATTTAAAAAATTTTTTTTCAGCCTTTTACGGGAGGAATGAACACACTCTAAATTTCTAAATTTCGTTAATTTTTTTCTGGATTCCATTTTTATTTTTTTATTTTTGGTTTTTATTTATTATATCTGGGATGTTTTCACTCAATAATGATCGTGGTTAAACCATTTTAAAATTTAAACAATAACAACAAATTAACCATGGACTTCTGTAACATCTTTACATGTAAGGTTCCACATAGAATATAAGAATAGTTCAAACTCATTCCCAGGGCTTTTTCTTTCCTTTACGCTCATACCAGACTCTTAATAGGAGATAAAAAGTGTGTGTGATGAAAAGAATTCCCAGGAACGAGGTTGGAAATAATTGGTTACTTCAATTGGGATATTTAAGCAACAGCTAAGTGACAAACGAAACTAAGAGAATTAAAAAAAATAAGCAACAGCGAGGCTCCTCGACCAAAAATTAGCTTTGCTATAAAAAAAGATCGTGTAATCCCTGCGCGAATGGCTCTACGACAAGAAGTGAATTTCAGAGCCAAAGCGAGATCTTTTCACATTTATTTCCAAATATCTCCTTCCTCTATTTGCTTTTATTAAGTTGTTTATGGTTATTATCATATTTTAAATTATATTTACATCTGTAAAAATATATTTAAAATAAAAATTCAAGAACCTTGTTTGCTTTTTTCGTTTTAATATCAAAATGTCTCTTGAAAGTAAAATGAGTATTTTAAAAGATGTTACGAAATTATCTTTTGTAACTCAATTATTCTACTTCTGTTTTTTTATAAACAAACCTCCATAGCCGTGCATTTTGTGTCAACAACCAAATCGAACTGGTCTGTTCTTTTCACACGCTTAAGTCTTTCATCCATCATTATATTAAATTTTGACATATTTTTGTTAATTTTATTTTTATTGGTGTGTTACTTTTTACACTTATTCTATCTACACACGTTTTTATAAAAAACTAGTCGTAATCCCGTGGAAAAATCCACGGGGTCGCCCGTCGGAAAAACCTACAGGGTCGCCCGTCTTTAAACTACACGCTACTTCGTGTGCCCGTAGCACGACGTATTTCTTGTGGACAAACAGACAGAATACGGTTATTATTAAAGATTATTACTAGTCGGTAACCCGTGGAAAAATCCGCTGGGTCACCCCTCCTTCTTATATTGCATATTTCCGAGATTTGAGCAGCAATTTGGAGCTGAGGAAGAGACTTACATGGTTCATGTTTAGTACCTTTAGGTAGCGCAACTTAACCTCTTTCCAAATTCCCTTTTCATGCCCTCAGAGTTCAATGGTCCAACTGTAATTCAATTTTTGCTCAAGTTTTGCCCGGCTATTTCCGTGACCTGTCGTCTAGGGGTTAATTTGTTAGCTATTGATAAAGAATTAGTAATTTCTCGTTTAAAACCTACGTAAGGGCATAGATAATTTGAACATCCTCGAATTTAAAAATTACTGGAATACTTAGATAAACAAAAGATTTTTACTGAATTTGAGTTTGGTTTAAATTTTAACAGTTTCAATTCCCGATATTTAAAAAAAAAAAATTTTGTCGGCCAAAAATGTTGGCTAAAATAAAAGCTAATTTTTGGAATAATTTAAAAAAATGTTTTTTAAAGCGAGCAGTATTTGATGGAGAAAAATGGTGAATAAACAATCAATAAATGCTGTATGTCACAATTTCAACTAAACATGTAGCTAAACTTAAAAATGAATCTTAATGAAAAAATTGGCGAGAGAATTTAGGTGGCAAAAAACAAAATATATCAAATATTAGTCATCGTGCCAAAATTTGATCACTTTTTGATAACTTAAAATTATTAAAATTATTTATGTTTTTTTTTGTTGCTGACGCATTGTCGTCGAGTTGTTAAAGCAATTCGTGGCTTACATTAAAAGTATACCATAAAGTATAAAGTATATATAAAATTTGAATATAAGAAAAAAAAAGGATTAAAAAGAACTACCATGCTTAAAAACGTTTTTATCTTCGGCATTATTTCTGATTTGGTGAGATTGTTCTTTTTCGCATTCGGATCAACATAATCAGATTTGACAGCATATGAAGTCATTTAATTGTTGGTAAAATATACTTCAACTTAGAATTCAAATATGTTAAAACGAAAGATTATTTTCCTCAAACTATCTAAAAATATTCATTCTATTGTTATTTTTGGAGCAGCATAACTGCTCGAGAAAATACGGTAGTGTGAGCATTTTCAGTCTGAATTTTACTTGCTATACGTATGAATCATTTTACATAAGACTGTAGATGTTTTGTTGTTTGTTTATTTATCCACTTATCCATTTGTTTGTTTGTTTGTTTATCTGTTGGTTTGTTTGTTTTGTTTCTGCATTTGTCTTGATTTATTTACACTAACATTGCTAATCCCAAACAAAAAAAAAAAGATTACAAACGTTTTAATTTTAATTATTTTTATTTAATTTTATTTTATATATTTCTATTTTTTATTTACCTTTTTTATCAAGACTGAGTATGACAACACTTAGTATATACAACCTTTTTGCGTGTTTACTTTCTATCTAACGTGCTTTCTTATTAACGTTTGTGGGAATTCGTCAGCTTGTTCTAATTCAATCGCATATGTCATTATCAGTGCGATGTTTTTTTATTGCATAAAAAGCCTGCCCTGCATAATACGAGCAGTAGTTATTCTATGAACATAACGAACGCACACAAGAAACTAAATGGTGCAGCATCAACGCTCTTGGGAGTTTGATGTAAGTTTTTTTAATTCACACGCAAAATTTCATGTACCGCCTTTGAATGATATAGTAGTTGTACAACTCTAAATTTACGATTCCTTTACTTTAACGTTCTTTTTATAGTCTCGATATCTTGGAATGTTAAAACCAATACCGGCCTCTTACGGCCATAGGGTGGAAGATCTGCTCTCGTCATCTAAAATTCGTTGTCGTTGCATGTATTGTACACCAGCAATATGTTATCGTAGCTGCAAATGCGCATTGTGTTTTCCTTATGGTAAGTTTTTAAAGAAATTTTGTACTTAGGTTATAGTTTATATTTATAAACAAAAGCCTACTCTCTTACTCAAATTTTATTTTTTTAAAACAGCTTTTAGAAAAAGGCAACATTAACGCTGTTTTGGATACTCTAGCGTAATCTCTTTAATAATGGCCGTCGTCTGTCTGTTTGTCTGTCTCTTACGGAGTCACGAAATGCGATATATAAAGGACGGCAACCCCCTGGGTATTGTCACGGGTTAACGACTAGTCTCTATAATAATAGCCGTATTTTGTCTATTTTCCACGGGTTAACGACTAGTCTATATTATAATACCCGCATACGTCTTTCTATCTCGCAAAACGATACCACAAGTAGCGGCCGCACGCAATGCAGTATAAAAAGAACGGGCGTACCCGAGGATTTATCGACGGGCCACCGACTGGTTGAAAATATACTTGCGATACTTAATAATAACGTTTAGCTTCACCTTGTTTCTCCACTTTCTTTAGATACAATTCCTAGAAGACGAGATAGTATTGAGAATGTCAGCAATGCCACCAGAAAGGGATTGGATCTTGCACAGAAAGAATTTTTCTATCGTACACCCGGAAAGTATTATGAAAACTGTCGCGAATGTGAGAAAGAAAAGGAGGACAAGAGAAGATTCCACACAACATTGAAACCTTACGCTAGACCAACAGAAGATATGTATTACAGCTTTATAAGGAGAAAGTCGTATAGAAGGTATATCCCTGAGAAATCAATACCATTCTTGCCAACAACCTTCTCCCATGACAACAGCAAACAAAAACACAGCAAACGCTTTCAGTGTTTATACTGCGACAAAAGTTTCGGGAAATCCTCTCACTTGCGTGACCATCACAGAACACATAGTGGAGAAAGACCTTTCACGTGCAGCTATTGTGGTAAAGCGTTCTCCCAATTTTCAAACTTGAGAACACATTTGAGAATTCACACTGGTGAGAAGCCATTCACGTGTAAGATTTGCGACAAATCATTCACGCAAAGGGTAACATTAAAAAGTCACTTGAGAACACATTATACGGCAAAGCAGCGTCCATCAAACGAACCTAATTGTTAAAGTTATTGCTTTTGTTGGCGATATGATTATAACGTAATTTAGTTACAACATTTTTTAAACTTTTCTTCGGTACAATTTGTTGTAAAAGAGGGGAACGGTAGTATTTTTTTGTGAAGATTTTCACCTTTGAAAACATTTTATAATGAATCTCCCTGTTTATGAAAACAACCTCTACCAATCCAGTAATTTTTCACCCATCCTCGTTTATGACTCATAAATTATTAAATAAGCTCTGCGCGTTTTAAAGCCGAAAAGATGTAATAAAAGTATAATGTAGCGAACTAACTAGAAGTCCTCCTAGAAACTACTTAATAATTGGTACCCTTAGTAAGTAAGTAACGGGAAGTTTTAACGTCCTTGGGGATTCCATCCTAACGGTTGGCTCTTCCTCCCCTCCGACTGTAACTATGTTACATTACCGGCAGAGATACGTATAGCATTGCTCTAACTTGCTTGCCTGCCACACAAGCCGGTTAGCGGTCAGTATGGCACCAAATAGGCTGACAACACTGCATTTAAAGTGCGCCGGAGTGGGGACTCGAACCTGAAACCTTATGATTACAAGTCGAATGCGCTACCACTACACCATCTCCGCTTATAAAAATCCAGAATATTTATTTAAAATGTTGTCTTCGCTTTTTCAAATTCTCATTTCGCCAACATTAAATAAAGGTGCTAGCTCCTTTGACAACTTCTTTTTAGACAATTTTTTCATTTCTATCACAAAAAAGCGCGATACTTGTATTATCCACCTATTAAATTTGAAATCATGAATGAAGTCTCTTAATACTCCAGTTTCCTTTGTCTCTCTGTGACAGGCAAAGGGGTTTTCTACAATTTTCAAATTCAAAAATAACAAGAAAACCCATTTGTTTTTAACCCTTCAGTTTAACAAGGTAACTGGCAACTTATGTTTGCACACCTACCATAACCTACATATGCTAATTCTTCAATAGGTAATATAACACAAAGACATTGTAGCTATCTTCACCACAGGTTTTTCGTTGCTTCTTTAATGATCTTCGGTATCAAATTAACTTTAACTCTCAATCTATCCAATTCTGTATCAAATTTCTTTTGAAAAGATTAAGCATTTAGAAGAAATCAATAATGGTTGTGCTATTAATGATTTTCTCTAGACGCTTGATCTTTTCCAGATTCGATTTATTTGTACCTTTGTTCAACTGTAAGTTTATTTTTATTTCCAATAGCTTGAGATATAGATGTCAGCTTATCGTAGACTTCCTTTCTTTCCCGTAAAGTAAGACTGAATGTATGTTAACGAATTGTACCAAGCAAAAAACTCTTTTGTGGGTCATTTTGCCCCTCTATTGGTTTGTAATATAATATGTATGGTACAAACTGACGAAAAAGTTAAGGGGCAATGTAGTGGAAAAACTGATTAGAACTTTTTTCAAACATCTTAACCTTTTCTACAAAATCCATACCAACAATATCATGACTATTGTAGATTTCCATTCTTGCAAGTTCCTTCCGTCAGTGAGTGTTTGTACAAAGTATGATGATGCATTATTTGACGTCAAATTCGTTTGTTTTATCTTGACGTAAAATTTGAGGAAGAAAAAATCTTGACGCAATAGTTTAAAATGGCTACCAGGAGTTTACGAAGGAGTTGGCGAGAGAAATGTGTTTAGGGTGCGCTTGCACAAGAAGAAACCAAACACCTTAACATGCAAAAAAAGCTTGCGCAGTAATATCTATAATAGTAATATTCCCGTTTTTCAATTGAGAAGTGCAAGATATCACATAATAATGTTTTGCAGAGAAAAGAAGATACTCCATTTCTTCGTTTTATTGCCTGTCGAACTTTTGCAGAACCATACATTGTAAATCGTCCCGGACGGTTTCTTAATAAACCTCATATAATAAAATCACTCCAAAGCTGACAGTCTAAAGGAGACACCTCTTAAAGCGCACACTTTTCCAGGTTCCGCATGGATATTGTTTTTGTTTTTTTGTCTAAACACCTGTTTACAATACTTTCGTTTTTTTGTTTGTTATTAAATTAATTTTATTTATTAGCCAAGTTACAGCCTTTTCTTGACCACTAACGTGGTATTTATAAGTCAGCCAATCCTTAACCAGCTCTTCCGTTGACGTAATTTTCTAGTCACCTCTTCTTCAATATATGAGCCTGTCAATTTTAAACCGATAACAGTAAAGGAATGTGCCCAACAGGGAGTAGAATTTTTTCGCATATTTTTGCCAAAATAAACAATCCTCTTCAAGGCGGACGCCTGTCTAAAGCAGAGCAAAAATCTGGTCGTAAGTGCCCGCTTTAATAAAGGTTCCATCGTATTATACTTTATTATGATTATTTGCGCATAATAGCCACTTTTGTTTTTATTGGTACTGTCATTAATGAGAGGTCTGTGGAGGGGAAATCAACATTTGAGTTTTGTAAGCGGTGTAAGCTGAACAACTAATCAAAGAGACAACCACGATATTTTTAATGTTGAACGCTATGTAAAAAGGATAGATTCACAGTTTTATCATCACATGTATGACTTGACTGGAGACACACCCACGATCTTTTACACTGAAACAAATGCCTCTACTCTGTTGCACAGCGCGAGTGGCTTACGACGACGATCTGGTAGATTGTTTGATCCACTAACAGGGCGTGAAAAAAATCATACATACTGTAGAATACGTCGTAACTTAATTTTGATGATTCGTTCACAAGATAATTTTATTGAAAATTGCAAAAAAAGCTAAATTCGTTACTACTTTCTTACGTACCCAAAACTAATTAACTGATTTTGGTACTATTAAAATTTCCGCATCAAACTTTAAACCCATCCAATTAACACTTTTCTTTGATCCCGTCAGAGTCCTCTATAAATGATTTGCATGTATGACTTTAAATGGCCTGCTCCCTCAGATAACTTTGTACAACAAGATACAGGAGCTTCTCTAAAACGGGCGCTTGTGGGAGCTATCAGCTATCAGGGATTTCCGCTGTGAAGAGATTGGATTTAAATTCTACTCAAAAACATTTCATCAAAAAAGTTCTTTGCGTGACAATTGATCGACTCATTTTAGGACCATGTAAGAGGATGTGAACCCCACATATCTGCTATCCACCTGATTAACCCTATTCGTACCATGACCGGTTAATGGTATCCAAGTTACTCCCTTACTAACGGTCCCAGAAATCTAACAAATTATCGTTTCAATTTTAAGAAAGACTCCAACTTTTTACTCTCTCTGTGCAAACTCTTAGAACGCATACCTTCCAAATCCTGAAATATTGCCTCCTACTTGAAACTATTATTCAAATTTCTATTAAATCTATATAATTACTAAAATCTGAAAATCAACGTAAGCTGGCGAAAAAAGATCTGCAGCATATATCTAAGGGAGTGCTTGAATCAAAATTGTATGCATTAATTAGTTGATATTACTTGGTACACATGCAACAACATGTATCAGCTATGTCTATGTTTAGGACAAAATTATATATATATTTGTAGTTTGGAAAGTTAGCTTTAAATATCATCCCTCAAAGCACTGGAAACTTCACTATATGAAAAAGAAAGCGAAACCGTTGTTATTGTTTTTCTGTCAAAAATTTAAAGCTATTTTATAAATCTTGATAAGGTTAAAAAATCGTTTTGATTTAAAAAACATTCAACTCTGTAGATTATTTGTTGTTGTTTTGATTGTTTCCCGTGAGTTTTCGAAATTCATTGCAGCAGATTCCGTGGCTTCTAGTGCCGGTATTTTTCCGGTAACAAAAACTGCTTCGTTGGTCTTCTATTTCGTGGAACGTAATGACGTAAGGTCATGTCCGAAAGCAGTAACGCGAAAGTCTCTGTTATTATCTAAGTTCCGTGTATTGTCTTGAAAGACCGTAGCTAACAAAGCGCAGCATCCTAATTTGAAATTTGCGCACACTCTCTGCGAGTTGTACAACTCAATGTATTGCAAGTCTTTCAAAATAGGGCCTTTAACTTTATAAAAGTATAATTTTGTGCTCTTGAGTTCTACTTTTCTGTGGAAAAAGTTGTTACAACTCTCGTTATTTGTTTTTGTTAGGTTCGCGTAATCTAATTTCCTCGCACCTTTTAAAAAAATATTCTGGCACATCAAATATTCGCGCAGCTAAATTCGCAAAAAATCGGTGTTTTCGCAAAACGATTGTTCTGCAGAGCGTTCATTTCACTGCCTCATCCCCAAGGCTCTTCTTCGCTTATGATGTTTAGTTTTAATTTATTCCCGCAACATGTTGGCGACTTACCGTTATATATATATATATCGAAGAGAAACAAGAAGCGCTAAGGACAAAGCATTGGCTAGATTAATTTTGCTTGCAACTTGCAAAATGCTTCGCAACCTTTTTTATAAATTCTAGTTTTTATTTTTCCACTATCCAGTATTAACCATTTAGATTTTGTGTGTCCCATAAGTATATTACTCTACGAGCCATGCAAATAGTGTTGTCCTAATTTTAAGGGACCAGGCCAAGCAATCTCTTTAGACAAATGTCATTCAAAATTTTCCAAAAAATACTAAGATACTATTTAAAAAAATTCTCTTTTAGACTTGCAAAACTTAATATTTTGGAAAGTCAACATTCATTGTGGTAAGGAGAAATGTAATTGAAATGCAAACATCACAGTGCAATACAAGAAATCTAAGAAATCAACGAACGAACGAACGAACGAACGAACGAACGAACGAACGAACGAACGAACGAACGAACGAACGAACGAACGAACGAACGAACGAACGAACGAACGAACGAACGAACGAACGAACGAACGAACGAACGAACGAACGAACGAACGAACGAACGAACGAACGAACGAACGAACGAACGAACGAACGAACGAACGAACGAACGAACGAACGAACGAACGAACGAACGAACGAACGAACGAACGAACGAAACGAACGAACGAACGAACGAAACGAACGAACGAACGAACGAACGAACGAACGAACGAACGAACGAACGAACGACACGAACGAACCGAACGAACGAACGAACGAACGAACGCACGAACGAACGAACGAACGAACGAACAACGAAACGAACGAACGAACGAACGAACGAACGAACGAACGAACGAACGATAACGAACGAACGACACGAACGAACGAACGAACGAACGAACGAACGAACGAACGAACGAACGAACGAACGAACGAACGACGAACGAACGAACGAACGAACGACGAACGAACGAACGACGAACGAACGAACGAACGAACGAACGAACGAACGAACGAACGAACGAACGAACGAACGAACGAACGAACGAACGAACGAACGAACGAACGAACGAACGAACGAACGAACGAACGAACGAACGAACGAACGAACGAACGAACGAACGAACGAACGAACGAACGACGAACGAACGAACGAACGAACGAACGAACGGAACGAACGAACGAACGAACGAACGAACGAACGAACGAACGAACGAACGAACGAACGAACGAACGAACGAACGAACGAACGAACGAACGAACGAACGAACGAACGAACGAACGAACGAACGAACGAACGAACGAACGAACGAACGAACGAACGAACGAACGAACGAACGAACGAACGAACGAACGAACGAACGAACGAACGAACGAACGAACGAACGAACGAACGAACGAACGAAATTTACAGTTTTTATTTATCGCACATTATAGCATAAATATCAGCACATGATTCACCTTGGTTGTTACGCAAATACGTGCAAAGAAACTTTCAGCATAGTGCAATCTTAACTCTTGTCCTTTATATACAAAGTGATTTGATGTGTTAAAAACCAGGTAAGGTGAATATGCGTTGTAACCTGCTATGTTATAATAACCACGTCTAACGTGAAACTTCCAATCAGGATAGAGTATATTGTTTTCATCATCTGTAATGGCTACACCAACATTGTCCTTGTTGTCATAATTTGTATTGTCATCGCAGCCCCAATTTGTTCGAGGTTCTGGACCACAAGTTACACCAGATCCACCCACGTGAGCCAATTTTATAGGAGTGATACTTCCGTCCTCGGGAATTTGAAATGTTCCAAACTGATCTGCACGGGCTGTAAAGCACACAGCAGGCTTCAGTAAAATCCATTGTTCTAAAAAAAATATATTATTAATTATACTACAATTTATAACAACACAGTTATGTAATTTCCTGCAACAAATTTAAAAAATCTAAACCTTCAAGCGTTTCTAAAATAATTAATTGTGTCTCTCATGTTGTGCGGCAGCGAGACTTGCCTCGCGTGCCTCACATTGTATATAAAAAGAAGAACACGTATTGTAAAAACAGATATTAATAGTTGTTGAATTAGTAACACAAGCATATCTTATATGTAGTTCTTTATTTTTCTTTGTCTTAATTAACCTGCATTTTGTTCAAAATGTCTGCCGCATAGCTACTTCATGCTAAAGATACACGAAATAGCCGTTCTCAAAATATGTATGACAGATAAAAAGTCGATATCCGGTATCTTAATTTTATATGTTGAATATTTCATATTATTACTTCTTGTGACATCATTTTTTTGTATTAATGTATGCAGTATATGTGTTTGCTATTGTGGTGCGGTAGAATGGTAAGTGGTTAAGGAGCATGTTTCGTTATCCAGTACACTATTGCCGTTATAGAGCTACAGGTAAGCTCAGACATGTATGTCAAGAATTAAGTGCTCTAGTAAGTGACAATCGCATCTCAAGAGGTTCACCTAATTAAAAGAGGGGGTGCTTATGTCAAAAAATTTATTAGAAAGACACCACTTATTAGAAAGGGATGGTAAATCAAGATTGAGACCCAAACATAGTTTTTATAATAAATGGAAAACAAATGTTAAATAATTGAAACGGTTTAATTGAATGATTGTGACGAAACTGTGAGCGTGACTAAAACGGTTAAAAAGCTTATTCGAATATATCCTCTACACATGTTAATAATTCATTTTGTGTTTTATAATTTTTTTTTAATACAAAAACTTTAAAATAACTGGTAGGGCACGATGTTTTCCTCACACCAATCCACGGATTTTTATATTAACCATGCAGCATAAATATTCATAGTAAGAAAAAATAAAGAAAAAATTTCAATGGTACCTTTACATTGACATTTATACCCCTTTACATCACAAGTATCCACACATCTTCCATATTTACAAGGTTTCTTCTCGTAACAAACAAGGCCCAACTAAATTAAAGAAACTTAAATTTAAATTTAGTAAAAAATTTTTTTGTATTTATTTATAATGGTACAGTCGTTAAGTGAAAATATGAAAAAAGTACACGCAAAGACAGGCGTAAGAATAATCATGAAAGATATTACAGTTGAACTCATGTAAATCGACCTCCCATAAATCGACAAATCATGTAAATCGACCAAATTCTTCGGTCCCTTCAGAATGAAACCCTTACAACAAAACTCCTTTAATTCGACAACTCATGTAATTCGACCAAATCGTGAGACCCCCTGAAGAGTCGAATTACATGAGTTCAACTGTACTTATTTTTGATTTTTTGTGATATTATATTACGCATGTAATTAAAGGATTTAGGGATAAATAAAAATAATGCGCAAATACACCTATTGGTTAAATATTCTGTCGAGGTGAATTAATTCAATCCCGTTTGAATTAATTCACTTCTCAAGAATATTCAACAATGGTTTGACGTAATTTATTCTGTTTCAAATAACAAATTTTTCGAAAGTATGTTGAAAGACATATTCATTAATTTATTCTTCAATAAGTTTTATTCTTTCGTGTATTACTATAAAGATTAATTAAAAAAGTTTGGTGAATGTTCTTACGTGCAAAATCTGTTGATTTTTTTTTTAAAGTACTAAAGTATTGAGCAAAAAAACGGAATATTAAAAAAAATGCATGCTTTCAAATAACAACAATATTCGTGAAAAAAAACCTCACATTATGTTCATTTTCAATTGTCTCATAGTGCACCCATCCAACTGCATCCTGTAAAATTGTTTCATTGTCAGCACTGGTAGAACAAAATAAACGTGATTTTTGAAAACCTCACCTGAAATTTGATAGAATGTGAATTCTTTAGATTCATACAGCAAACAAACAACCTGTTACAACAGGTTGTTTAATTTTGTCTTCATTTATTTTTTACCTTTTTAGTGTATTGAAGCAATAAATTATGCAGTTATATTTATTTATTACTATCGTGTTGAAGGATTCGTATAAGCTATTAGATATTAGCTGGCGAACATTTGAAATATTTCCCTATTATTTCCGATTCTGGTAATAATCATCAGTAAGATCCGGTGTCTTAGGACAGATACAGCTTGTCTAGTCATGATCCAGAGGGAGACAATCTCTTACCAAATGGAAGGAATTTGAAAGTATGCCTAAAATCTATCGTATCAAATGATTCATATTAGCTAAAAACCATTTAAAAAATAGCAATTTTTTTTACTCTGATATTTCATCAATGAGATCCACTTTGTTCGGACGGGTTGAATAATTTTTTAATTGAGTATTTTTACAATTTTCCAAACGGTGGAATATATTTCTATATATTGTGATGGTCACGGGTCAATATACACAAGGTAATTAAAGCCCTGCGCCTTGAAGATTTCCGTCATTAGCGTAAAAGATTCTGAAATTTGAAGTAGACATTGAAAACAGAGAATTATGGGGTAAACAAATCATTAAGTATCCCAATTCTCAATTATTATTGTAACTAACCTGCAATGTTAAAATACAACTCAATAAATAAAAAAATAAAAATAAAATTTTACATAACAGCTATATGAAGTATTCTAAAATACTTTAACTGGATATTTTCAAAACTGATCAGGAAAATTCCAGAATACAAATCTGTATGTATAAACTTGACGATTCGAATATAATAAATTCTGAACAAGCTCAATTTGAATGAATGAAGTAGTTCATTGTTAATTAATTCAGCAATAAATACATATATTAACATTTGAATGTTTAAGTTTTTAGACCTTCAAAATTACTCTCTTGCTGAAGATTTTTTGAAAATGCTGATAGTGCATGGTTTGATAACAGCTGATCTGAAAAGAAAGTACGTTTTAACAATGAGAAACAAGAATACAATTTTACCATAAACTGAATTAACACCAGGTTTTTAATTATTGTCCCTTTAACCTTTCGTTGCCTTTTTGATTTGAAAAGGGAATTTATTATTAAAAGATACAAACCAATGCCATGTGATACACAAGGTATATTATATATATAAATATATGTATATAAATTTAATCAAGCTGGCTTTTGATATCTTTGATAAACACGTAACATATTAAGCAGGCGATACATGATTTTAAACCTGTGGACAATACAGGATTTATTTTGTTGAAATCGATTTATTGAATTCAACAAATTTGATCGTTTATCCTTTTTTGATTCGAATTCTCAAATTTGAACTTCTTTTTTGAGAGTCTGATTAGTTGCAATTTTTCATTTTGAGGACATTGATTGGTCATTGCTTTGTTTGACAAATCTAAAAAGTTATATCTAACTTTTGAAATTTCAAATTGGCAAATTGAATTCAACAAGTTGAAACAAAAAAGGGTAAACACACAATTACTGAATTTGTCGGATTTGATAAATCAATGGTTCTTTTCGTGAGATTTTTTAAAATCAAGTCTTTTCTAAGAAATCTTAGAAAATATTTTATGATATATACTTTGGAGGAATTCAAGAAAGTTTTTCAAGCAAATTAGGCACTCAGGGAGAACTGATAATTAGCCAGTAACAGAATGGTTAGCCGATGCAGAATAATTATATATATGGTGCGTACAGTATAATTAGCCGCTCATACAGCTAATTATACGATAGGTATTTTTTGAACTTAAATTTCCACACTTTTCTTCGTTATCGATCTCCCCATAGCCATCTATATTTATATAGATCCACATAAAGTTGTGCTTCAATTAAAACCAAAAAAAAGGAACAAGAAAAAATTGTGCAAAAGAGTTATTTATTTTACTGTGGCAGTATGTCGTATTATTAAACAACACACTATTCTGATTTCAAGAAAAGATATGGAATAGACGTAGTTAGCTGTAAAGAACACAAAGAAGCATTTAACGGCTTATACTGTGCGTAGCGTCTAATTATACTGCATCGGCTAACTATATATTGTGTTACAGGCTAACAGTTCACCCTGCCTGTTCGGTGCAAGCAAAAATAAACTTTTGTCACCTTTCGACAACTTTTCTGCAAAAAATATAAAAAAAACCTGTGCGAATATATATCTTTTTATCTGATAGAAGCCCCCACAAAGTGTCGTTTGGAAGTTATTTTTAGCCCCCTTTTTACCATAAGAACAGGATTTGGGTGTTCACCATGAAAAAAATACGCAAAGCAGGACAACGGTTTTTTGTTGCTGACTCTTTAAGAAAAAAAGGCGCTCTAATTAAAGCACTATTTTGTGTAGCGAGCTAGCTCGATAGCTATAGCTAGTAAGTAAGTAATTTCAGACTATTAAAAGGGGTATGTCAGTACAAATCCAAAGGAGATCCAAGTCAGCACCAAAAATTGAGATAGCTACAATCGTGGTCACAATATGTTGGGACAAGACAACGAATTTCTAAGTTCGCCACCACAAGTAAGCTCATTCGCCACCACAAGTAGGCTCATTCTATATTAGATTCACACATCTTGAACTTGTCAAAGTTCACTTGTCAATGTTCATAGGTTATTTGGTAAATACGAAATTCTTAAAATGTGCTAATTGTTGCTGACGTCAGCAAGGCCATTAATCACGAATTTCGGGGCCTACGTGGTCCCCGACGTGAATTATTTCAGTGTGCGGGCGTGCTAAAGAATGTGACTAGCAACTTTTCAACGCTCTCTGCCTGGCTTACTTGTGTGCAAAAGTAGCGACTTTGCAGCCTGCCGGCGGAATGTTCTGGCCACACGAAGAGTATACAATCTCTGTTCAGATTGGTCATTAAATTGACAGAGATTAAAATGAAGCATCTTCATTGGCTTTCGAGAAGACGGAAATTTTCCGAGGTTTTAGCCTGGACACAAATTTAGCAGCGTCCGGGCTCTGTGCTGTCTCTATATAGATATATATCTATCTTCCATCAGGCGATTTTAAAAGTTGAAGATCAAAATAGCAAAAATGTTGAATAACATGCGAAGAACACATTTTTATTATTTTATACTACTGAATTTATTGAACAAATTTGCGAGTAAAGATAAGTAAGAGAGTAAAGACTCGTGAATAAAGATGAAGCGATAATATTGCGCGTTCGATTTGTTGTTGAATGTTTCCAGTCCGTGAGTAAATATATTATAAATAAAGTATTATATATTATATAAGTAGATATAATATATGTATATTTATTCAAATTCGACGCCATGTCATCACAATAAACTTCATCGTTCGAAGCTCGTAGTATGTTGTGGAAAAGGGACTCAAAACATGAAAAAAATATTGTTGTTGCTCATGACAGATATTCCTTAACTTCAAAGAAGTTTAAACGAAGGTTAAAATGCTGTTACTACTATAGTACGTAAAATATTCTTGGTTATCTCGAGTCAAAGATCTTATTTTTGAAGTTTAATGGTAACATCGGAAACTTATTTTCACCCCATACAGCCATGAAAATTTTGTAAAAAGGTTGCTAGGAAGATATATAGATACTTAGTTGCGAAATATATTTATTTATTTGTTATTATAGTAGTTATCTATAGATTTCTATCTATAGATTTTTCTCTCGCTTAAAATTTATTTTCTGGCTGCCATATAATAATTTTTTGTTCGCCTCTCCTTTAAAAAAAAATACAGGTTACAATCTGTCGTTAAGCCGTCATAGAAATAGAAAAGCTGCACACACCATTCTTTATTTTGCCAGAGGTTTTTGCCATCTATATAATAATACGCCAGTTCCGTGTGTCTGTGACAGGCAAAGTGGATGTGTTGTTTTTTCTAAAGAAACAGCCGCGGTAACATGTCACTTTTGCTAAACTTTTATTTTTATTCCGTCTTTTGTGTGCTTTTTCAAATTGATTTTTTCAAATTGATTTAAAAATTTTGTTTTAAAAAAGTCACGGTTAATTTATTTTATTGTTCTCATAAAAACCTTTGTATAATGATGTAAACTTTATTACGCAAAAGTCACGGGTAATTAATTTTTATTATTCCCTTAAGCACGTGTCTATTGTCTACTGTTATATGAAAAACATATTGGTTTTATTTATTCCCGCTTGAATGGAATGAACAACAAAACGTTTTGACGAAAAGAAAAATTAATTTTATTGCATGCTAATATAAATTTACCGTGATTTCTCACTTACAAGCTGCTTTTCTGCGACCGAAATATTTTTTGGGACCAATACTGGTCCCAGAAAAAAAGTTCTTGTTTTTGATAGTTTGATGGGTCCAGGACTTTAAAAATACTTATCTAAGCATGGTCCCAAAAAACTCCATTTGAAACATTTTTCATTCTTACATTTCCGTTCGTTTTACATGTTATTTGTGGGACCAAAATTATTTTTAACCAAAATATTTCCTTGCGTTTCTTTCGAAACAAACAGCGGCCCTATTCTGATTAAAAACCACACTCAAATTAAATTTCTTAGACTTACTACTTTACTGGCGGTCTCAGAAATCTACCATATGATCATTTTCGAAAAATTATCATTTATTTTAGTAACACTTTCCTATATTATATCATTTCATTGTCCCAAATCCTAGCGCAAGGATAGTTGTTTGACTTACATATAACTTCAAAATTTATCCGTTTAAAGATATTCATGTTATGAATAAGTTGTAATTATTTTAGGTAGACCTACCTAATTTAGTTTAAATTGATTAATGTTCTACGTCCTTTAAGTCGGCACTACCGAGACTCATAAAGTACCGATCGGTACTAGTCTAATGTAGCGGAAATTTTTATTGTGTTCAATTTAAGTCTATTAATTTTTTAAATAAATCATTCTGTATTAGGATTTTATTCCCAGTTTGTACCCACAACTAACTACAATAAACATTATAAATATTTACCACTTGTAAATTTTCACTGATCTGTAGAAGGTAGATCTTATTTCTTTGCCAGGAGACTTTAAATATTAACACACTAGGATATTATAGACTAAGTATAAAAGAGTAGTTATTTTATTGTTTTCATGTTTCATATGCTGTGCATTCATTTTTCTACTTTCATATTTTTTTTTCGTTTGTTGCTTTTGTCAGTGTTGTTGAGAATAACTAAATATTATGTGAAATACGTAGGTAAAAATTACAAAGCTTTGCTATAAAGTCCGCCGTAGAACTTTTGGAGAGGTCGGATTGTTAAGTTTTGTAGTTTTGTGTTGTGTTGCTATTCCATTTTTCCTCTTTTAATGATGAAAATCCTTGCAAAGAAAGGGATTTTGATTTCTTGCAAGATCTAAGTAGAGTAACTAACTACCTATTACCTCTACCTATGTTATAACCAGCTGTCATTACACATTTATTAGCTAGCTGTTTTGTTAACTTATCATCATTATGCTAGCTACAATTAACAAAGTAACATGTTATCAAATCATATTGGACTTCGTTCTGGTGTGTTCGATTTTATGTTATTCTTGACGTTACTTCTGGAGCTTTCTTAAGAATTCAAGGGAGCTAAGAAAAGCTCCAAAATCCAAGAATCTACGAAGTTTTGCGCACATAGCACGTTGGTTACCTTTCCAGGGTGTTTTCAAATGTTTTAATCATCTCCAATATCTTCAAAAATAGCCGTATTTTGTCTGTCTGTTTGTACGCGAGAAAAAAATCGTATACAATAAAAATGCTTGGTGACTGGGTGACTAGATGTTGAAGCGAGTGATTTTATTCAAACAAGGACTGTAAATGTTTTTTTAATAAGGACAATATTCTTGAAAGTGCGCTTTGCTGTAAGAGTCCTACATGGGTGCAACAGGGCTTATCTGTTAAACTACACGCTCAACCTGGCGTTAAACACAGGGTGGCCCAGTTAGTGTATATTTATAATTGAACAAATTATTTTTTTCTTCCGAGGCCTTCAGAATGTGGAACTTGTTTATCTTTAAAAAACCCGTATATCTTAATTAACCCGATTTCCCGATTTTTTTTAGATTTTTTGAATGGGCAAATATCGTATTTTCGGTCAATTTTTCGCATTTTTTTCATGCGAATTATGTAAAAACCGGATAATGTGTTAAATAACTTTTCTTTGCCTACCAGAAACTTCAAACAGAATGTTTTTAAGTTAACAGATAAATAATAACTCACCACCACCACTCCTCAGGACGTCGGTTAAAAAAATTTTGAAACGTGAAAATGATTAGAGGTTTTTGTTCCAAATCTTGTGGCTACTTTTCTAATTACATACAATAGCTACAACTGAATAAAAATATTAATAAACTAATTATTTCAATATTCTATTAGTTCAGCAATTGAAATACAAGCATTTGAATGGTCTTAAAGCTTCAATAGCCTAACTCTATTGAAGCTTTAAGATTTTTTGAAAATTCTGATAGAGGGTGTTTTGATAACGACTGATGAATAAAAAGAGCGTTTCAATAAACAGAACAAGAATACAGCACAAACTGAATTATAACACCAGGTTTCAATTATTAATCAATATTAAGAGTGTGAAAAAGAAATTACAGAAAATAAAAGTGAAAGGGAGAAAGAAGAAGAAGAAGAAGAAGAAGAAGAAGAAGAAGAAGAAGAAGAAGAAGAAGAAGAAGAAGAAGAAGAAGAAGAAGAAGAAGAAGAAGAAGAAGAAGAAGAAGAAGAAGAAGAAGAAGAAGAAGAAGAAGAAGAAGAAGAAGAAGAAGAAGAAGAAGAAGAAGAAAGAATGATTTGTATTATGCTGCTCTTAGTGCTGACATACCAGTTTGTTTATTTTCTACTTTTACTTTTAGGAGGCTAGGAATCATAAAAAAACAACGCAATCTAAAATAAACCATAAATCTTTTTTAAAAACTCTTTGTCATTGAAGAAGTTGCTTTTTATATTAGATACGGTTTCAGTGAAGCATCAACTTGCGAATCAAAGTATAAATGCAAAGAAACAAAAACATCCGCCACATTTGCTTATATCAGCATGGACAAACTCGACAACACAAAGTTGAATGGAACCATACAATCAAGACATTATGTTGAAAATACAACAAGATGTAATAAGCTGTGCGCAATGCATGATGGATGTTTTTCAATCAATTTTGGACCAAACAACGCATCAACGTTTGTTTGCCAATTGCTTGGTGAAGACAGACGCACGAATGCTGACCTTCTGGTTAACGCAACTGGATGGTCGCTTTTAACGACAGCTGTAAGAATCTTGATTTACGTCTTCTTCGTTGATTTTCCATAAACCACAAGGAAATGTCCTTTAGTAATCATTTGATGCACCGACATGTATATTTTTCCTTTCGTTAAACCTAACTTATTTTGCTCAAAGCTGACTGTATCTTTAGGTTGTTTGAATATTTCAATTTAATGAATAAAATTATTATTTAACAAACTTTTATTTTTTATCATACAATAAATCTTCTTGTTCCTATTGATGGAGAAAATTACACGCCGTGTTTTTCTTAACATTCACAATGAAGAGGTTCTCTGTGGAGTATTCGGCTCCTCAAATATCTTGCAATGCAGTATTCATTGTTTGTTATTACACTGTATACATTGTGTTTTCTCTAAAAATTGGAATAAAGTGACTTACCTGGCAAAGTGCTCGACATTTGGAATACTTCCAATGCAATCTTCTTGATCATCGTGATATATACATAAATATTTTTTACTTTAGAGTAGATGTGATGACAACCCATGCAAACCCAGCATCGAGAGGTGTCTTCCATATTATCGAAATAATTCATACACATGTGTACTTTCAGATCGTAAGTTGCTAACATTTTAGTTGTCATTCTCCAACGTTTTTAAAACAACTGATCTACTAGTGGGTTTTTTGTTATATCAACAATAACCGCTCTAATTTATAGGAATCTACTCGTTCGTGTGTTGTGAAGTTCTAGCTAGCTAGCTAAAAATTCACAACAAACAACTTTTGTTATATCACCATCTTTATGTTGCATTGTATTTGCCACTATTTTCAAACGTGTTTAGAAAAATTTTCAAAATCACATACTTTAACCGAAAATAATGATAGCAGCCCCACATGTAACAATATACTCTCGCAATAAAAAAATAATATGATTAGCTCATGTTCCAAATACATTTTCGCTGAATGTAAACATTTTTTTCACCAAACTCAAATATGTAAATATGTAAGAATGGATATAATTTTCACTATAAAATTAAAATCATATTCATTGAATACATGCTAAATAGAAATATTTTTTTCAATAAAGATACAAATATTTTTTAACTGTTCGTTTTTGGAACAGCTTTGGGTCATTTTGAATAAAAAAACTCATCCCTAGACGTGCTCAAATTAAAATGCACTTTGATCCTGGTCTGCTCTAGGTGCGGGAAAACCAAGAAACAGTGCCAGGTTTTTCTTCGTGTTAGCCGCACTACACATTTTTATAAGAACAATTTAACTAAAGTCCGAAGTTTTATTGATTTTTTCTTTTTAACTAACTCTGACAAGAAAAAGAAATTAAAATCATTTTTCTTTGTAGCTTATCACCTCCCGTTGATGAACTTCACATTTGATGAAGATGGTAAATGTTCTGGTTGCAAAGCCAGCGCGAATTGGGCGACTGGAAAACGAATAAACGTTCCTGATCGAATAACCAAAGTGATGTATTTGCCAGAATCAACTGAATACAGAAATGGAGCAAGCTTACCTCCTGTTGGGTGTCTTAAGTAAGGATTCAGTTGCGTAGTATAACTTTAAATAAATTAATTGAACAACTTTGTTTTCTTTTTTGTTTTTATTTATGCTGGTCACATCCACCTAGCCGTCAGGTTTCTTATTTTCATGATTCTAAATAACAACTTTTTGATTAAACTCAATCCTGTCTGTGGACCTTTTTTGTCTGTTTCCTCATTGAAATAAAAAAATCCTAAATAACAACTTGTTGATTAAACTCAAACCTGTCTGTGGACATTTTTGTCTGTTTTCTTATTGAAACAAAAAAAAAAAACTTGATTTAAAATTACACTGAAACAGATTCTTTAACCTTTAACCTTTAACCTAACTAATTGAAATTATTTAAAGAAATTATTTAAAAAAAATAACTTAATTCAAATTATATCAATAAAATGCAGTGTACCATAAATCTCTGTGACTTTCTTTGACGGCGTTCATAAAGATTCGTTAAAAGTACGACGAACTCCCATTAATTTTCAGTTTTGATAAAAAAGAAGATAGCTAGGGAAAAAGTTCAGTCTATATAACACTTTATCTTAGTTAAGAATTATTAATATTTAGGGATTTGTCATCTGCGTTTCCTGGAAGCTGTGATAGTGATGGTTTCGTATTTTCCTTCTGGTACAGAACATTCATGCGTTCGCTTGGAAACGCCCTTTTATTTCAGAGTCACAGTAATGGTTTCTATGTCCGTATCAATAATCGAAATGCTGAAAGAAAAACTGCGTCCTGGTCGTTTTATTTACTTACGTCAAGTTATGACTATCGTTTTGTAAACTATGAAGGTCCTGATGCTTCTCAATGGATTCACTTTGTTTTCAAATTTGATATTGCAAATGACCTGTTTTCTGTATTTATTAATGGAATACATGCATTTAATGGGGAAAAAGTTACCACATCACGTAAGTCATTTATGTTTTTAACAATTCCTAATAAGATAAATTGAACGTAGAATAAAACATCCACCATGGATAACAGTAGAGTATAGTTACAATTTTAAAATCAAATCATGCGTAAAACAGTTGAGGTAATGGTGCAATCGTATTCTGACCCGGGACAGGCGAGTTCTGCCCTACTTTTTCTCGGCTCCATACCTCCATACCTCCCAGAGCCTTTGATATTGGTTATGACCCGAAAATAATCCTTAAATTTCTATGAAATCTTTATAATCGGTAAAAAATAATACCTTTCGTTGTTAGGATTATGTTTAGAACTTGAAACTTACACCATAAATCTTTTTTATCAAGAAGAAACATTCTGGTATTTTGGGCAAATTTTTATTTATAACTACTGTAACTATGCCATGTTTGATTTCAATTAGGAAAGTCCAGAGTTTACCAATCATCTTAGAGAAGGCCTATACAAAGGATGGGGTGGGGGGGGGGGGGGGCTGCCCCCGGTCATAGTATGCTTGAAAAACTCCGACCGAATAGGGTTAACTTAACCTGTCCAACATCAAATGACATCCCGCTTTGCACCTCTTATGACCTCGAGCAAAAATGGAATGGAAAGTTTATTATCTTGTGTGGCCAAGAAAATTTTATATGACTTTTACTTTTAATGCGATACAACCTCATAACAGAAAATTAGTTTGAAAATTTCAATAAAAATGATAATAATAAATCAGATAGTTTGAGAACTGATTGGTATGTTTCAGCTAATGATGCTTACACTCAATTGAAAGTAGCTTGGAAGTACACAAGTGGCAAGAAATACAACGCAATGTTTGATGATATTGTGTATTATAATCGTTTGCTTTCCAATGAAGAAATTCTCAACCTGCACCAAGTAAGATTGCATCTCCATTTTCATTGAATATAGTTTTTAATAGTTGAGTTTTACAATACAGAGAGGTATTACTATTTCAAATTAAAATACTTCATTCTTTACTTTATTCAGGAGCAGGCTACACATTAATGAAACATTGGGATGATGTTGTCGCTAGTTCTCTCAAAATTGCATATCATAGTTGGTCTCGCTGTTTCTCCTTTATTTGATTTGATTTGTGGGGAATTTATTTATGTGACAGAACAAGCATTGATAACAGCGCTGTTCAAATTTGTAAATATACTGATGTTTTTATACTTGTATAATTATTATAGATTCCCGATTATTCGAACAAGCATTTACTCGATTTTTTTTGCTACCATTTTTGTTTCATTTGTGACATCATACTGTAACAAGTTTAATTCTATTTTGGAAAGCCTATCAAAAGTTATGGAGTGTCGGCAGAATAACCTGCTACCGCCTCCTGGACTGAATAGGGTTAAGGAAAAACCAAAGGAAATAAAAACTACTTTAAATAAGCGGAAATTTCGAATAACTGCAGCCTTGAGCACCCGGCAGTCCACACTGTAATAATTTTACATCATACGCACTGACCATCAATAATTTGTATAAGCTTTATGTTGTATCTTTATGTTTAAATATTTTTTTTTGAACTATTATGTAAAATATTGGATCTTTAAAAATCATTTGTACACTTCTGTGACTCCTTGAAAGACTTAGATTTCGTGCAGAATCAATTGACGTAATCGATAGGCCTTCTGTTTTTATTGTGCCGAATTGTGCCGAATTAATTTAGGTATTGGATAGCTTCTGGGCCAGGCCGCTTTTTAAAGTGATACGTCTCGTATCGGATAGCTTCGTCTTTTGTTATTCGGTAAACCCTTAACCCTTAACCCACAACCCTTAACCCGCAACCCTCAACCACAAAAATATTTGTTAGCACATTAAAAGAAAATTGGGACAAAAAATCGAATGTGGTGATTCAATCCAAGATGACGTCTTTAAATTGTTATTTAGCTATCTCGGATTCGAAGGTAATAAAATGATGATAAAAAGTTTTTTTTTCTTTACAAATATGAAGTATATTACAAACTTTTGTCATTACAATTGCATGATAAGAAAGGACACTTTAACAAGTATGGGATATATTTTAAGGAAGTACTGGAGTAGCTAGACGAAATTGTAAACATTATATCAGATAATCCTAGCTTTGCAGATGTATACAGTTTATAACTCATTCTCGTTCCAAGATTGCTTTTTAATACGGGATAGGAAGAAAATAAGGCGCTGCCATCATTTCCAATATTTGTCTGAAATTTACAAAATTTACAAAAGTTTGAGAATTTTTGTACATGCGCACTCAATGTTGCAGGTGAAAAGCAAAAACCGTATAAAGCAAAATGGCTATTAATAAAATTCATAGTTTTTTCGGAAACACAAGGTCAAAAAGGTATTGAAATTAATCTTAACTATATTCTTTCCTCTCCTGTTTTTGGCCAATAAGTTTAGCGTTTCGAACATTCGACAAAAACTAGTCGGTGGCCCGTAGATAAATCCACGGGTTCGCGCATTCTTTATTTATTGCATTTTGTGTGTCTTGCTACTGCGGTTACCGTTTTGCTTGACAGACAGACGTATACGGGTATTAAAATATAAACTAGTCGTTAGCCAGTGAAAAAATCCACGGGTTAATTTATGGTAGTTATTTTGTGAATTCTTCTAGTATGAACGTGATCAATAAGTTCAAGCATTCAAATTGATGCTGAAGATTTCGCTAAATAGTATGTATATTCACTAGCGCTGGCACAACCACCTTGTGTTGCACCTGTATCTGTCTGGATCTATGGTGTCTTATCTATTTATTTCATATATCATGTGACAGATAATCAGGCAAACTAGTGCTCTAATATGAGACAAGATATAACAGGGCCATTTATTTAGCACACAAGATGACATTTTTTATTTTTTTTATGGAAGTCTAGAGGCAAAAAACAAATCCAAGATGTAGATAATACCCTAAAATAACTAAAAATATTCGTAAAACATAGAAATTCTCCGTTACATAACAAATGAGCTCTGTCCACCCCCTTCTTTAAAGTATGTTGCTATTATATTTACTTGTTCTTGTTCATTTGCAGTTAATTCTTGATTGTACTTTATTAAGGGAGGTTGTTTGGGTTTTAATCTATTTATATATTTAACAGAGCTTCAAACATTTTGTTATAACAAATATGTATACTTTCGGTATCTTTTACGGTGTTATTAATTTTGGTTTTCTGCGTGACGTATGATACGATGTATTTCAGTCATTATACGATTTTGATGTCTTTCTAGTTGGTTGTATGTATGTAAGTGAGTAAGTAAGTCAGTCCTCCTAGGTCTAAAGAGGTTTCTGTCACATTTAAATAGATGTGTTAATTAATATTAAGTAAATTTCTCATGTATAACCAGGATTTTAAATGTTTTAGGGGCTGTTTATATGGAGGCGGGCTGGCTCGGCAAACCAAGCTGACTCACTCCCGGGCTGGATTTTAACTTGTGTTTATATTTAAATTTAAAAACACTAATGGCGCTCAGTCAATCTTTTACTGCAATCAGAAGGGTCCATAATAATTAAAAACTACTGCACAGCTATTCTATAATAAATTAAAAGTTAAACAGTTCAAATCCCAGTTCTAACCCAGCTTGATTTTGTTTTTTAAAAGTAGTATTAAACAGCTTTGTTATTTATAACGACGTTCCAATATGGCGGCCACAAAATTATCTTATTCATTGCAACAAACTTTAAGATCAATCACTGATCTTAAAAATGTTTCGTTGCAAGATTTGGAAGCAAATAAAGAGCGGGAATGTTTTTACGAAAAAAATGACATGAAAACAAAAATGTCATGGAAACGACGTGATGAAATCGACAACCCGACAAATGCGTGCATACAAGAAATTAACGACGTAAGAAATTGTCTAAACGACCTCGAGCTTGAGAGATTATCGTTGCAAAGAGAATTTCAAAAGTTATTTAGAGTGAACGTTTCGGTAATGAAAGAAATGGAAACATTCGAACACACTGTTCGAAGCCCACAAACAAAACAGAAGCCTGTACTCAACCGGCCAACTAAACCAAAAGTTTCTCTACACACCATCGTGAATTTAAAAATTGGGTTAAAAAAATTACGACATCGAGCTGCAGAACATGCGGTCGCAAGGAAACCAGATTATTCTGGCTTTCCAGAACTAAAACGGGATAGAAAATATTAACTCGGATTTATAAGAAGTATTATATATGGTTTTAATTTATTGACAGAATTTAGTCTGAATAATAAAGAAGTTTTTCAAATGTATTACTCATGGCTTTCTCATTTTTGTGACCAAGCTTTCCTGGCAATGGGCTCCCTATCCCATCAGGGAGGCATCTGTTTTTATAAAAATTTCTTGAAATGTTTTCAGCAAAGACTTCCAAATTTTCCAACAACCTTTATTTTTTCATCAAAGGCATTTTAGTTCACAGTTATTATGTTCAGGTCTTACCTGTATATACCCAAAGCTTGGATTTGTTGTTGGAAAATCGAAATACATCAGAAGCCAGCAGGTATTTTGAACATCCTTGTTTGCCTGGTAGCATAACGAACTTACCCTGTAAGGACAAGAAGTGCGACCATTTTAAACAGAGACAAAAAAAGGCTTTATTAAGACTAGTCGTTACCCGTGGAAAAATCCACGGCATCGTCTGTCTTTTAATTACACGTTATTTCGTGTGCCCGTTGCACGATAATTTTCTTGCGGACAGACAGACAAAATAAGGCTATTATTGTAGAGATTTTGATTACAAAATGCAATAAGCGACGCGTTAACCATGCATTAACCATTAACCATGCGTTAACCAACATTTTCTTAGAAAGAAGGAAACTAGCTACATCGCTAAACAGAAGATTTGTGTTGTTTACTAAGAAGAGTATATTTTAACACATTTTAGCATAACTCTTTACCGACGGTGTCAGATAACATCTGGCCGCCTGATTATCGCTGTCGTTTTCTGTTCATATTAAAGAGTTTTATGTTGTTTGAAAAACGTTGTGTTCATGTGATAATAAATCGCTATACAAGTTGTATCGCCAGAATAACATGGTCACGTTGTGCGCATAGTACACCTATGGAATAACTTGTCTGAAAATTTATTCTGTCTGTGAAAGCCTGTCCATTTATCTCCACCAGATCGAAACTGCTTTCATAATTTCTGTATTGTATACTAAAATTATACAAGGATTAACAAGTGCATTTAAAAACAGTACAGTGTCAAACAAGAAATGAACGATATAATGGCCGTTCCCTTTAAAGATCTCGTAACTGTTCAATGCGTTCTTTGTCAAGTTGAGAACGTAAAAAATAACCATGCAGATGAAAAGCTTAAAGTAAAATGAAGAAATTCTAACATTTTTTTGAAACTCCTCTTTTTCTGTCACAGATCTTTCTGTCGATTCCATGCCTCTGATGATATAAGCACCTTTAATTTTTGCTGTTGGTTTTCCATCCTGCCACTTAAAATCTTGGTACATGGATATGTAGCAAAAAGAACAGACAGCCAGTGAGACTAGAATAAATGTGACAATGATTCTGGTCCCAAGCACAGGATCACCGGTTATGAACGGTAGTACAAAGCAAAATAGACAAGCTGCCCAAGTTAAAGCGATAAGCCACGTGATATACCTTTTTGTGAAAACTCTCTTGTAAAAATTCGTGTAATGCATGCTGCAATACCTCTCCATGGCAATCAACATATGAGTCACCATGGTAATAACGATCAAAACCGGTACAGCGTAAATTAAAAAATTCGACAAGCCACAGTTTTGTTTTCCCTTCGTCACATGTATTACGTGTGCTCCGAATATTGGTTCTATTAATACGCCAATGAGAAAATCTGCTGCACATATACTGAAAAGCAGCCGACTTGATGTTGTTCTTATATTTTTTTGTTGGACAAACACGTAAATGATGAGCAAATTTAACCCGGCTGTCGGCAGCATGGCGACAAAATTAATAACGGCTAGAAAAGTCGATACGCCGACAAAACCGTCACTGAGTATATACGTGTATACTTTAGCTTCATCTGAATGTGGACCCTCGCAAGATATGTTGTAAAACAGAGGATCTACAAAACTTTGATTTGATGTCACATTCATCTTCGATTTTTATATTTTAATCACAATTAAAACATCTTTGATAATCTTTCATATATTTTTCTTCGGTTGGTGGATAGGAATCAATAATTAATCGCAACTTTGAATGATTGTACCTGCCAACACATATATATTTTATACCGTAAATGACAGGAGCTCCAGGGGTCTTATTTATCTAAATTGATTTTAAATGAAGGGGCTCAAACGGAAGGGGTTTATTTGAGAGTGGTATCTTTTTTATTTGAGCTAAATTTGTTATGGGATATTTTTATATCCAAAATGGTTAATAGAAATACAATAAAATGACGAAAATACTATTTAGTCTATATCAATATCCACCCTCTTACCCAGGGATTTTAGCCTTTTTGGTATGAGAGAAGACGGTAGAAAGGTAAATATTCCTGGCAACGAAGGTGTATCAATATCTTTATGTCTATCTTAGTCAAAACTGTTTGCCATTAAAACAGCGTCGAGAATTTTCTCACTAGTGGGGACGAATATATATTCCTTCTTTTCCAATATTAGCTATTACAAAATACACCAGCGCAATCAGAGGCGTAGACACATATTTTCAGATAGAGGGGCGTCATAGATCTATGGATCTTTTTTTGTATTATGTGAATAAGGGGAAATTTTGAAGCTTTAACCCTAGGTTGGCTAAAATTCTTTCAAAGATTTTAACAACCATGTTTCTAAGTGGACCTTTTTCATGTTTGATATTTTATTTGGGGAAGAGAGTTCGATATATATCTATGATTTAACGAAATCGATTTTAGGAGAAAGGGGTTTAAACAGAAGGGGAAGGGGTTGGTTGTTCGGTCATTTACAGTAAATATATCTCGCCATTCAGATGCTATTGAATAAAAAAAAGTCTGCTTCATAAGTATGCTTAACATAAAATAAAAAAATAAAAAGAAGCCTTGCGACCCTAAGATTTCCGAAATTAGCAACCCTGGGTTTTCAATAACCTGGGGAGTCATGAAGTCTGAAGTGGACCTCAAAAACGGAGAAGCATGGGGAAAAATCATTGAAGATTCTGAAGTTTCATAATTTAATGATTATAATGGTGATTGTCAGTAATTTTTAATTTTGTTAACTTTTTTAAATTGGATACAACCGAATGAAAATTAAAAATTAAAATAATTTCAGATTTTACATTATTCTAAAAAAGCAGAAATTTTAACTGGGTATCTTGTTATCGTGTTACGTAAAATATTGATGATTCGAACATAATGACTTCAGTACATGTTCAATGATTTATTGCCTGTCGAGATTTCAGATTTTTCACATGCGCGAGAAACCTGTCAAAACGCAAACAATGAAACTCGTCTATTCACAATAAACTTAACTGAAAGCCGCAATTATCACGGACGCGTTTCCACGTGATACTGCGTAAGTCGTTCACGGGCTATTATACATAATATTTGTTATTAAAGCTGCCATTGTGAACTGAGGTATCGTTAAACCTTCATAGTTTCAACACTGGGTCATTCAGGGATCTCTTTCGTGTCTGATTTCAAATCTTAATTATGTTTTAGACACTAGTTAATCCTCACTATTTGGCTATACTTTAAAGTGCATTTGTCTGTAAGTTTCTTCTTAATTAAGGTTTCTACTGTGAAGGTTTGACCGTGAAACGTCCAAATGGGAAAACTGAAAAAAATATCACGTGACAACATGTCCGCGAGAAGGAACTCAAACCTAAAAGTTCATTGAAATGCTTCACCAACTTGAATAACATCTTTGACGTCAATCTTTTTATAATTCGGTTCAAATAGCTGATAAAACAAATTAGACTTATTTTTTCTAATTTGTGCATTCTTTAGAAGGAAAAAAACATCTTCTTTGGAAGGCCGAATTTTGGTCTGGTTCGGTATTTTCTGCTACAACTTTTCGCATTAACCTTAATAGACTAGTCGATTAGGCCCATGGAAAAATACAATTAGGCCGAAGAATAATGGAAATAATTTGGATGTTGTAGGAATTTTGCTGACGTCAACAGTGCATATACAAAGATGTAATGTGTAGAGCTTGAAACGCTGATGAAGCAAATGTTGAGGATCATGTGCTTTTGACGAACGGTTAAGGAGATATACGGGTTTAAAATTTTTGCTGACGTCAGCAAAGTCAACCCAAATTTGTATACCCGTTGCCATCATCATCGTATAAATCTTGAAACACTGCTGACGAAAATGTATAGCCATAGGATCATGTACATTTGACAAACGGTTGCAGAGATATCGAGGTTTAAACGTTCTTTAATGAAGTCATCAACCCGTTCATTCCGAAACGGATTCGGGAAAACGGGTTTGGGAAACTTATCCAATTTCGACCCTGGTTGTCCATTCACTTGGTGAGAAATGACTGACGCCACCACATCGTTTCCAATTTGGCCTCAAAGTTTAAAGTGCATTGTAATGGCTTCAATCATTTAAATTTAAGTTATTGACGATAAATTTATTACATTGACGTCGTGACGTTTAATTTGTCGATTAACATATGAGAATATTTCGGCGACATCAAAGAAAAATGAACACACCCACTTTCCCTGTCACAGACAGACGGACACACTCTTCGTATTATTATATTAGCAAACGCTATTCACTGTCACTTCTGGTGCACCTTGCTGCGATGCATCAAACAGTTCCTTATGCCCATAAGAACGCTTAAGTTTAGGGTCGTTGTAGTTAGTACCCTGGCTAGGTTTTATTAAATGTTGACCCAGACAGTCCTAAAATACGCTTGGCATTTTGGGGAAAGTTAATTCATGAGACAAACATAAGAAACAGAATTATTTTTTAATACAATGTTTATTTTTACAAATCAAATATTTTTTTACATAAAAATATCGTTTTCAGAAATTTATTTTAATATAAACGATCAACATATAAAATTCAATTCGAAACAATTTTTTTTCTTTGCGCTAAAACTCTAAGAAATAACAGTACCAGCCTGTAATTTCTCAATGCAAACCCTTTTTATTTGAAGTTTGTTTGTGTACAATGACATCCCAACTTTCACAGCCCGCTGTAAAGTGGGAGAATCATGCACAAATTAATCTATCGTTTATTCCTCTCTTATATACCTTGCATTTATTTCACAATTAAACACAATATTAGGAAGAATAAGAAAAATTAGAAACAAACAAATAAAATCAATGCAGTCAATGCAAGAACAATAGTTATAAATAGCAGTAAATATAATTACAAGCAACTGCTTATCATATGTAGAAAATAACATCAAACAAACATGACAAACATGACAAACAACACAACAACAACAACAACAACAAATAAGTAAACAAACAAACAAGCGAGTGTACAGACAACAAATCTAGTAATGAAGACCAATCATACAGCAATGATATCGTACGTTTTCAACAAAGAAGTAATCGTATCTTTTCGATTCACGACGTTTGACGTCTTTCTCAGTGGCGTCGTTTGCTCTGTGACAGTCATTTCTTCCGCACTCAATCGATATGACGACGAGAATTTGCACTCGTTACGACACAGCGAGACACAAACATGCGTATCCTTGGTAACTTGTGTCAATTGTTCATTAATGTTGGATGTGTCACTTTCTTGTTTATCCTCTTTATGTAGATTTTTCTCACAAACTTCTAAAACATTGTTTGATTTTTCAGAATCTTTTTCCGAGGTTACCAATATTTTTGTACAATCGTTCATAGAAATCTCTGGTGACGTCACACCGTCAATATTTTCATTCGATACGACAGCGTCTTTATAATTAACGGCGTTTTCTTCGACGGTATTATTTTGATTTTGCGTTTCATTAACAGTAACCGAGGATACACGAAAACGACCTTTTTGCTCTTCGTTATCGTTAGACATTTTTCGAAATGATACTAGCCGTACACTTGGAATGCGTTTTTTCTTTTTCTTAAAAAAGTCGTAAAATTTTGACGGTGCGATATCCTCAGCTTGTGTGTCGATTGTATCTGCATGGCTGTCGTGGCTGTTATACATATGTTTATGTATCGTCGTTAAATAATCGGCGTCTGACGTCAACTGTTGTCCGTCTGATTCAGATTTATGAAATTTAAGTGTGGGAGAAAGATATTTCTTATGAAACTTTTTATTTGAGTTTTCATCAGAGAGTAATAATTCCTCTTGTTCATTCACTTCTTTTAAAATGCTGGAACGCATATCATAGACACCATGATATGTTAAACTCCTCTTAACACCAACTATCGCCTTCTTATTTCTTATCGGGAATCTAATATTAGGTAAAGATTTGACTTTTCCAGTTTTTAATTTATTTTTACTTCGTGTCAACACTTCCACAATACCACCCTCACTGTAACTATTTGATCGAACTTTAACTTTTGGTATTGATGCTTTGGGGTAAGTATCATCGTCTACAATTTCTGTAATATCTAAATCATCTTCGGTATCAATGACGTCATATTCCGACTCATGAAAGCAATCATCGCTGTCTTCCTGAGAGTATAAACGATCTGTAAGCTTTGGGCGTGTTTTTATAATTTCTAAAGCTCTGTCTAATGAATACACAGTGCCTTGATTGTCCTTACAAAAACAGAATAATTCATCTTCATCATCATCGTCATCATCTGACGAATCTAAACAGTCTTCGTTGTTATTTTCTTCAATTATTTGCCCGTCAACTTCATCGTCTGCATCATAATCATTACTGTGAAAATATTCATCATCCGAGGAGGAGTGGAAAGCAGAATGATCTTCATATATGTGTACTCCATCGTAATTATGACATGCTAGTTCAGATTTAGAAAAGAGTTTACGCGAAGGCGAATGAATCCTGTCCAAATCCAGCGGAGATGATAGGCAATGTCCATTTCCGATTGGCTTATAAGAAGTAGTATGGGGCGCCACTAAAAGAAAAAATATAGCACATAAGACAAAAACAGTAAAAAATAGCAACTATAGAATATAAAGTAAATTAGTATAGTCAGAGAAAATCGTTAATATCAAACTATATTACTACCTAATAGGACTACCCACTTTCGACCGATATTATATCGCATGCTTAAAACTCAAAGAATCATCAATAAACTTGCACGAAAACTAGCTCCTATTTGCTTGTTATCTGTAACTAAGTGACTGCATTCATTAAGCCAACAATAAAGGGTTTTATCATAACATGTGATCACAGTTATTTAAGGGAGTGGAAGATATATAATAAGCAATTGTTATTTCTCCCCATGACAACCTTATTAGAACGGTAATTCCTTGTTTTCTTTTCGAAATTAAAATAACGTTAAAATTTCATACAATAACAACTTATCTGAACTTTTGCGAAAGTTTAAGAGCGCGCGTGTTTATTTTATCAGTGGCAACAAACGATAAGAATTTGACAGTTAAACATGTCCCAACGTTTACCTGTCCTTAACGATTATGCAATAGGAAAAAAATACGCTGATTTGATGAAATTTATGCGAATTTTCAACTGATAAAGGACAGGAGGGGAGGAAGAAAAACTTGCTTATTAGTCATGCAAATTTGTAGATTTAATTCCTATAAAATATGTTTAAAGCATTTATAAGAAGTTCCGGAATAGAAACTTCAGCACACATCTTCCATACTTTGAAAGTCTAAAAGAGCTCATAGGGTTAATAAGAAGCTTTTAGACAATAATAATCACTAACTCGGAAAATACCATTATAAGATCTACGAAGATACTAAAGATAAATTACCAGCAATTAAAACATACAATTATTCATATTATAACCATTATATTCAAGTCTAATAAGGTTCAAAGTCGAAAATATGTCAACATCCTAATCGCTTACGGTCGGTCTGTTTTAAAAACTAAGTATCTTTTCGAGGTATATCATTGAAAAATATTTCGCTGATTTAAATTATTCGTAACGCCTGTGGAAAAATTCATGGAAATTCAGCCCTCGGAAAAATCCACTAAAATTCACCTGTCAGAAAAATCCACGAGAATTCGCCCGTTTTTACTCACATCTACAATAATATCTAGCTCGTAGACGGAAGGTCGGGTATTACATAGATTATTGAGGGGATATACATCTGAGTACAATGAAGATAAAAACTTATATGGAGAGCTAAATGGTATTTTAATGCACATACCAAACGCAGTTTAGAAAGTAGCTAAAAGATAAATTTTGTGCTTGTGTTAGGTTAAGAAAAATAATCAGCAAACAACGCTTTAAAGCCGTATTTAGGGAGACCTAAACTGAGCATAGATTAACTTAGTTAGCACGATTAAGTTTTACTTACTTTTAAACTGTAACGACAACAACTCTTCCAATCCTTTCAACAGCTCACGATACTCCACAAACATTATTATAAAAGTTATTAGCAGTCGACTTCACTTATATAGTACTTGTGAATGACGTTATAGGAAAGCGTAAAGTTTAAAGTTCTCTTATGTGAACTCAATCCAAGGTCGCATGCGTCTGACTATGTTCAAAGAAAGCGCCATTGTTTAATAATCTTAGCAAATTGGTTGCCTTGGCTTGAATTGAGTATTTTATAAACAGAATGGTTTCTACAAGCTGTGGTTTGTTAATTAGGTTTTGTTATAAAATCGTAACAGTTGTAGAAACCAGGCTCAAGTATTCAGATTTTATTTCCGAAGGTTAAAACAATGGCATACAAAATTTGCTATTGTATATGCTGCGTAATATCCACTCATTTCTCTTAGTTTTAATTTATGGTCACATTTAAAATGCCTGCGGATTTTTAGACGTCTAAATTACTTTGACGTCTATGATAATTGACGTCAACAAGGGTCGAAGGTCTATTTCCTTTAAGAAAAATTTCTACACGGAAAAGAAATAAACCAGAACTGAAAAAATACTTTAATTTAACGTTATATTAGTATCTTGGAGGTTCATCAATTTGTCAGTTGTTTGCTAATGTAAAAAACATTGTTCATCAACAACGTAGTATTTTTTTCTGAAACAAAATCGACATGGAGTTACCCTTTAAAATTAAGACAGTTTTATATGAGACATATGCTGTCTGAAAGTTTTATGTGACCCATAATTCCCTATGGTTAATATAAAATGGATAATTATTATTTTTTCTTCGTTATAAACAAGTGTAATTACAATAATTTGTTGTGTTTTGAAGTATTCCCAAATTCTCTTAGAATGTCAAAACACGATTACATCCGTTTGTCGGTTCACCTTTAACCGTCTCCTGCTCCACCGACTATACCGTTTGAATGGTGAAATGTCAAACAGTGAATTCATGGCATTTTCTGCAAGGTAAATTAAATTTTGCATTAAATGAGCGCAAAATTGGCAAAAAGATGGAGATCTGAAGTTCGGGTAAATTTTAGGATCGACGGGTCAATATTTCAACAAAATTAAGTAACGACAGTAAAATCAAACCATACGAATTATTTAGTACAGAGTGCAGACCTAATCGTGCATAAATGTGACGCTAAAACATAATGGGCAGTATTTGATATGAATAAATATTAATCGCTATAACATAATATAAAGGGGAGGAAGCCAAATATATAGCGTGAAGGTGAACACCGCCTTGTGTATTAGCTAGATAGCTCGGTACCTTGTTAACAGGTACTACCTATCTAGCTGTCTACCTCATTAATACCTACAAGTTATTTAGTTAAATACCTTACTAATTAATGTAATTATTACTGTCCGTACCTACCTTTTAATTAATATCGTAGGTATGATAGTAACTTTATGTACTAATGGGTAAGTTATGCAACTGCCGCTTTAATGAAATTCTATCAATCATTGCAGGAAATTAATAAATTTAAACGACCCCGATGTTAGGTGTGTATGTTTAAGTATGAATCAAATGGAGTGTATGATGTGTAGTATATGATGTGTGGTGGATGGTGTGTGAGGTCTTTGTATCGATTTCCTCCATTTTTTTAATGTACAATTACCAATTTGAAAAACCATTTTTATGGTTTATAATCACTACGCGAAACAAATTAATCCATTTTGCATTTTCCTTTCCATTTTTTCAAGAAGATGTAAATGCATGTCTAAGATATGTGAGTGCTTTACTTTTTATTCAGCCGCGGTGGACTTTACCAAATGCTTTCGTCATCTGTAGTTAACTTAGGGCACTAAATTTTAAAATTAATACATCCCGAAATCCATTGTAGACTGCTTCAAACATTATTGTTTGACATGGAATAGTAACTTAGCCATGTTAATTATGTCAGTTCAATTTCAGTATACTGAACAGACGCAGGAAAAATAGTATTTTTAAGTATGTTACAAAATTTTAACGAACCTTAAAAAATGTAGTACCTATCATCTGAAGTTTTAAACATTTTTACATGATGACAATTGTTATAAAAAATGGAAATGACATCACAATTTCATTTGGCAGTAAATGTAGTCACCTCCCAGACAACTCTTAAGAAACAGTTAACTTCGGGAACATGCGGTTCATTGAGAATCCAAGCAATTGATGGCATGGTTAAAACTAATTAACCAAGGGATCTAATAACTTGTAACCATATGTCTGGATCTTTCGCAAGTCAAGAATTCCTTCTCTTTTGCTTTCTACTAATGAATTGTGTTTACATTGGAAGAACGAGGAACTCTTATGCCACAATATAAGTTAAGAATAAGAGAAGGATAAGTAGTAAATTGCAAAGGTCGTAAAAGAAGATAAAATTAACCGAGAAACTCACAAAATTAAGGTGGAATATACAAATAGAAAGCTGACCATTTCATCTTAAATATTATCAGAAGACAAAATGTTTAATTTCTATACTAGATCTGGCTTTCTATGTAGTGAAGAATGACTTTTACTGAAAAAAGCTAATGCAAAACTGGCTACAATAAATACTTCTTTTTAAAACCAAACTAGCTCTCCATGCACGCTTTCTCTCACGAAAACATTAATCAGATAAAAAATTAATAAACATTCTTACTTCCGTCGTTAATTGAACTTGTGGTACTGTAAGAAAATCCGCTATCGTGTTCAAAGTTCATATCATCAACACCATCTACATGCGACGAACTTCTTGACAGTCCTCTACCACGTGATGTACAAGGCGATTGTAGCACTTCTAATAATTCTCCACCACTATCTGTACCGTTTAACCTTTTCTCGATTTCCTTCACGGAGAGTTTAGTTTGCAGAAATAAATGAACTGCAATGTCCGAAAGATAAGTAGGTTCGTTCGTTATTCTAGAAATAAGAAACAAACCATCACTTAATTTGTTATGACGTCATTATTTTGTATTGGTTTCATCTTCCATATATTGTCATGTTCTCTTATATTAACTTGCGCAATATTTATAAACCCTACCCTAAATGCATGACTTTCCCGTGATATTATAGCTAATAGTCTTATAACAATTGCAATTCCATTGTTTTATGATATACTTTATTTTAATTTTTTTCACAATAATTGTCACGTGCAGAGAAGAATTTTGTGTACTGAAAGTCACGTGTTTGTGATAAAAACAAGATGATGAAGATACTAGGGGAACTTTTTCTGTCATCTACAATCCATCTTTCTTATTATTCAGAAGAAGAGTAATAACAATTCAAACAGGAAAGATAAGTATATTAAGAAAATAATATATAAATATTAGACCAATAATATATAAATAGCACACGAAGATTAAATTAGTTACTTACTCAACTAAAAATCGTTGTAATCCCTTTTGTCTGTGCTTTAAAAATGGTCGTTTAAATCGTCCGAATAATCGTTTTGGAGGGAGCTCCGGTAAATGCCTAAAGTTTTAAATATTATTAAAGTTTTATTAAAGATTAATAGTATATATATATAAACAATGATATAATGAAATAAATATTTCTATACTCAGATGAGGTTCTTTTTTTGATGGCACCCATGATATTAAAAAAAACCAGTGAATAAACATATTTAGGTACTAAACTTACTGATCAAGTCTGTACTGACTTAGTAAACGCGTGTACAGCCATTGGAAGTCTGAATATCTTCTTCTCACAACGGAATCAGGACTTGAGAATGCGATATTGTTAGTCTACAAATTTAAACAAACAGAAAGTTAAAAAGTGTCAACAAAATCAGTTATGAGAGTAAATTTGTTTATTATTTCTATCATTGTTGAGCTATTTCCTTTAGGTTTTCGTATGGCTGTAATATTTGTAAAGAGTTTTAACGCTTGTATCTTTATAGCACAGGTGAGACCACAAAAAAGAACTTCACATTTGAAGCATTATGCGAATGGGGAATATTAAAGCCCTCGACATCAAATTAGATAATAATATGAACTAAAAGTAATTAAACATAGAAAAAGAATTGATAATGAAAGTTTTTTTAATATATATAGATAAATTTTTTCATTTCATTCTTTTAAACTGTACACAAATTTTAAATTTAGCATGACATGTTGTCATTTTTAACTGCATTGACAAAATATGGATATCTCTCCTTAAAATTAGACTATTATGAATGAATAAATGATATGATTTCTCATTTGTTTAAACTTGGCGTGTCTAATATGACGTCAAAGTTAAATACTATCTTAGTAGTCGAATGTTAGATTAATCCGAGGCCGTTTTTCCTTCTCCTCTTTTGTTTTGTATAACCAACTGCGAAAAAATTACCGCACGTCAATATCCTTGGAAGTAAAATTTGGCAAATCAGGATTTTCACCAATGGATATAAAAAAATCTATTTAGTTCTATGATTCTAGCGACATCAAACTTGTATTATTTTGTTATCAAATTGATGAAAGATGAAAACTGCCCTGTTTTCGACAAAATTTATAGTAGATATGTTTATTCGAATATGCTTCTGAAAAAATTGTGTGTTAGTTAAAAAAACAGTGTTTGTTAGAAAACAGATACGTCACATATTTCTGACTGCATCTCAAGTTTCCATTTTGACGTCAGTTCTTTTTATACAAGGTGCGGTTAACATATTTAACCAATAATAAAAACGCTGAAAAGAAATTCTTTAAAAAGTTTGCATAGTATGGATATCATATACATTTTTAACATATTTGACTTATTTTTAGGTTGTTCACAATTATTAAAACTTCTAAATGACAGCAATAGATAACTTAAATGTAGCAACGTTAACAACAACAACGACAATAATAACAAAAACAACATTCACCTGTACTGTAATTTCATAGTCGGTATACAATGCCTTTTCTCGACTTATATGTGTCCTTGGATTTCGAACGTCAATCTTTATAAACTAAAAAAAAGTGACATAATTTCAACAACAACATTTAAGACTCACGAGAAAAATTTAAAGTCTGTAACGAAGTCTTCTATGACACTAAGGATGTAAATACTAGTGTATACAGAAAGTGAGAACTGAGGTTCCATAAATTCGCACAATAAATAAATAAATAAATAAATGATTTCTAACCATAGTTTTAACAGAACAACGTTGTTCTACACTTTCAATATCACTATACATCATATGTCGTGGTTTACAACCTTTTCTTTCTCGGATTATTTAATTAAAATAGTAATATACCAAATATATCCTGGTGAATAACCGATATAATTAAATATCAAATCTTATAATAAAAATACCATTGGCAAGTTGTGAACACGTGTGTTACTTAGGAAAACTGTATGCTTTTATTTATTTTTATTTGATTTCCCAATTGGGAGTAAACAGAGAATGTTTAATCAGGACATTTTTTAGATGTGTTTAATTTTTATGCAAGTAGAGTACTAATGGAAGATCGACAATTGACCATATGATGCAAAACTATTTGAAAAAAAAAGATTAATATGACACATTGTATCATTTCATAATACGTTATTAATCCAATAATCAGACGTTACAGAAAGCATGTTTTAATCACTTATTTCACACTTATTTAATCTTATCATAACTTGGTAATGAATACCACTTCGTGTATTTTTCGCATTTGAATCATTACAATGTTACTATTTATAGAACTTACAAGTTTACAATGGTGCATGCAAAAGGTGTGGTAGTCATTCCATATCCCTTAATATTACCATCGGTAATTGAGTTGCTTAGTTTTCTCATATAAGTAAAAAAGACTAGCTCTTAGTCCCATTGAAAAGTTGGCATTAATAATGCAATATCGAAGAGTGAAAAATTAGGCGTTAAAAACCATTTATAGTCTTGCATATCGCCTGAAAGACACCCAAGCCAATAAATATCCTGATTAGATTCTAAATATTTAAATTTTTACACGTATCGCTACTTCTATAAGAAGCCCGGTCATGAATATCTGATAGTTTCTATGCCTATTTATGAAGTGGCTGGTCAAACGTACCATTTAAGACCGTTACAGCAATTCTTTTCAATTCTCTTCATAATCTTAAAACTGTTACGTGATTTCTGATCGATTTGCGTTTTGGTACAAATCCATTATGTTAATGAAAAGTGTACATGTAATATTTAATATAAAAGTCAATAATAAAAACTAGCTGTATACCCGTGTAAATAATAAAAAGTAAAATAAAAAGCGAATAAATAAATATGTGATTTGTGGAGACAAAATTGAGATGTTAAATTAAGGGCTTTGTTTAGTGCAAGAATATAGTTAACACAGAAAATAAGTTGAAAAATAAAATTGCAGAATAACAATTTTCATGTTAATTTTAATAAAATGATCATGTGTTTCGATATGAAATCCAATAAAATAAAACTTAAAAAAAACTTCTATCGTGTGTCTATCGTCGGCTATGTATCATAACCCAATTTATTTCATGACGTGCATTTTAGTTGCTAAGCAACAATGGACAATAAAGAAGGTGTGACTTTAAAACAAAACAAATCACATTCTTTTTTGTTTACAGTCATAGATAGTTCTGACTACACTTCCTGTATAACCTAATAAAAGAAACCATTTCCTAGTTCTTATTATACTTAAGTGGTTCTTCTGCTCAAGTGCTCTTTTTGCTTTGGGTTAATTAACGTCAGAAAAACACCTTTTTATGAATACTTCAGTTCTCCTTAAGTCAATTTCAAACTTATGTGTTCCTACTTCATTCTTAGGGGCTGGAAGTCCACTTCCAATGTTTTATGCTTACATTAAAGGATAGCTATTACTCTTCGTTTATTTTAATGTTTGGAATTTTAAGTCTCAGTATATTATTTTCAATGAAAAAGTGCATATACTACTTGATGTTGGGTCACTCAGTTTTTTGATGAATTTTTTTATTTCTGAATGAAAAAATATTCTTGTATATCTCTTGTTCTGGATGCATTATCTGGCTTGGTTCAAAAAAATGTACGACAGTAGGATGGTCTTGTAATTTGATTGCAATCTGGAGCCTTTGTATCAATCAAAGGTGTTCACTTAACTAAATTGAGTCTTTCTAGTTCCTTTACCGTGCTGGTTAAACTTATCAGGAGTGCACTAAGTTACGTCAAATGCTGTCAAGGATAACACCTAAGCGTCAACAAGGGAACGAGGTCCGTAAATACTGTTACGAGGGATGTGGGAAGTCGTTATCAAATTTATTGAGATGTTGATTAAATGATAGCACATCCCTTTGCTGTTAAAGATATTAAAAAAGTGTATAGCATGTTTGTGATGCCACTTATATTCATGCGATTACCAGAGGTTTAGGATTTAATTAATTCGTCCAAGATTAATTAAATGATATAACATTAATTGAATGAACCAAAACACGCGAGTCATTACAACTGTACTATAATATGAATAGGAATGCAATCAAAATTATTTTCACATGAAATTAACAACTAACTTTTAACTAGTAACTTTCATGGAGGACCTGATTGAATTACAAGACGTGCGTTCTATAGGCGTGTTTATATCTCTTTCATTTTTCCCTTGATGAGCTATGTCTCATAAGATCTGATTCTAGCTCTTTCGTGGTATAGTCATTTAAATGATTATTTAGCTACTGCAGCAAAACACAAAACTTTGAATATGATTCACGTAAATATGTTTTCATTTATTTTTTGGGAAGAAGACAAACTGTGATAAACTGTTTACATTTCTTTAGCATCGACAGCTATTTTAATCCAAGATAAAATGTGTAAAAGATAAATATTAAAATCTTGGATTACCCATAAGCCGAACTCCAAAGAACTCACAAGAACAATTTTGACACATTGCTACATATTTAGGCTGCTTTTTGTCAGTGCAAAATAATAACCAATAATTGAAAACGTGAATAAAATTTCAATTTTTATAACTTACCAATCTAGCAGAATTTTTCAAAATCAACTTGCTATTTATATATATTGACTAAGAAAATATTTAAGCAGAGCTTTGACATGAATCTAGAGGGACAATCTATTTCGTATCATATTTTACTGCCACTGTCTACAAAAAGGACTTACACAAGAGGAATAGTTAATTCCTTAAACTGACAACACTGTACTAAAAGCAGTGATTGTACAAAACTGAAAAAACAAACAAAACAAAAACAAAAACAAAAAGAAACAAAGAAATATACCGCACCGAATTGCTTCCACCAGCCATGATGTTCAGGGATCATTCTTTTATTTAAAAAAGTTAACTTGTAAATTTCATTTTTTTTTAAACACACAAACAAGAAATATCTAACGTTATTTACATTCACTGTCTACGTTTGTATTATAAGACAAACAAACCGTACGTTGTTTTGGATATTCTCCAGAACAGATTTTTTCTTTTTTATCGGAAGCACTTGAAGCATTTATAAAACGTCCACTTGATGGAAAACCACTTTAATATGATATTTATGTTGAAGTGTTTTGGCTTTTTATAACATAACGATTTTCTTAAATATTTTGCATAATTTGTGTGAGTTAAAACGACATTCTAGAATAATCATTGAAAACAATCACATTCCACTGTAACTACTTCAGTTTTACCTGAAACTTATGGAGCTGAAATTTTTAATCTTATTTTAACGGTAGCTGCCTTGCTACCTGTGACAGGAAGTGCATTTTGCTTTTAAAATTTGTCAGTATAATTTTTTTGTTCTTTTGTTTTTTTTCCTATTAATTATGAAACTTATAATAACTCATAATGATTGCAAAAGAAAGACTCAATCCGATTTTTTCTGCACGCGAAAAGGATAAAATAAGTAAGCTCTGTGTCTTAAAGACCTGCGTGAGAAAGATGCTCATATTTATATAGTTCCTGTATTGAAAAGCATTGTTGCTGAAAACGACTATATAATTTGTAATTTTTACCTCATGTTGTGAGAAAAAAATTTGAAACTGCAAAAAAAAATCTGTTGCGTGAGGTGTAATTGAAGTCAGGCTTCTGCAATGACGTCATAACAGCGAAAATAAGGTAATGACTGTTTGAGATTATCTTATTGGTCAACGTAACAAAGTGAAGCAAATCGCGTGTGCAGAAAAAAATGCTTCAACTTGAAAATTTGGAAAGAAAAGAGGTTGCATATTTATTAAAATTATAGTACATTAGCCATGAATAGGTGAACTTTTATTCAAGTGCGAAAGCGAATTTTGAAGACGGAAAGCAATCGCGCTCCTTATTATATCCTGGGTATTTTTCCCTGTGAATTAGAATACGGGACTCTGGTTAGATTTAACACGCCTTCTCGCAAATGGAATCTCAACCAGTGTTTCGTAACGGTCAACCGAATCCTTATTTCTTTTTAAACTCGTTAATTGCAGGATGCGAGGCTTCTTAATATTCTATCGTTCAAAACAGGATAAATTAAGATCGATAAGTAACAGATTTTGTTTCAACCACAATAAACAAAGTGAAGTTTCACCAGGAAACAAATATTTTTAAACGCAACCACAAATTCTGCATCGGAAAATAGATATAAGTTCATCATCCGTTTAAGGGCTATCTTAAATTACGACAATTAGTACCAAGTCTACTTTTTCTATGGTTGTTATTCATTGGGGACATTTGATTGGATGCATAGAATCACATAGTTTAATTCGATTGAATAACAAAATTTATATCTTGTCCTCATCACAAAAAATGCAAATAGTAAATATTCCCATAATTGCATCAATTGATTTTAAGGAAGTCTGTATTTTACATTGATGTCGTACGAATAACTTATTTAACTTCTTAACAGTTGCAAGGAATGTGAAAGAGATACTTTTTTGAAAGTCATGTTCACCCTTAAGGCTGCTTTCCACTTAGTTGGATCGGACCGGATTGGATTGGACTGGATTGCGGTCCGTTTCGTTTTTGAATTTCCACTCACGAAACAGGATCTTGGCGCGCATACTTTTTGTTATCCAATGTAAACAAATATGGCTGCCGTGAATATCCGTACATTGTTTCTTACTTTACTGATTAGAAAATACATATAGAGAAGACGAAGAAAACTACTATTTTTTGAGATCTTTAAAAGACCTCAGGCTTGTGTTCCATAAGACTGGATATGGCTGAATAATGTCAACAAGTTGTTCTTAAACTTCTGCATCATTTAAAGCTGCTTCCTCTTGTTGCTGCTCTTGAATAGCAGTTTGTGCAGGCTGTTCAAATTGGGGAGCTGAATATTCGATGAGACTGTTGTTACGTCCATTTAAAATTCTGTTAAAAATTTCTTCGTGGTTATCCATTACTTAACAAATAAATTTCCTTCTCTCAATATAGACGTTTTTTCGAATAAGCGCTATAGTGGCTGCCCTTATTAATTCAAAGTCACATGACCAGAAAAATACTTGTTCATCATTGGCTTAGACATCGATCCAGCCGGATCGATCCAGACCGATCCGGGAAAAGTTGAATGTTTTTCAACTTTTTCAGATCCATTTTGGATCGTTCTGGACCCAAAATGTGCGCAATTTGCGCATGCGTGGACTAAAATTCCGGTCCGATCCAGTCCAATCCGGTCCGATCCATCTAAGTGGAAAGCAGCCTTTACGCGCTCCTAAATAGCGTATGGGATCATACCCGCCTGTTAAACGCGAAAATCATCGAGCTTTACCGCGCCAACGAAACGAACACACGTGTCATTGTATTCGACACACCTCTTCATTCATATCTTTTATACGTCAGTTCTCACATTTTGTTATTTTATCAAACCTGTTGATAAAATTAAAAGCCTTCAAAGAAAATAGCAGATTTAGTAATCGATAATATCCGTTTCGAATCGTGAAATCTTTTGTTATTACTTTTTTCGTTTATTTTTTCTTTCCTCGTTTGTGTTTCTTAGGTCATTTTTTCGTCCCTTTTGCTAAATAGGTTAATAAATAAACACTTTTCTCTTTAATTAAAAACAATATCTAAAAATCTGGTTAATTTTTTTGTACCTGCGCACAATTTATCAAAAGGTTATTCTGTCAATTTCATGCATGTGTATCTTAGAATTAACTTACTAATGCTTATGGTCGATTTGTATATATTTTGAAATCCTGTCTTAAGAATTAAAGAATTTTAGGTTCAATAGTACTGACCAATGACTAGCCTTATTCTAGCAAAAATAATGAACATAAATAATAAATATTTGCTGATAAAAATATGAAGCATCGGATTAGCTATGTAATCCTTCGTCCGTGCTTGTTTTTTTTTGCAGTGGGCTGGTTGCAAAAAATAGCCTTTAGGTCCGTGAGAAAATAACTATCTCATTTGAATATACAAATATAGATGTAGCTAAGACTATTGAGAAAAAAGATATAAAGCACCTATTTATCAAAGCAGTTCAATAAAAATCAGTACATAACTGAATGAAATCGGCATGATACCAAGGATGCTATAGAAATCGTTTGTTTTTAAAGAGAAGGTAGCCTAGAACACGCACAGTTAAGGCTAAAATCGTAGCTTCTACATACTTAGCTACAGATAAATAAATAAAAATCCATGGAGCGATAATATTTATTAATTTCAAAAAGGCATATAGACATAAGTTAATTAAGAAAATGATTATAGGTCTCGAGAATACATATTAAAGACAATAGGGACATTTATATATGCAAGTTTAAGTTGTTTAAAGATCTATGATCCTGTTATCTGTAAAATAGAGCGGAAGCAGGACCAAGCTTCTGTATTAATTAAGAGTTATTTTTCATTATGGCTTATCATTTTACAACTTTCTGTCCTAAATTCGAGTTTGTAAACAAACACGTAAACACGCAAAAACAACAACAAGTAAACAAAGATTAATCATCTTAAACTTACCTGATTTTTGCATGATCGTGCTGTCGTCATCGCGTCCACATCAATCTCGTCTTCGGATGTATAATAAGAATATACGTTCCACCTCTCTAACATCCTCATAAAACTGTCTTTAGTCCACTAAATCTAAAAACGTGATTGACATTCTTTACTGTCTTCGTTTAAACATTTACTGAGTCAACAATTTTTTGTTTTACTGTGAAAATCATGTTTATTTATTTTGTTGGTGAGGTATGTTTACAGTGTTCTGTCAATTGGCATAGCATTCGATATGTGGATTAATTAATATACTTTTATGGTAATTACAACCTAATACGTAGATTAATCGCATACAACCTGGTTTTTCTCCGCTGATATTTTCTTTAATGTAAACCGTTTTTTATATAGTAACAAAAGAGCACAAGGAAGGAGAGCAACAGTAAATTATTTTTCGCGCCACTACTTGGTTTTTTGATTTACACAATGATGTAAAGCGTCAAAACCACGTGACTCCAAAACTGATAGTGCGTTTTTAAGATCTGATAATGCACATAAATGAAAGTTTAAAAGTAAAGCATGCTAATTTTAAAGAAAGAAGAGCACATATACTGTTAAAAGTATGTTACAATGTTTTTCCTTTAAAATGATTTCAACAAGGTTCTGTAAAGTCATATAGAAACCATGTCAACTACCATCCCACCACAAAACATAACACGGTCACTACGCACTAATTACTTTCTAAGGTCCGCGTGCATAGTGAAGTCAAGAATAGGTACGCTACGAAATACCTTACGTGGTAACAAATTTCAGAAGAGAACTTAATAGCATTCCTGACGGGCCTAGTATAGGACTGTCTTAATCAATCACTAATTTACTACCAATCAAATTATTCTAATTTAGAAACAAAAGTTATGTAAGGAATGCATGAAAAACTTTTATGATTTTCACAGGAAAGCTAAATAAATTTGTGGTCAATGAATACAGCGTAAAATTCGAAAGGCGCTTCCTGAAAAACGTTTCAGATTTATTTTGAATTTTTGTGGCATCCTTACGTAATATTATTGACAGTAAAATTATGTTCTTGATATAAAAATATATTTGGTATGTCAACCTGTGCTTATGACTATGCTTGTGAAAGTATTAATGAATCTGCTGATATATTTAAAGCGCAATAAATGCTTTCCGTATGCACCGTATGGACACGTTTTTCATAAAAACACCGAATTAAAAAGCACGTTTTTTATCAGAAGATTTAAAATGGCTTCACTACTTCTCAACAATTCCCACGAATGTATGTAAGATTGTCCGGGCATGAAAAAGAGTCAACAACGCTCTATTACTTTTTGAATAAACTTTGACAACTTTTTGTTGCCTAAATGTATGTTACATCATAAATGGTGTGTTAAAAAATGGCGTAAGATGCTTTTTGGACTTTGATTGACTCATACATAATTTACTTTTCGTTATGTTGCACCGCGATCACACAATGTAGGAGACACAAAATATAATTAAAGGAATAATACACCTTCTCTTCATTCTTTCCTGGATGAATTACCCTAGTTTGTTTAAATTACATGTTTGTCGAAACCAATTAAAATAAGTTCACATAGGCTGTGCATTATTTTCTTGTAATTCACACTCTTAACCAGTATGTATAGTAATTAGGGAATGAAATACAATGAAAGGTAGTGACCTCATCACAAGTCTTGATAACAAAAGATTGGGACTCGTGGACGTTTAAGCCGCATGTCTACAAGTGTATGTTGAAAATATCTCCCCAGCCTGGACAGACAATTCATACTAGAACAGGAAATTTCATTGGAGGAGTGATTACAAATTTGCTGGGATGGTTTTGAGCAATGGAAATATATCACGGAAAGGGTGTTTAATTAGCACCATATTAAAAATTAAAATCAGGATATTTCGTTGTCGAAAGACAATTTGTACAAACATTTAATTGGTACAACCCACCTTTACCTGCGTATGATGAAGAATATCCTCTTTGCATGCAAACGTATACAAAGTGTCGGGGAAGAATTAATTGTTGGGAGGAAAACATAAATTTTATATTACTTCATCACTGATAATTTCTTTATGTAGAATAAGGAAATCGTTTTATTTTATACATGTAACAACTTCTCCTTCTTCCGAATACAACTTAACTTTGAAGTAGGAAATATTAAAAAAATATCAACACGTTTTATTCCTCCTAAAAATATTTTCGAGATTAATTTAAACGAAGGCTTGTCTCCAGTAACTAAATTAAATAATACTTAACAGTTAGAATTGGCACTCTGACAGAATCTGATTGCAACAGAGAGTTTGAGGTGGAATTTTTTAAAACGTGTGTACAATAAAACCTTGAAACCCCGCCCTTATGGTTAAGCGGAAAGAGAATTTTTTAACCAATAAACCACTACTTACATATATTAACGAGAAACGAAGTATAATAAATGGCCTTTGTATATACAAGACTGCCAAGCTTGCAAAAAATGCAAGACAAAGAAAAAACAGATGAAAATAATAATAATTTTATACTCCTGTGAATTTTTAGTTTATAAATATCACCATTAATCTTGACTGTGTGTTGTTATATATTAGATTATCATGAAAAAAAAATTTATTAGATAATCATAAAAATAAACATATAAAAAGGTACGGACATCATTTAAGGGGGCGCAAACCGGCCAACATGTTGGCCAACATTTTGACCAACATCGACTGACCAACATGTTGGCCAGTTTGCGTTAGGCGCCAACATGCTCAAAAAAAAATCTCAAAAAATGCTGGCCAACATTTCTTAAATATTTAATAAATGTTGGCCAACATTTCCGCCAAAATTTTCATGTTGGTAGCATGTTTGTCGGTTTGCGCTGGGTAACCAACATGTTGGCCAACATTTCGACCAACATGTTAGCTTTCGAATGTTTTAATTCGAATTTTTTAAAATTCGAACTCCAAATCGAATGTTCTTAATTGATTCGAATGTTTATATATATTTTACATTTGGCGGACATGTCCTTATAGCACTCTATTCATTTCAAAATGGCTGACAACAAGGAAATAAATAATTCATAAACGATTCATAGGTCATTCTCATCATTTCCCTGTAACTTTTTGTGTCTTCAGCCAGTAATTCCTGTACTAAGTTGGTGTACAGCCCTTCGCTGTTTCTTCTTCGAACCCATTTTCTTGTAGGACCACGTCTTTTTTTGTCGTCGTCATCAAGCAAGAGGACGAGTGCCAAACAAGCAGCAGCTTCAGACTCTGACATCCTTCTTCATTGGAAGTCAAAAACAATTGAATGAACATTTCGTAATGTTGGCTACTTGTTTTTTTAAAAAATATACGCCAACGCAAACCGTACCAACATGTTGGCCGAAATGTTGCTCGAAAATGTTGGCCAACATGTTGGCCGGTTTTGCGCCCCACTTTACGCATACGCTGACAGACGATAGCTACATTTAAAAAGCATTAAAAATATTAAAAAAGCAATTAATAAGTTAAAATAAAAACTGAAAATAAAACACTAAACAGCCAACTACACCGTTTGATAGTGAATCGTATAAGATGGTGGAAATACGGACAACTTAATGTCAGATACTCTCATTAGTGAGTCCACAGAGCAGATTTTTTTCACTTAACAACATCTTTTAATATTTATTTAATGTCTAATCTGTTAAAAGTCTTTAATGAGTCTAAAAAGTTTGAAGTTAGAAATGACCTAGCCGAGAGGAAAAAATACGTCTATAAGAGCCCGCGCGGTTATTATATTTTTGAGGTCTTAAACTGGGTTTTAAATCTCGAAGGGAGGGGCGCTTATTCCAGATGGGAAAACATTTTAAACGGAGGAAATTTCAACTGACATATTTAAAATCGATAAATTACTTTTTTTTAGCGAATTTTTTTAACCTTACCTGATATAAATACGGTTCAACTGCATTGCTCATGGTTTCCCCTTCACCATTTTATCAACGATAATATATCGAAGACAGATTTAATCAAACTGTTATAGATTCCCGATAAGATAAATATAAACCTCTAAACTTAATCTTTTTATATAACTTTTAAGTACTTGTAAGTATGCCTCGTCATAACTTCAGATGTTAGATTGGAAGTACTTTCAGTTTCACGTTGTATGACGTAGGAGAGATAGACATAAAAAATGATTTCAAAGTGAGAAAATAGAATTGCTTCTTTTTTTTTTACTGTTCCATTTCTTTCTTTATACCATCCCTTGCTATCCCTTCCTTATTTACTGCATTTTTTTAAAAAAAACTTGGTATTTCATGAAGCAGTAAGACTATTTCCTTAGTAAAAAGCTAAAAAGCAGAATGTTATAACACAGGGTAAATACTGTTAAAACCTCAGGGGCATTTCGTAGCTATAGAACCCTAACAAATTTATGAATATTTATCTCGGTTTTAGACATTAAAAATGTCAGTCAAACTTTCCTCGTTATAATAGTACGAAATTAGAATAGCGGAAAGTTAATGTCGACCACGCTAATAAACGAAGGCGTTTAATTTAGGCAATTTTCCCTAATTACAATCAGCTGACTGAATCTGTTCGTTTTAATGATGAAACAACCATATTTGTCGATGCGAATATTAAATTATAAACCAACCACAACCGCAGAGATATCAACTTTCTACTGAAAGAAGAATACAAAAAAAATGGCGTCGAAGTTATAATGAGATTCTCTTAAAGTATCATTGTATATTGCCATTAAAAAACTAACGGGTCGTTAATTTTTGACTGGAAGATTTTTTGATGTCTGTTTTGCGTGTTTTCAAAAGTATGTGATAAATATTATAAAATAATGCCATAAAACACACTTCAATATATTAAGATTTATTCCGATTAGCTCAGTTTTCATTTTTTTGAAATTTTGCAACTTCCATTAATTGTAATGAAATTACTTCGAGAAGTTTACATGTTGTCAGAAAAAGTTATAAATCATATTTTATTAGATGGAACTTCATCGGTAAATGTAACAGTAAGTCTTGTTACCTTAGGATGATTAATTTTTTCGAAGGTCACTAATTTTATCCACATTCATAAAGGTTTTTCTTTATTCCAGATAAGGTCAACTTCAACACCATGCAACACACTGCTTACAATCTGAAATGATATTTGCGTCAAAAGTAGAAAACCGATTTACCTTTTCCAACCCATTATTAACAGAACTTAGATATGCATCTGAACTATGCAATTGTTAATCGAGCTGTAAATAAGTAGATCAATCTAATCACAGCGAACTGTCTCATTGAAGACATAAACACACATTAAAACGGAAATTTCAGACCCCGACGTCTTGTTTTTGAATGGCATAGTACATTGTAACTAAGCTTTTCTCTCACCCACCAAATCTTTTTACTTTGCCACACTACTGATATATAAGAGGAAGTAGAGTGGACATTTTAGACATTAACTTAAGAAATTCCTCGGTTTCGACATGGCTTTTTTGACACCAAACAAAATTTTCCTGTACATACAGAAAGACATCAATCATATAAAATACCATTACTTCTTCCAAATTTTGACAAATCATTTTACAGCAATGCTCATCAATTCGAAGTGTCGCTTCCTTATGAATGATAGATTTTTAAATTACAGTGACAAAAATTCCTTCGTGACAACGCGTGGGTTGACACACGCCTTAAATGCAAATCTGAAATAATGTTTCGAAACTTTAAATATTGTATATTCCTCATAGCTGTGTGTTCAAATATAAATAGTTGCTAAAAACATATTTGTAAACCAATAGGTATGTCAATTTTAAAATCGTTGCAATTATAACAAAATTGTTTTTAGGTGAAAGTCTTCAAGCCTTAAAAATGTTAATTAATACCTTGCAAATCTTATCTACGTCAATATGAAATGAAACGTGAGTTCCTTGATTGATTTGGTTAATATGTTCCAATTTAAATTCCTATAAGAAAAAAAACTTTAATAACCCTATGTTTGCAAAAATTTAACATCGACGTAAGAGTAACATAGCGATGTTGTATATCATTTCTAACAACGTTTTAAGCTACTGAGAAAATTAGATTAAAATAATGATTTGTTCGTGGACGAGTTGATAACACCATCAAAATAGTTAAACTGCACCTAACAATGCATCCAGCTAAGATGCATTGTTCTCCGAAATTCTCATTTAGTTTTACACTATACTTACAAAAAGTCAGACATTAACGTTCACAGTATTGAATATATACTTTCACATGACCAGTTATTTAACATTGATTGCAAATAACAAACAGACTGGTTCTGCATACACTGCACTGGATAATGTTCATTCACCAAGAGAACCTTAAAAACCGAGGAATAGTTTAACATCTTCCCTCTAACCTTCTTATGAATTACACATAATGTCTTCTTTATTTGCCATCTCTCTTGCCATCTTACTTCTTTAAATTTCTTTTTTTGTTTATCTGCACTTAAATATGCGTGGTGTAGTGCATATATTTACAATTTTCTAATAAATGCGAAATTAATGTGTATACATAAATGTCATAAAAGGGAACGTATATCACATTAGCACTATCCACTCCACACAGGAGTTTTCATTTCTATCAATGATGGAATTTTTAGTGGCGCAAAAATTATTTGACATCAGATGTTTAAATTCTTATTCTGATCTAAGAGCCTAGTGTAGATTTTTTTAAACTTTTTTTAGAGACTATCTTCATTTATAAGACTTTGCTCGGAGGCAAAAAGATGACTTATCAAGTTATTCAAACATCACGAAGCATGGATTAGATATTGTGAAGAAGATATGACACTGTATACTGAACTAATATATTTGTCAACAAATTCAGTTGTTAACGCCGCTATATCAATACACTTAACAGACGCGAAATAACTTTCACACTTGTACTTACATTAAGTTGTATATAAATCTGAAAAAAACAACAAAAAATTGTTACGTTTTACTCATGCTTGTTAACATTTCAAATGTCTGTTAAGACAGCCAACGCACTGACGCGATGGATGAGTCACGTGGTGCCATGTACTGTTGAACAAACAAGGATTACCTTAAGCTATTTAAGAGAGGCTACAGCTGGCGAAAACAAGACCCAAGAATGCTTCAGCACTTACGTCAAATGCTTCTAGTCTCACGAATATTATTCACTGGTTTACGTATTGCTAAAAGCAATTTATTTCCTTGGTCATTCTTTGTGAGTCTTTTTGAAGAAAAATCCCAAAGATTTTCTCGTGATATACTAAAACTTAATAAAATTGTTCTCTGTTTACGAATACTAAATCAAAACTTTTTACCTGGATTAAAAAAATAGACAACTTAATTAAACAAGACAGTTTTCCGTTCGGTTTTTCCACTCTTTATATTCCAATTAAATGTATTAAAATCATTTTTTTTAAAGTATAAGGTTTTCCGCTATGACTTGTTTTTGGTATCACTGTTATAATCTCAGTGATACAAATTTAATATTATGTTATATTTTATAACAATTAATTTTATAAGTTATTAATATTGTTGTTATATTTATTGTCAGCATTGTCATCAACATTGTTGTCAAAATTTTAAAAAGGAATAGCTACGTTTCTTATTATTTTCGATATATATTTTGATTTTGAAGTTCTTGTCAAAAATTAATGTAGCTAAGAAGAGCTCTCAATTTAAGATACATAAAACGAGGCCTAAAAATTCATTTTAAGAAGGTGAATGTTTTTAAAAAAATTCTCGGTCGAAGGATCCCACCATTGTGCGTCCTCCAACATCACAAAATGATACCACTCCACTTCCATACTTGTGCCAACTTTACTTAATTCGCATCATCCCAAACAAACTTATTTAGTTCTGAAACTTCTCATGTTACTAACAAAAAGTCGCATGACGCGTTCATAAATTTCAAAATTTTAAGTGATAATAGATTAACTAAAAAGAAGCAAAGTAGTTGCAGATGGGAAGGCAGGATTAGTTAGATGTGTTGCTAAATATATATCAGCGTAAATATAAATAGATGGAAATTTTAAAAACTACGTAAACAAAATTTGAGGATCTCTTCGTTAATTTTTGATACTATACTGTCAATTAAAAACAATTGACTACACTGTTTAGCTTAGTTCCCGTATAATTGAAAAATCGCCATTAGTAACCCAGCATTGATACATGATATATTTCGTTACTCAATCTATTTTAAAATGCAGCCGCAGACAATTTATCTTTAATAAAAAACACCCTGAATTATTATGGGTACATCCTTTTATTTTGTCAAAAGACGTCTGAACACCTTTTTGTTATTTTGTCACTATCTTCCGAAGTGTGTAGAACATATTTCCGATGATATTTAGGTACATTAGTGGGATAATCATTCAGCCTAAATATTTTTAAGACCTCATTTGTCGGTCCTAATTTTTGTTACCTCTTCAAAATTTCCTCATTTAAAAAAATTGTGCCATCAAATAATTTGGACCATTATCAAATTTTCGTTATTGGTTCACAGAACGTAAAAAAAAACGTTAATGTCACGTAACTGATGTGAGTGAATTTAGTGCAAGTGTGGATTTCAAGATTACCGGGAACTTCTTGAAAGTCAAAAACATATTTTTTGCTAAACGACCTGACAAGCTGCTCTGTTATAATAAAAACGTAAACGGTTACCATGGAAGCATGTCGCAATTATGAAAAACCAAAGCAAGACCAGCTATTGTTTTACCATCTTGTGTTGCATTGTTCGTCCAAGATATAAATTCATAACACCTCAGAACATTTTTTTATCGCCATGACTTCTTGCAGAGTATGAATAAAAACGTTACAGAGAAACAATCGAAATTGAGAAGGAATTTTCAGAAAAGTAGTAATGTCATATCATATACATATGTTCGTATTTAAATTGAATAGAATCAATAACAAATTGAAGATGAAAGAAGGAGAAAAGAAATAGCGATGTGCAGAAATATATTCACGAAAAAAAAAAAAAAAAAGCTTGTATAGGTGTCATCCACAATAACTGATGCACAATTAACACACGTACACAGGCGCTGTCACGCTCATAAGACATGACTAAGAGTAAAAAAAAAACACTTTGTCCAAAGGTAGTAAACACCTTTATGTCTATGTAACAAATAAATGTCTTGGACAGAACACTTTTTGCTTGCGAGAACCGTGTTGTCGTAATCGAGCGAAAACGAGATTGAAGAGCGTAACTTAAGACAGAAAAAAAGTTGTATGATTCTACACATTTTGTCGACCTTGTAATATCTTTGACTTGCGTTTGAGAGAGGTCATTCTTGGTTGATAATTAATTTACTCCTAAAAGCTCTACATCAACCTTGTATGCAATATCAATACCATCACATTCTAATTTACATTTTAGTAGGTGAACTTTTTTTATTAAATACAGTAGACAACTATATCTTACCAAGGATGTTTCCGCCTTTACTTGCTATTAAAACAACGAGCCTTGTTAGTACCCTTAGCTACTTATAAATACAATCTCCTCAGCGCTTTTTAAGAATGTAAAAAAATTCTCCTCTGTATGTAACTTTTGAAACACAGCTGATCAAGTTGCATTTTTAAACCAATCAAATCAAACAAGGTTTTTCATGCAGTGGTTTTAAGAAACAATAACAAAATTCAGTAAAATAACTTACTATGACGTCACAAGACAGGTAGATAGACAGGAAGTAATGGTTTAGCATCCAAAAAAATTGGAGTATTTTCCTTTTATAAGTGGATATCTTATCTTAGTACAACGTTACATGTTTTAAGATTAAATTTTGTAACACAGATGCACTCATAGGAGTCTGGTTACTAGATGGTATCAAAATATGTTACATCCTTTACAGATCACGTTTTTCCTATGAAAATTGATCAATATTATCTTCTTAAATTCTTGCATGCTATGGAGAAAAAGTTATCCCGCAGGTCAACCATAAAATCATGCTCATATTCAGCTTCACACGTGATTCCACGCATAACTGTCCATTTCCGCAATACAACCGGATGTCGCACCCAGTAATGTTACACGAGTTTGCACAGTTTGCTATAATAAAACGCATCAATTTTTGTCTATTGTCTAGGTTTATCCACACTATTCGCTCTATAATATCTGGAAATAAATTCACAATCCGAAGTGAGGAGATACAAGTGTAATTTCAGTGAACACAGGAAGGTGACTCCCACATCAAGTAATCAAATCCAAATTGTCTAAAAAAGCGCCTGTATTATTCTACGTTTCCATGGTGACAAATTTTGACTCTACTTTTTTAAACAAATCTGCATCTAATCTTTTTTGTTTACTTGGTAATTCACCGCGGTCATAAATTTTCATAAACGTGAAAGTTTGTTGTGATGTGTAGCCTCAAGTAGTTTAAGTTTATTAAAGAACAAAACGAAGCAAAAAAAAATCGAATATAAAAAATAAAAAAAGGAAATTTATAAAACCAAACTGGTTCCCAGGCCTTATTTTTATACTCTAGATAAAAACTTAGCATGAATATCAAAGACAAGACGTGCAGTACTTGATTCGACAAGTCAATGCTTCATTTTATCTTGAAAATATCAATACCAAATGTTCAGTTTGTAGAATCCTTTTGAATGCTATCAAATTTTCTACTACTTATTTCTTAAGCAGTTGTAATAACATCCACTCTCATTTTCGCATTTAGACCGTCCTCATTAAGAGAATAACATTTTGTCTAAAGAATGCATTTTCATAACACATTACAAATTGAAAGAGTTTTTTACATATCTTTGACCAACAACAGCTACAAAGAGAGTTGTCTGAGACAAAATTTAGCTCTAAGAGCTTTATTATTGTCTCAAGAAGGTCACTTCAACGAAATGAATGGGACAAAAGCTGAATAAAAAAGTCTACGAATTAGAAAACTGCTGTGTAATGCCGATAGATACATTTTTCCTTTCAATGCCCTACGCGCGTGAATTGATGCACGTGTTAGAGAAATTAGATGTCTGCATTTCTCTTTGGGTGGAAAAATAACAAAAGACGTACAATAAACTGGATGTAATTTGTCACAGTAGATTGATGAAGCATGCATTTCTGGTATAGTTACATTGAAAAAGAAAACATCATCCATAGGATAGTCAGTAATAAATTGTCTGCCTCGTCCAACAACAATCCAAGATATTTATGTGGTTCAAATATTCTGTCACAACAGCGTCAAACGAAGACCAAAAATTTTTATAAGGAAAATATGAAGTTTAATAAAACATGAAACTTGCATTTCTTAATTATATAAGCTAAGATTGATAACAATTTGTATATCATCGAGATAATAGCATTGTCTTTAATGTACGCCTCATTAACCTTGACCCCCTGTTTTCTTCCTCGATTATTAAATTTTGTTTTAAATGGTATTCTCAGCGTTAAGAAAGAGTAAACGAGTTTTTCTGAAATTGAACTAATTTGTGAAACTGACACTTGTTTTTTTCGGTCCGAGTGCTTCTTATGTCAGAAATTTCAAGTATGTCAATTTCCATAACACCTTAACCTCTGCAAATATATCTTAGAGTTTGTTCTCGTCTAGCGAAAAATTTCGCTTGAGCGGAATAATTCGCGCGTGGTTAATGAATGAACGATTTCCATCTTTATGTTGAAGATGCGCGACTCTAGGAATGGTATTTTAAACAAAGAAAAAGATTTATATGTCGAAACGAATGCTAAAATTGTTGATATTGATATTGTTCTTGGCGGAAAAAAATAAATTGAAAACTGTAGCTAAAATCTAGCTTAAATCGAGCACAAATCTAGCTTAAATCGAGCACAAATCATAGGACAAAATCACATTTTCCTTTATATACTTTTCGTATGTTAAACCATAGTCACAAGAAAAAAAGATAGTCTAGCAACAAACAATAGGCCATTGTTCTATGTTTTTACGGCTGAACTATAGTGGCTCCCAAACCTCCGATCCTGCACAGAAGTTCAAAATGGCGCATTTTTTGGGTGTTGTGTGTACTTAGTTTGGTGTTTTTATTTCGACTTTGGGTGTTTTTCGTACAAGATTTTACTATGCCTGGTGAAAATTGTGCTATATATGGATGCTCTGTATCGAGGAGAAATAAAGACATCAGTATTTTCAAAGTTCCGTTGCCAAATAATGAAGTAAACAAAAAATGGGGAAAGGAGCTCATCAATATCATCACGAAATATAGGGAGGTAGATGACGAGCTGAGACGTCGCATTTCCACGTTCAAATTGTTTATTTGTGAACGTCATTTCTCGGAGGATCAAATATGGGTTTACCCAACTCGAAAAAGTTTGAAAGAAGGAGAACTACCACATCTGAATCTTCCACAAAAATCTGGCAATATTTCGACCTTAGCCTCTCCACCTCGATCGAACACTTCGATACAAAAACGTGAAGATTTCCAAATTTTACAAGATTTTTCACCACCACCTTCTCCAACCACCATATATAGAAATTTTGTTGACTTCAGTCAACGTGTTTCAAAGCTCTCGTTGGGTAGATGTTGGCATATTGACACTCAAGACTCACTTGTTGTTGTTACTTGTTTATCACCAGACCACATCATCCCAAAATTTGAAATATTCATTGATCGATCCCTTTCATTTTCTTTAAGAATATTTGGATGGATGTTACCAGATGACCATGATTTGCATATCTTATACAAAAAATCCTTTCTTAATACAACACTCTCCAATTTCATAAAAGAACTCAATAGTTATGAATTATGTATTGGTATCACCGCTCCAGATTGCAATAATAGTAGAGAGACAAACTTCCAAAAGCATGTCATTCCTAAAAAATTCAACTATCTAGACTATCAACAAAAGTCCTTTCAGTCAAATCTCCATCAAGACCAGTATTTTCGTTCAAATATGTGTCGTATGTTAATTCTATCACCCAAACCTAATCCTTGTGGAAAGTGTACATCGCATAACATTTCATTCAAATCAGCTACTGTCCGTAAAGAAAGGAAGATGCTTGAACCTGCAAAGTTGAAAGCACCAATCAAGTTCACATCACCGGACCGTGTCAAATTAACCCTTCAGAGTCAGCGTTTGGAATGTAAACAACTGGCAAGCCAACTGTCTGAAATGAAAGCTGCTATTCAAGCACATGGTGGTAATGTTACTTCTGAAATGAGCTCTGATTTTGTAACCTTATTCAGTGGATGTGATAAAAAAAATGTACCACCTTTTATGAAATTGTTCTGGGAGGAGCAGCAAAAATATCTCCAATCTTCATCACCAACCAGTGTCAGATATCATCCAATGATCATAAAGTTCTGTCTTAATCTTGCTGCAAAGTCTTCTTCTGCTTATTCAGATCTCAGATATGACCCTAAAACTGGCAGTTGGTTCTTCCTAGCCTGCGAACACTTCGTGATTATAGAAACTACATACGACCAACAAGAGGATTTAATCATGAAATCATCAATGATCTAGCAAAAAAAACTGCTGCATTTTCAGACATTGAGAGATATACCATAATTCTGTTTGATGAGATGAAAATACAGGAGGATTTAGTTTGGGACAAGTATACTGGTGAACTCATTGTTTTTGTTGACCTTGGTGATATTCATACAAATTTTGCCACACTCAAATCTGTCAAAGAAATTGCTACTCATGTTCTCGTGTTTCTTGCCAAAAGTGTTGTTAATCCTCTTTCATATAGTATTGCAACATTTGCTACAACTGGAATAACTTCCTATCAAATCATGCCTATATTTTGGAAAGCTGTTCTTTACCTTGAAAAAATAAATTTGAAAGTTATCGCTGCAACAGCTGATGGTGCTTCTCCAAATAGACGCTTTTTCAGAATGCATAGGCATTTAGATGGTGTCCATGACAGTGATGTAGTTTATCGTACTAAGAATATTCATGCTAATGATGGTCGATTTATCTATTTTTTTGCTGATGCTCCACATCTCATCAAAACATCACGCAATTGTCTGTTTAATTCTGGTTCTGGTCGAGCTACCCGTTATATGTGGAATAGTGGATTTTATGTTCTTTGGAGTCATATCACACAACTCTATCACAATGATCTCGAGAGTGGTTTGAAGGAAGGAATGAATTTTTATTGTGATTTTTAGCCATGTGTAATGTTTTTTTATCACATGTGTGGCTATAAAAATAGCCATTGTGGCAGATTTTATAGTTCATGCCCGGAACTAGATGAATCAGTGACCCATGTCTTTGCTGCTACTGGCTTTTTTAATTTCAGTTCTCAATGATCTTTTCTTTGCAAGTTTTTTAGCAGCCTTATGTTTTTCACGTATGTCTCTAGCATAGGAAAAGCTGCGAACTCTTGTAAACATAGTAAGCATGTGTTCCAGAAGATTCATACTGACTTCTTTACTGACTTGTGGATCAATGGTATAACAGACACTTTTGAAATTGGAAAGTACAGAACAGTTTTTGAGCATATTTTTAACAAGGTCTTGACAATTTAGTGTTGTGCTTAAATTTGAAGTTTTCAACCGAAACATTTTTTCACATTCTCGAAAAAGTTCTTGTATTTGTTTGTTCACTCTCCACAAGCCACCACGGTCGCGTATATTGATCAATGTCTGTGAATCATCACAGTCAACTTTGCATGCTTGTAGAATTGATACAGCCTGTTTGTTGAATTCACTTTGTTGAGACTTTTTCGAAAAACGGAATTTTGTATAAAGCTTGTGAACGATAAATCCAGCCACATATTGCAGGCTTTTTGTTCATTCTCCGAGATAGGTGTTACAGCTTCAGTTACAGAATCGACAACTTTATCATTACCCGAAAGATGAATTAAAACATGATTTGCAAGTTCTGTTAGAATAATATTGCTCAAAGTAGTGTCCTCAAATTTTGATGGAAGCAAGTTATCTTTCAATAGACCATAAAAGTTTGCATAAAAATCTTCTGCATCACCGTTATACTTTCCAATGATTGGCTTCAGTTTTTCCCAAAGTTTGACCGCATCATCATTAGAAACTTTGAAATCACGAAACACTTCCCTGGTTGATTTGGGTAAACATTGATCACCAAGGCATATCTCAGCACTCTTCGTGATAAGTACTTTCAACTTCAAAGGGTGTAGCTTTTTCAAAATTTGTTCTTCTTTAGTAAGTTTTGGTAATGAAGGACCAGCATTCGTCGATATTTCAGGAGTAACTTCAGTAGTGTGTTTGACATTGCGATGTCTAGTCAGGCCACGTTGTGATTTACAAATTTTATCACAATCCTGACAAGGATACCCAACTTCTTCGTAAGCTTCCACTTCCGTTATCACAGCATCTAATTCCACATTAAAATCCACATCTTCATCAAGAAAACCGCCTTCAAGTAACTCAAATAAATCATCAAGATCTTCGCCTGCAAGGTAGTCTCCTCCTGCATGCGCCGCCATTTTGAACTTCTGTGCAGGATGAGCGGGCCGTCCCAGGCTGATTGAGGATAGTTCGCGTAAACAATGCCGACGGTCCACGCAACTAGACTATCTTTTTTTCTTGTGACTATGGTTAAACTTGATTCAAATATTTAGCATACTGTAAAGAGTAAAAAGGTGTTTTTTCGAATCATTACTTGTTGCTAAAAAGCTTAAAGGAATAATGCTGACTCGACTCCTATATACACTGTTTTGATTGGTTAAGAGAACTTTCCCCACAAACAAAAGTAGAATAACTTTTTCCAATTTAATTTTGTTCCAACAGCTTTGTACTGGCATACACAATTAATAATTAATGTTATAGAGAGAAATTTATGCAGCACTTTGATGAAAAATAACTTTTGCTAAAATTGTTCCCAGGCATAAATTATCCACAATTATTTCCAATTATTAATGAAAATTAATTAAACAAAAGAATAATTATCTTTTGAACCAATCAGTGACACTAAAATTATATAAATTACGTAACGATACGTTGGATTTCTTAAAGGAAGTTTGACTTGATTCCTAAACTTCGAAAATTTAACTTTCTTATCTATTCCTTTATCAAAACATCCAAATGGATAAATAAAAACTTCTTCTTACCCCTTTTGCTTTATAAACTTTGTATATGTTTTTATGTTTTGTATTTTCCAATCTGCTAAACCTGAAGATGCTATTTTCGTAAAATATCAAATCCAAACCAATTTCTTCCCACAAATTGTTTATAATCGAGTGTAAAAGTCATCAGATAAACATTGCAGTAATTAGTATAAGTAAAAAAAAATTATTTACGATACAACTCTTGTATTTGTCTGACCATACATACATTTTTCTGACTGTCTAGCTTATGTTTTAACCATCGTATAAAAAAACGTTCAATACCTATTTGGTTTATATACACAACCAAAAATGTGATGTCTGCGGTTCTCAAGTTCCAATTTAAACCCGATTAAATTTATAAGCGGAAATCGTTAAATTAATTTGGCTCATTTTTTCATCTTTAAACTTTTGTGGCTGCATTGTTTTTTTTTGGCCTGCTTTTTACACGTTGTATACTCATTACAAAACGCTACATATAATTGCATGAAGAAAAATGTTGAAGCAGGAAGAGAACAAAATTTAGGCACAACCTTTCTCTGCCTTATTTTTCCCATTGTAAATGCATAGTAAAAGGCAACCTCGTCCCCCGGGTCTTGTCGCCCCTGAGCCGTTATTACGGAGTTGAAATTCATTAAAAAGACAAAATGCCATGGGAACGAGGTTGGGTAAAAATGCGTTGAGTAAAACTGCCTGAATGCGCGCGAGGAAGCGCAGCGAAACTTGTGAATTACATATTGTTCAAAAATGCACGACTTTCCCGCTGCGAAAAGGTTAAAGATATATATTGTCAGGTAAAAACATAGACGCTAAATATCCCGTGAACGACATTAAAACTGTGGTAAAGGAAATTAAAGTTTAATTACACGTCATAGTTTTTATGGAATCTCAATCTCCCTCGTTCGTATGATTCTGATCTTGGAAACAAACTCATTATGCTAATTTCATAGTATCCCGTGACAAATAATAATTTTAGTCGAGACATGTTTCGCCATTATCAAGAGATGCAAATTTGTCATCGAATTAGTGAAAGTCGATTGTTGCAAAATAATTTTTCAAGATAAGTAACCGCGTCGTTTGAAAACATTTAAAGTAGGCGGACTGAATGAGCTGATAAATCTGGAGAAAGAAAATTATGGTTTTGACCTTGTATTGAGTTACACCTACTTACCCCACGTTTTTTATGTTATTGGTAATATATCTTGTAAACAAAACCAGTCCCTTATATCGTTATAATTAAAATATTCACTGTCCGTCTCGGTCTTTAGGCCATTTTTTAAGGGTGTTTTTTAATCGAATACACCATTATAATCGCACCTATAAATTATATAATAATGACCCCCGCCCAAATACATTTTGTTACTTCTTGCTAACAGGCGGGTGTAGGGATGAAAGAAAGTAGCGATGTTGGAAATATGTACGACAGCGATCTTTCTTGAGATTTTTCACGGGTTAACGACTAGTCTAGTTATAAGAGACTAGTCGTTATTACAGGGTGTAGAGTAGATTGTTAAATGCGGTACATAAACACAACTATTGACATGATGCCAATGTTGCCTGGTGGGAAACGATATAATATCGTTGCTCACTGCGCATAGTTCTGCAGTTACTATTGATACAGCTATCAACTGAAGTCTTGCTAAAAAAGGGTTTGGGTGCATTTAATGAGCTCTTTGATCAGCTACGTTCTGGTCATATTTTATGGTAACTTTAAGATAACACCTTAATTTTGCCATGCACTTTTCGTATAAATGGTTGCTATTTGCGAGTAATCGTTCGTTTTTTTATTAAGCGTCAAGAATATTAAGATCTTTTTTTTTTCTCGACTTAAATGGTATCTCATTCACGTCTCTATCAGATACGACCTTCTTCGCAAAACCTTTTTAGCTAAAACTTTTGCGAAAGAATCATTTGCGGTTTCGCGTATTTTATCCAAAAGAAATCGCGGAATTAAATTTTGCGAAATATCAAGGTTTTCTTAGTGCGAAATTTTATTTCACGAAACTCCAAAATATTTAACGCAGTCAGAGACCCTTTAAATTCCTGTCATTTGAAAAATATTGATAAATTTTTCCGATCATCAACAAAAATCCCGCGAAATCTGCTTCTCTAAACATAAAGTAGTCCCTCGTAAAAACGTTAAAAATATCATTCATGAACACCCTAACAACGACAAATTATTCATTGAATATATTAGCCTTGAGACTGAGGGTAACGAAAACTGTTGCATAAATAGAGTCTGATGATGCTAAAAAGTGTTGGTTCTAAACAACGTGTTGAAAAATTTAAAGTGATGTAATTTAGTTTCTTAGTGGCGTCAAATGTAGCAGTTAATATGTTCATCAATGGATACCGCATCAACCTTTGGACTTACAGATCAATTTAATGAAGCTGATTAACCTCAAGGGAATGATGGTAAAATAATGTATATAATTGTGATCTGTATTCTTAATAATTTTTTATGCAATGCATGGTTCTTTAGAAATAAAACACAAACTTTTGACAAGGAAGTGATTTTCTAAGACCGTTCTTCTAAATGCGTTAAACTAAGAACACCACGAGTTCTCTTTTTAACGCCAGCAGCTTTTGTTTCATAATGTGAAATTTAGTTGCAGTGTTCATCAGAGAGTGGCGTTTACGAGAGGGCAGTGTTAATGCAACATATTAAGAAAAGAATACGCAAAACTATGCATAGAACCAAATAATCAAAAACAGAAATGCATTCAATTACTTTATGCTAGCGCATATGGGTCAAATTAAAACGTGAAATATAGCACACATTGCTTCAGACGAGAAATTCAATGAATAAAATAAAAAAATAAAAAATATTAATTTTAATGTTATTAATGTTAAGATATTTAGCGAAGAATTATTTTCGCGAATGTATTAGTAGCTGCTATTTTAAATTTCAATTTATTTCAGGGCTATTTATTGAGGCTGATGACTATTATTTTTAGCAACCACACACAAACAAAAAGAAAGAAGAAAAAAAATTAATCGAGAAAAATAAGAAAAGAAAAAAACTTTTTCAACAATTTTGCAAAGATTAATTTTTAAGAAATTTTCGCAAATCGTGAAAATCAATTACTCAAATTAAGGTAACTAGTCGTTAGCCCGTGGAAAAATCCACGGGTTCGCCCGTCCTTTTTATACCGCATTGCGTGCGTCTCGCTACTCGCGCAGCTAAGCTACCATTTTGCGTGACAGACAGACAGACAGACGTATACGGGTAATTTAATATAGATTACTTATACATTTTAATGCACCAACAAAAAAAAATGATTTTCACTTACTGATGCGAGAATCTCGTGTCTGAATTTTTCATACTAGATCTCACTTGACAATGATGATGTATTGAAATACATATCATTATTTTCATGTAGTATTTATATTATTGAAATATTATATGTATTATTACGTATTATATTCGATATTCATAAATTAAAGTGTGAGAGTTATTTTAAAAATGCACAAATTCTTCACGGAAAATTTTTTATGACGAAGATATACAGAAAAAGCACATTTTATCCACCACGTAATAACAAATTTCCAGGGTGTGTTGGAAGTTTTGTTTTATTATTCTTGCTTTACAAGATAACAATTTCATTTTCCAGTGTTCGAAGAAGTTGTTTGATATTTTAATTGTTTGAAATTCAGTACAGTGCTACCTATGTTGCCTGCAAATCTCAAGGTTTTTCCCTTCTTGTCTTGAAGGCTCTTTCTCTCTATTTTTTTCTCTCTTACCATATTTTAAGGTTTTTTAAACACAGAGACAAAAGGAAAATCCTGATGTACCATCAGGGCAAATCAAAAAAAGATTCAAACATAAATACCAAACATTAACACAGAAATCGCTTTTAAAATAATCATATTCCAAGATTTGAAAGGTCAACTAGCTTTATATCAACGTTCTTAAGGATTCTGATTACATATATGCTCCGTTTGCACCCGTATGTATGGATACTAACAGCTTTCACCATCGCAAGTGCAAAACTGCGCACCTATATTGACTACTACATTTCGTTAAGTAAGGTTTCTTATTGAAGCTGTAATTTTGAAAGTGTGATGCTGATATGGTAAACTTTACAAATATCACAAAGTCAGCGTAATATGAAGATGGTACGCTAAGTGGTAACAAACAACAAACCACTCTTTTTGAAATCAAAATTGATTTTGATGAAAAATAAAAAATGATAAATCTGGAGATTTAAATTATCCTGGAAGAATTTCAGGGTTGCAAGAAACTTTGCGTTTGAATTCTAAAACAACACAAAAGTCCCTCAAAAAAAAAGCACTTGCACATCCTTTTGCGCATGCGTGACAGCGACCTTATTTTAGGTGTAGAAGACGAAATAAGATTACATTTTTTCTGCGAAAACGTAAAGAAATATTTTGTTATGCTCACCAAAGTGTTGTCTTCTCTGCGCTTTAATTTACTGTTTGCGAATGAATGTCGTTAAACAAAGTTTCGGAAATATAAACGGAAATTGGGAATGTTCCTTATATGGGAGAAGAATACACCTTTCTCGAATTATTTTTCTTTGATGTACCGCTGCTATTTCTCAACTTTGTCAAACAAAATGAATGTGATTTTTGAAATCTTCACCTAAAACTTGATAAAAGCGAAATCTTTAGATTCATACAGCAAACAAACCAGGTGTTATAACAGTTTTTTTAATTTTGTTTTAAAATTGACCTCTGCTTGAAACAGAAGCTTATTAGTACAAATAAAAAATTAAGAAGACTTTGACCGTGACATTAATACCACCAAAACAACATTTTCACATGTCAGATTAAGTTGAAAATATATACACACACCAATTCAATGATACTGAATATGATCTTAAAGTCCAAACATTAAAATTCTAGAATTTTTAAAAACATGCAATTCGGGAAACTTGTATTGAGCTGGAAGAGTTTATTTTTGAAAAGCTAAAGTTCACTTTGAAGACAATTTATCTCTAGACCATGACCAAATCTAAGGGTAGAAAATGATCAAATTTCGACAGGACGATTTTTAAACCCGAGTTTGGTTTTTGACATCCAATTAAATTTAAAATCGTGAGAAGTGACACAAAATATTTTTTAACAAAAGAACATTGTATTCAATCATTTACCTCGCTTTATGATTGTCAAATTGTAATTCTTGTCTCGTTAAAAGAAATAAGCTTATTATTAAATGACAAATATTCAATTAAGATCGATCTTGCGTTGTCCTGTAAAACCTTCAAATTTAAATCACCGGAAAATGTTTATGTGATGGTCTGTCACACAACTTTTGTAAAGATGGATATTAAGAACGATGTTAGTGATATTGCGTGCTGTTTGTAAAACGAGATAAAACCATTAATAAAATTAAGAGGACATTGTTGACGCATTCAGGATTTCTTTTTTCCGGTAGAGACGGCTTACATTACACACTCCTTTTATTTATTTATTTATTAATTTATTTATTCCTAGATTAAAATGTTGTAAAATAGCAACTGCAGTAGCGATACACACGAAATTCGGTATATAAATGACTGTCAAACACGTGGGTTTATACGCGGGTCGGGAACTAGTTTACTTATAAAAGACAAACTCTGAACCATTTTCTTTGATAAAAGAGAAGTGTTTAAAAATATTCTGTATGGCACATGAAAGATAAATAACCAAAGATAAGTACACAAAAATGTCTTCGCATTTAGAAGTCGATTAGTTCCAATGCCATGTAACAGTAAATCAATGCCATGTAACAGTAAGCTATTTTAAACCTTGTCCGAAAACACATCAGACAGGGATGTTGAAGGGCGTAAGACCACTCACCTACATCATCTTTCAAGAACGCAAGGAACTTGCTACATTGCTCAATAACATCAGAAATTGCAAAAATGAGATTCATGAGATTCGCCAAATACAATATTTTTATAAGCATAGTGTATTTTTAATCCAGTTTCAATATGTTTATTTTTTCTTCAATTCAGCCTCAGTTTTATGCCTATGCTATGCTCATTATTCGTTGATTTCAATTCTTTTTACATGTTACTTCATTTTCATCCATTCCTGTTTTACTATGCAATTTTCTCTTTTACATATGGAGTTAGTCGAGAAGAAAGGTGAACATAACATTTTAAAAATGCTGGACTAGAAAGACATTGATATTGTTTCTCATCTTTTATCACAGCTGTGTTGTACCATGGAGTAAAATTAATCAGATTTTATGTTTCATAAAAAAACATTTATTTTGATTTTGTTTAGAAATGCTTATCTAAGGCTTAAATTTCAAGGAATTTGAGACTACAATCACCCACATAATATATTGAGACTTTTCGATTTTTGAAAAAAAAAAATTTACAAACTCGCACCACAAGTCTTCTCAAACTCGACGTACTGCCTCCAGGCTCACGGAACTTCAGCTTAGGGTCTTAGGAAATTCTGAATTCAACTAGTGAAACCGAAAAGTTCACTAGAACGAAGCCTTACAGTGCTGCTATAGGCTAATTATAGCTTTTTACATGTTTAAACCGTCTCAGTTGGAAAAATGGACATTTGCGTCAACGGCCATTTCTGTTTTTTTGATAGAATTTCTAGTTTGTCTCAAAGATTATGTGGATGGTTGTAGGTACTAGGTGTGCTTTGAAATTTTATGCTTTTTAAAAAAAAGGTGCACTCACCTTAAAAATAATAACGAATAAATTTTCTTGAATGAATTCTGTAGAGACTCTTGTCAATAACCTTTAGATAAAAATGAAAGAAAAAACTTTTTGTGGTGATATCGTTTCCGAGACGCTTGTGATCCTGAAATGCAAAAAATTGTCGTCAAATTTCCGTGGCAATGTGCAATGTCAAAGTTTACTTTCGTAAGGAAGTTTTTATTTCAAAAATGTGTTGAGAATTTGACCTTAGCTGAAATAAAAAAAACGACGATGAGCGACATAGTCAAGATCTCTTCAAAACAAAACATAGTCGCAAGCAGCAATTGATCGATGGATAAGAAATTATGATAGTATCTGAATTTTAAAACTGTCTTTTAAACAAGTGGCCAAAATCTAAGAAACTGTAGACTAGACCCAGGTCAACTGCTCTAATATTTTATGGACTTAGACTACAACTAGCGAAACTTCAATGGACATACCTGGATTTAAAACATCAGAAAAAACTAATAATGCAATCCTCAAAAAAGTTTAAAAATCCGTATTTTTGAACCGTCTTGACTCATTTTGCCCACCAATCCGCTGAAAAAAAAAATCTCAAAAAACTTACTTCGTCACATTTAAAAAACTAATGATCCAATTCTACTGGTAACGGACGACAAACAAGGGACACAGGACGTTTTATAGGACCTCACCTGTACCAGGAGAATTGAAAGTTCTGTAGTAATGAACCACACACTTCGTCATACATATTAACATATTAACAGGACAATAAGATATAAAAGATTGCGTGTTGATCTGATGTTTTCGTTTTATTTGTTAGCCACGGTTTATGTTATGAAAGAATAAATAATACATGTCAATCTAAAAAATAAGAGCTAAAAAGGTTTTGTGACAACTTCTTGTTACCTGTATTTTTCAACTAGGTTCATTTTGACAGTATGACAATTATTTTATCATCCTTGATGTTCCAGTGAAGCAAACCTACCTAGCATGGTTTCCTAGAAACACCTTTAACTATTCATCTCATTGAAAATAGCCAAAAGTTGTTTTTGTAGTAACTTCGTGACTCTATCATTCTGGCAAGTTTCAGCCTGTAGTATTTTTTCCAGTATTTTGCTGCATATTTGAGCTACTAACATATCCCTCTATAAAGTCAGGATAGGAAACATGTATATGTACAAAATCTCTCAAGAATAAAATTACAAAAAATTTCCAAAATATAACAAATCCTAGTCGCTATCGGAACTATCATGCAATCTTCGTTTTCGAGTATAAGCTTTTTCATAAGAGCTGTCCAACCGATGTCTCGACGAATGTTTATACGACGTCTCACCACGTGACGTCCTCTCGATTTTATACTTGTCGTATTCTCCATCACGATGGGTAGATCGCATTCTGCGTTCATCATCTGACCTATCATGTCTATTGTCACGACGACGAGATTTTTCGTCGTTGAAACTTTCCCGATGTCGTGTATAAGTTTTCTCGTGTGTTTCATTCTCGTCTCTTTTATATTTACGACTATCGTATCTATCGTCATGTTTTTTTCTATGGCTAGAAACCCCATCTGAGTGTCGAGCACGTTCACTCGTGTTTTCACTGCGTCCTCTTCCATCGTCTTTTTGACTGCGTGAAGAAGTAGGCTGCTCCTTTTCGTCAGAACTTGAATTATATTTTCTTTTGCGTTTCTTTTCTTTTTTCTTCTTTGTTTTCTTTTCCTTCTTTCTCTTTTTTACACTAACATTCGAACGAAAATATCAAATTAAAACCTGGAAAATACTGAACAATTTACGATTTACTTCTAAATCTAGCCACCAACGCTTTAGCCAAAAATACAAGTTACAGAATACACACTTTTTATGCAAACGCCTAAATCTTGTCTGGATGTGCTTATGTAAAAGCTAATATTGTTTTACACTCATAACTGAACAATATTTAAAACCGTAACAATTAAAATAAACTTTTGAGAAATTATTCACAACTTCCTTGGCTTTGACAACAAAAATATACTATTGTGATTTCCTAAAGAGCAGGCCAAACACAATTTGTAACTATTTGGAGAAAATTTTTCAAACTCGAGAATTTGCTTAATGCTGCATGTTATTAAAGCAACGTCAGCCTAAAAGAAACCAGGTTGCAATAAAATAACGTGTACAGCAGATTATCTACCTTGTTTCTTCAGTATGTATAACTGCAGCACTGGAATTGTTAACTCTTCCACCCTATCAAAAAATTAGAGCTACACTCTTTTAAATCTAAAACAATTCTATTTTAAGCTTATAGTAAAGAAAAAAACCGGACAATTTATTCAAACTTGGATTTTTTACTGACCTCGAATTCAGTTCCATATTTTGCTTGCTTGCGTCCTTGTAGAGATCTGCATATAATAAAGTTAAGTATTAACAGACTTTCTGATTGGTTACAATTTAACTTTAAAATCTAAAAACGCTAGGATATCGCAATGCATCAAAGCACAGCGCACTTATTAATTTTAGCTGATGCTATGGTGGGTATATTTTGATATCGAAAGACAACAAAAATTATTATAGTACCTATCTCATTACAGTACCTATCTCATTACGGTACCTAACTACCACTACAGCAACCATCTACCACTACAGCAACTATCTACCATTACAGTACCTATCTACCATTACAGTACCTATCTACCATTACAGTACCTATCTACCATTACAGTACCTATGTACCATTACAGTACCTATCTACCATTACAGTACCTATCTACCATTACAGTAACTATCTATCATTACAGTATCTATCTACCATTACAGTACCTATCTACCATTACAGTAACTATCATTACAGTACCTATGTACCATTACAATACTTATCTACTATTACAGTAACTATCTATCATTACAGTATCTATGTACCATTACAGTACCTATGTACCATTACAGTAACTATCTACCATTACAGTACCTATCTACCATTACAGTAACTATCTACCACTACAGCAACTATCTATCATTACAGTATCTATCTACCATTACAGTACTTATCTACCATTACAGTACTTATCTACCATCACAGTACCTATCTACCATTACAGTATCTATTTACCATTGCAGTATCTATCTATCGTAACAGCAACCTATCTACCATTACAGCACCTATCTACCATTACAGTACTTATTTACCATTACAGTACTTATCTACCATTACAGCAACCTATCTACCATTACAGCAACCTATCTACCATTACAGCACCTATCTACCATTACAGTACCTATCTATCATTACAGTACTTATCTACCATTACAGTACCTATCTATCATTACAGTACTTATCTACCATTACAGTACCTATCTATCATTACAGTACCTATCTACCATTACAGCACCTATCAACTACAGCATGCATCGTATAAATAAGATAATACATGTTCACTGTATCATCACAAAGAAAACATTTTGAAGAACAAAAAAAAATCCTCGATGATAAGATAATAATTTTAATCTTACTTTTTATAACCCATCCCTTGAATCTTGTCTCCTGCACTGTGCTCTGTCTGCCCACGTGACAAGACCTCTTGTAATTCCTAACATAAATAAAATTAAAACTATAACTTATCACCTCGTATCACATTTCCAACCTATGAGAAAGTAAGCTGATAAATGATACCTTAGCTGTTAGAGATGTCGTACCCATACTGAAAGATTTGTGACCTCTAAATAAATAGAACGTAGATTATTCGATTGTCACTTGTCCAAAAGTAAAACGGAAAATAACAACGACAAATTTTCTTTTTAAGAAACCTGACGGACACTAGGGTCGAAAGATTTGATCGCAATTTTACTTGCAAAACATTTTTCAACTGGGTCTTCACTAAATCAAGTATTGGTTAAAAAATACGTGCCTGGATAAAAGCTATATTTAATACAAAAAACTATATCTATATGTATCATCATACTTTATTCTCTATTTTATATCACTTTATTGTTTCCGTATCATAAAATTAGGTAGTTTTCAAAGTTTTCTAAAAATCTTGGTGGTCGAGTACTACCTTTTTTTACAAAAGCGTGTATGGTATACTTACAATGCAGCAGCCATTGCTCTTGCTTCTATGTTTTTGACATTTTTTAATTCCTGTTACAAGAGTAAAAAGTTGTATACTATAGAATATCCCATCAGAATTGCCACCTAAAACAGAGGACTTGGCTAATATTAAAAGCTAAATTTCTTGTGTCAGCTACAGCAGAGACTCGACTAATACGAAAAACTGCATTTGGTGTTCCATTTTATTGTCCATTTTATAATTTAACAAAATATCAAAATGGTTACCTCTTTGCGTTTTTCTTCAGCAGTCATCTTTTTACTATCATTTTTGTCACGCGTATACCTAAATCAAACCCACGAAAATTAAATGTACAATCTAGGAAATGTAGGTGTAGTTTATCTTTTAAAAAAATCAGATAGCTGGAAGATGTCAATCAGAAACAAAATTCCGGGTGTGAATTTCGGACTATTATATAGATTTCGGACTATATATAGATTTCGGACTATATATAGATTTCTGACTATTATATGGATTTCTGACTATATATAGATTTCTGACTATTATATAAATTTCGGACTATTATATAGATTTCGGACTATATATAGATTTCGGACTATATATAGATTTCTGACTATTATATGGATTTCTGACTATATATAGATTTCTGACTATTATATAAATTTCGGACTATTATATAGATTTCGGACTATTATATGGATTTCGGACTATTATTGTCAAAATTGTAAAATGTTGACTGTATTGGTGAAAAAGGAGTATGACCGCTATTACTGTAGTTTTGTATGGGGAACAAATTTTAAGAAGCTATCGACAGTCAAGGGAGATAATAAAAACATAATAAAAAGAAAAACTATTATACCTAGCTCCATTATTAAACACGTTTATTGCAGTTATATGAACAACATGTGCATTCATTATCAGAATAAATAGATTAGCTACTTAATGAAACATGCCAAACAGGCAAATTTATCGCTCATCGTTGATTCTCCCTGACTTCCCAGACGCTGCGAACCCTGTTGTTTTTGTCAAACCTTTGAACATTAATCATGCTTAAGTGAACAAAGGATTGTCCAGGTTATTCACACATAGAATAATGAAACAGACGCACTGATTTTAAATGACAAAACCAATTTTAAATTAAAAAAAAAGGGAGAAAGCTTACCAAATTAGGTCTTTTCCTTCCTGCCACTTGCCAACAGGTACCATTACCGAATGGCCTTAAAATGTCAAAAGAGTTATTATTAATTGTGAGTTAGAAATAAAAAATAAAAATAAAAAAGGAAAATTCTACAGTTTAAAACTATACTTTGCTTTCTGGTAGGCATGGAAACACACAGTCAAGGTTACTAACTTTTAGAGAAGTTTATAGCAACGTTTTTTCAAGTTTGTAAATCGAAAAACACGAAAAAAAAACTACCTAAATAATTTTCTCTGTCTTTATCTGTTTTGACATCATCCCATTTAAACTGGTCTTGTCCTCCACGTACACCACCACGACTTGGATGAAATATACCCGCCATATTAATATTATTTTATTATTATTTTTTTAGCTCTAAAAAAATCAAATTAAAGCAATACAGTAAGGTATACTTATTTTTATATCTTCAATGTCAACAGTTCTTCTAAACAAGCTTTGGATAAGATGCAACACACAATGAGGCAATAATTATGCCTCACACAACCAGACACGCATAATCCATGCTGTTATAATATAAAGTATTTAAGAAAATAAGAAATATATAATGGTGATACATAATATGTTAATAAATTGTTGACTACATTTTGAACAACTCCTGCGTGTACGAGCTTTGATCTAAAGAAACTCACATTGGTGTTTCGAAAGACAGAACATAACGACAGGTTATTAGAAGAACACAACATGTACTATGTATTTATAAAAAAATATTGAAAAAAACTCAACAAAATATTCTTTGCATTTAAATCATTAAGATATATTAACTCATTAACTAGCTAGAAGAATTTCCAAAAAAAAGAAGGAAACATTTCCAGAACACAATCTTGATCAGAATTATATAAATTTTTACGGTATGATCATGGAAGGCTTAGATAGTAAAACTCAAACACTCTAGTAAAGATGTAAAAAATAAAAAATAATTTAAACACAGGAAGGTACCAAAACAGTACCCTTTACCCTTAGTTCTCAAAGATTATTAACTGAATATACAGAAAATGAAAAATATAATTTCAATAATTAAGTTTATCTAAACCTATCACTAAAACAAAAACAGTCATGATGGCTTATAAATTTCTTCATTAAAATATAGATTTCTAAACGGAGTCGATTTGAATTTTTTTTATATACATTAACTAGAATTAACTATATAAACTTGTGCAAATGTATGAAAAAAATAATATATAAAAAAAATCGAAATTTAAATCACATTTGTATGACGGTCATTTATCGGTCTTTCATCAGCTGGACTGCTTTCTTCCAGTTCGGCAATTTTCTCTGCATTTAATCTTTTATAAGGAGTGTCAAAAAATATAACAAATGCAAGAGCAGAGATCGAACTAATAATTACCATAACAATTGTAGGTAAAGTCAAATCAATTGGATCCAACGTACTGGTATTGGCTGACACGCATGTGGAATGTTCAACTTGGCTTTTACTTAAATGAGGTGCAGCAGCTAAACTACCTATCATCATAACAGCACCAACAATTTGTCTAAATTGGGTACAGTGAGTTAGACTTGCTTGAATGGTGAAAAAATATTCCCAGGGAAACGCACCAATTTTTTGACACAATAAAATAATAATCCATTGAATTGTATTATCCTTGCTAAAATTCATTCCAGACAACGGTCAATAGTTAACCTGGGTAACAGGAAAATAATTTTATTTTCAACATTAAATCCCGCAAAAACGTTCCACGTTTTTAAGATTTTCTTTTTCTTTTCCTTAATTTTCGATTTTTCCGAGTCAGAGGACAATGAATGGACTTTATCATTTAAAAAAGCCACACAAAGATTAGTTCAGCTGACAAGAATTATCTTTATAAAAAGGTTTCTATAACATGAGTCACGTATTAAGACTTTTCAGCAAACAATGTGTCAATTAAAAAATGGTCTCGTTAAAACGATGAAAACTTGGTAAAGCAACATAAGTAAAAGAACTCTTAAAGACTTACCCAGTCATCCATGATATACCAGATGACGTTGCTTCATCAACAGGGTAGGTACACTCCACACCTAACTCCAAAAACACTGGCAACACTCCAAGACCAAATAAACCAAATAAAGTGAAGGAGATGATGACTAAAGCGGGTTGATTTCTGATGGATGTAAACTAAATAAGAATAATCTATAAACATGATATGCTACGACAAAGTTAAATCACAGTGTTCTTGGGGGCTGGTTCAAAAAACAAAAGGATTGAAAGAAAATCCTTCTAACCACTTAGAGCTTTCTTCCCCTGATAGGTCCTCGAATAGAAGCTATACTCAGGACAGCTATATAGTGAAAGCTTAACTTTTACAGGCCAGATAAACAGCAGTAACTACTACGTTTTAAAACTTAGGATTCAACCAAGTCACCTATCATTTTTAATCTTAAACATTTTTAAAAATGCCAAATCTAATACAAAAATACCTCACACATGTTAGCCAAAATTGTAGGCACACCATTTTATTAAAACATAATTAAGGACAATCCTGGCAGGAAAAAGAGCTCGATGAAAACATGAACAGAAAATACACAGTGTACATACAATAACAACAGCAGCTGATGAGAAGGTCAAAAACAAAACCATAGGTTTTGCCAATGTGATATAATTTCTTGTTTTATCGATATATACTCCCGACAAACCAGCACCAATAAAACCACCAACAATCACCATGGCTCCGCACACGCCAGCTATTGTCTAAAAATATGTTTCTGTAGCTACATAAACACGGAAACAATAAAGATAGTTTGTTCTATTGCGCTCCTTAGTAGATTTTAAATATAATTTATACGCACAGAAATTCTACAACTTCTTTTGGCAAAATTTTTACAAAACCTTATTATAAAAATTATCACAAACAGTTTTACGGTTCAGTTACAAGAAAAACATTTGACAATTTAAAAAATTAATAATAAATAAATAAAATAAACAAATCCAACAACAACACCAATAGACGTAGTTAACAACCAAAAGACATGTTGATATGGCCTCGATTTGGTATCTTGTCGTTTTCATTTTCAATCTATTTTTGACGCTCATTAGCATAAAACAAGACAAGTACGAAAACACCACATTAAAGACATGACATATGGTATTAAGTATGAAATGGTTGCAGAGTTTCACAAGACCTGTAATTCTTACTTCCAAACTGATATACATAGGACCAACCAATGAATGAATGAATAGATGAGATTTTAGTCGAAGATCATTACAGTTAAAAGGTGATTGTGCATGATTTACCACAAAGTGATCGAAGAGATGATGAAACGTCTTCCTATCCGTGAAACTTTGTGTTGGAATTCAAAATTGAATTATTTTGATCTACTTTGAGTTAGTTGTAACTGTTTTAATGGCTACACTGACATGGCTGCTGAAACACAAAAGAAACCCAAAGAAATCCTTTAGGCAACTAGTTTTGTCTTATCACAATGTCGACAGTCGGTATGGTGATGAAGTACCTCAACATTTTATTTCTCGTAAAACTTTTTGCGCTTGTAATGGTCTTTATCATTAATAGAGAAAACTGACATGGAGCAATTTCTGGTGGAGTATAAACAAAGAAAAAAATTAGTGAAAATTAATAAAATTAAAATAGAAAACAACAGATCAGAAAGATATTGTGATACATTTAAAGTAACTCCTTAGAAAAGAACAATAAAGATGGATGATGACATGTTGATTAGCTTTTAAAAATGACACAGTTTTCACAAACTCATTATTTAACGGATACTGACTGGTTTTGATGTTGTACTGTAAAATACAAAGCCCGAGGTCATAAGTACAGACCGAGCTTGTGAGGTCTGTGCCCTTGACCGAGGTCTGGTCTGCAAATAAATATTCCTTTGTGAGCAAAACAAACAAAGCTATATTTAAGTTGCTATTCCCAAGGCACCAAGGAAAAAACCGCATGTTCGATTTTGATACTTTTCGAATTCAAGATCGTTCGATTTTAAAATTTTGTAAGTACACAAATTCGAATCATTGTTTATGTGGATTGAAACGAAAAGATGGTTTTAGGTGAGACACTTTTATATTTTTTGTGTGCTATGGAAATGTTTTTTATTTGTTTACGTTTTTATGTTACCATTTTAATAATGGCTACCAAAACCGGTTAGTATGGCTTCATACAATAATTAAAAATAAGATAAAATTAAAATAAGCCGTAAACCAATTAAATCATCGCATTTTTTCATACTAACCGGTTTTTTGTATCAGTCAGGTAATAAATAACTATATATAATTATTGTGGAAATCAAGCAAAAAAATGAAGAGGCCTGGGATGAGCAAACGAGTGTCATTTTGGCAAAAAAATTTTTGTTAATCAATTCACCTTTATAATATTTATGCATTGATAAAGTTTGAATGCCCTTAACAGGTCTAAAATTACTGATGACAGAAAATGTCAAAATTTGCTATTACTTAAATATGACATCATAATTTATGCAGCATAATTAAATTTGAAATTCTTTAAATGTGAATTCAATAATTCGAACCATTTGAACCAAATTTTAAAATTATGAATGGAATTATCCAGTGAAGAGGAACATCAAAATTATTTTTATTGAAATCCTTGTGCAAAAAATTTTTGCTTGTTTAACAGATAAATGTGAAACGTATATATATATATATATAACCTTGCCTATAATCTGAGCCAATCCTTTAAAATTTTTCTGCAATCGAAAATATTTTGTGTTGAATTAATAAAAAAATTAGAATAAAACCGAAAATGTTCTTAGGAAACGCTTAAAATTCCCTTATCCTAAAACTTTACATGCTCACAAGGATTCTATAACAAAAGTCATGTATTCTAGCACACACTGCAAAAATATATATTGCTATACTAAGGAAATTGATAAATAAAAAATAAAAAGTGTTATTTAAAAAAAAAAGGAAAACAAAGAATAAATAAAAATAACAACAAAAATCAAATTATTACTAGCTGTTAGGTTTTTAGGTTTTATGAATAAACTTGTTTTAAAAAGCACTAATCATATATTGAATAAGCATTTGATAAAAAATACAGGTGGTTTTGTTTGTTTCAATAAACCAAAACACTGCTTGCCATTTCAGTAAAAATTTGCATAGCCTTTTCTCGTTATATTATATAGAGCAATACATATTACAAATTAAATTAATAAGATAAAGAAAAGGGAAAAAAAAGAGGAAGAAAGCAAACAAAAAAAATGAAACAGCTTTGGGAACAGCCTTTCAATACAACATCAGCTGTCTAGTTAAGAAAATGCCTAGAAAAGGTAGCTAAGACTACATATAGGTTATCTTTACTTACGATGTTTTTAAAACTAACATATTTTTTTCTCAATTTCTGTGTGTGCGCATTGGTAGCACTATCAGATGCAGAACAAAAAATTGAATATGAAAACATTACATTGAGAACATGGCACCATCCACCATATCACAACTCTAATAAAAGTAACGGTATAATTTTTGATATGATTGTCAAGTTTAAAAGAAGGTGCAACCATTATAACGAAACAGTTGATAAACCTCTACCAATAATGACAAGGATATCGAAGATCCATGTTTATGACAATTACACACGAAATGACATAAAAAATTTAATGCTGGAAAAACCATCCGATGGAATCACTGTTATCGCATCATCTACCAATGCAAACTTTTCGCAAAAATACTTCAGAAATGAAATATTCTTGAAAACAAAAATGGTTGTCATTGTAAGAACAAGGGAACTTCTCCTCCTCGTCAAACTTTGGACTGGAATTCAGAATTGCTTTATCTTGATTCACTTTGCAGTAGTTGCTACTATCTTGATGGCTGCGCTGGTGTGGTTATTTGAACATCGCACAAATGAAGCTTTCCCTAAATCATTTGGGGAGGGGCTGTGGGAAAGTTTTTGGTTTAGTCTGATCACGATTGCCACAGTAGGGTATGGTGATAAAGTACCAAAACAATTTATCACTAGAATATTCTGTATCATATGGATCTTATTTGGCATGTTATTAATGGCAATGATAACAGCAACGCTGATTGAAGAGATTAGTAAGAAGGTCAAGCTGGATGGAGAAGACATTGCCATACTGGGAACTAAAACAGCAAAAAATATGGTTAAACAGAAGCTGAATGGGAAAGCAAAAATTGAATCGTCTTATGAGGATTTATTATATGCAGTTAAAATTGGGAAAGCCAAAGCAGGTTTGATTGATGCCAATATTGCTGGTGTGCATTTATCAAAGGACTTTAAAGTTGAACGGATTATATCAGGTGAAGTACCAGTCTACATGTACATATCATCATTTTACAAACTAAGAAGATGTATGGAAAAGGAGGACGACGCTTTAGAGGACATGTTCCAGTTGTTTGAAGATAACGTCAAAGCGAAATACACCACTCCCGTGTCGCCAACCAAATTTACAACCAGAGCATTTGATACTGCCTTTGACGACAGCGATGGTGGGTTGATCATGTATACCACAATTATTGCTGGCTGTTTAATTGCTATAGCCATTGTTGCGGAAGGTCTACAGTGGATAACAAGAAGAAGAAATAAAAAATGTGACCAAATTGAAAATGAAGATGAGCATTTAAGGAGACTTGAGCAGGAACTAAAAGAACTAAAGAAAAAAATACAGATAGCTAAAAATAAGTGTCCAAAGCCTAAGGAAATACATTATTTGCAATAATTAGTTGACTGTCGGATATATACTGGAAATCGTGGGGTATAAAAAAATAAATAGAATGAAAACAACAAATTCATCAGTGTCAAATGTTTATTGTAAGCTTAAAAATGATTGCACTATTAAACTCTGTAACCCACTTCAGTGTAATATTTAAAAAAAAGGAGATTTTATAGATTACGATCCGCTTTTTTTATAACCCTGTATGTTTTTATCAGAATCACAAATAATTTGTTTGGTGAAGTCAGAGAGCTGAAGCAGATTCTAAGAATTTGTAGGGTTTTAAACTGATGGTGGCTTTGTGATTTTAATTTCGTTTTCAGTTCAAATCAACCTAAGGTTACAACAAATTCTGAGGTTTGCAAGAGGATAGAGAACTGCCTTAAAGGGAACGCGAGGTATAAAGTGTTGTTGATGTTGGACTTATAGAGCTTAAAAAGTTGGTTAAAAGTCTTTTTAAAGAGCTTTTTTCGTTCTCAAGATATTCACATTTTAAGAACTTCAAATTTAATTATGCTGCAAAAATTACGATGTCATATTTAAAGTAATAGCAAATTTTGAAATTTTCTGTCATCAGTAATTTTAGACCTGTTAAGGGATGTGCATTCAAACTTTATCAATGCATAGATATTATAAAGGTGAATTAATTAACATAAATTTTTAAATGCCAAAATGACACTTGTTTGCTTGCCCAGGCCTCTTAAATTTTTGCTGTTGACCCAATAACTCTGTACATGTCAGTTTGCAATCAAATTTTGTTAGTAAACATAAGGGCCTATACAAGATTATCCAGACAATCCAAGATTATCCAGATAATTTTATTGCAAACCAAGTTGCAAATCCAGAGTTATCTTTTATATCAGAAAAAAACAGATTGTGATACACTGTTTTTTTTATTAGTAAACGATTTAGAATAATCGCAAACCTGGCACAATTGTAGTATAAATCAGGTTAATAAGCATAATTGTTTTCAACAAATATACTGTCTGGATCTGCTACAGACAGCCCTTGAAATTAGCCCAAATTACCACAAAAACGTTTTTGGGCTAATTTGGGCTAATTTCGAGAGAGATTTTGAGAGAGTGAAAGCAATATTTAACAGTATCTAGCGTAATTATTTTTTACTTCGACCTTGGTAACTAAGCAAAACTTGTGAATTATTTTCACACCAAAGAATAAATTGGATGAATTGTTAGAAAAAGAAACTTTTAACTATATCTAAAAATAACCAGAACAAAATAAATTTTTTCTTTGACGATTTCGTCCCCCATATTAACGTTGTTTTTAACGTTCGCAATGTCTCTAGAAGGCAGTGCTTTAAAGTTGCGAGCATCAACCTAAAAAACTAATTAACAATAGACAATTTATTTAACACTAGTAGGCTGTTTAGTCAAAAAGTTGGACGACACATTAAGCAAGTGGAGCTGGACAGCCTCAACAGTTTTTTGCCGTCGCGAAATAAAACCGCGCAGCATCTTTTTTACTTTGTGCATTTTTATTGAATAAAAAGCAGTTAGTAAAACAGATCAAGAAACAAATATTAAATTATTCAAGTAAAAAGAATGGTTGTTATCCAAGTCGCATCGTTTAAAGTTTAAAATTAAACAAATTTTCAGCAACATCGTGTCGTAAAAATACCAAAATGTTGCAGGTGTGTTTATAACGTATGTTTCTATTTTTATTATTTTCACAACTCACAATTTAAAATTCGCAAAGTTGATTTCATAAGTTTCATACTAGTGTCATGTTAGTGTCAGCACAACGAGAAAATGATAACAATTAAAACATTTCACCATATTGTTCTGGAAAATTAAAGAAAAAATATCGAATCCTAGTGCAAACTTTGCTGTATATCTATTAAAAATTGGCAAAACAAGATCATAGAAAGCAAAAGCATCACCATTAAGTCTTTAAACACATTTGAGACATTCCAAAGCCTTCTCTCTTTATAAATCTTTATTTTGGCTATCTGAGACAAAGAAGTCAAGGCTGAGAGAGTCGCTAGTTCAGACGCTTTAGGTTATTAATTTTAAACATTTCCCACTTCTCTGCAGCATGAAAAAATTAATAATTTTTAAAAAACATTCATATTCGCCGTTTTAAATATCTTCAATCTGATTTTGCACTCCAGAAGTTGCGCATAATGAATTTAAAAAAAAGTAAACATTTTTAACAATTTAAATAATTACGAACATTATGAGTTAAAGAAACGAACAAAATGTTTCTATTTAAAACACAAGAGTACAATCCAAAATGAACATCGTGATCCAACATGACCATCGCGATCTTAAAATGTTAACCAAAAATGTTATCACAAATTTTTTCCTATTGCGAAGATTACGATAGCATGGTGGATATGTGCTCACAATGTGAGGTGTCCTGATTCCAGTACAGTACATTTACACTAAATTGATGCTTGTAATATTATAAAGATGAATTGATAAGGTATATAAATCCTAATTTATATACTAGCCATATTGCAAAATTTGAGAGGCTTGGAATCAGCAAACCGGCATGTTAATCTACTTATAATATTTTTACTACTTAGTGTCAACATGGATTTCAAAGGGCGCCAAACCAAAAAGAATTAAAAAAAATTATTTTTAGTAACAAATGCTATACCATGAAGTAAGCAAAAACTATTCAGTCATCCTTTCAGACACTATTTTTACTGATCTTGTGTCACACATTATTAATATCAGGTTATATACCATATAACTCTATAAAAAGAGTTATGCTGGTACGAATTTTTTCCCTATTTTTATACATTAACAAACAGCAAAATAAGATTGGTAGAATTTGTTTGTTTTTCTTGTTAGTGTTGATGTTAATTTTGATGACATATGCATTACAAGGCCTCGCACACCCTCAAATTGTTTTGGACATTTTTGCATAAAAGTTGAACTAACAAGACAAATCAAATCAGCAGTATGTTCAATACCTTACAGTTCCAAAAAACTGACAAAAAATTGTTTGGATTACTTACATCACTGTAACCTTGTTTGCATATCAGCTGTTGTATGATAGTTGTGAGTGCACTAAACGCACCAATACCACAACCGGCTGCAAGGGCAAGAAGAAGAAATTGCTTATTTTTCAGCACCTACAAGAAAGAAACATATCAATAACAACAATTTGTCCAAAAAGGAAAAATAAATCCATGTTACTATGTTAGAATGTCAAAATGGTTTAAGGAATCTTACCTTGGCAATACATAATCATACAGACTTACCATGAATAACAAAACAAATTCCTGTTGAGAATACATGGTTGGACAAACTTACTAAGAAAAACAATACAAATGAAGATATAACATACTGCTCTTATGCCAACAAAAAATGACACAGGTTCTTCCATGGCAGACGATGAAGGAGGGGTAGGTGGCTTACTTGACCAAAACCCAAGCATTGCCATTAAAGCACCAATAACAGCTGGAATAGCAAATACAACCACCTTAAGCAAAATCACAAAATATGTTACCATCACTAAGTCATGTAGGCTGAGGTTTCAAAAGAGCAAAAGCTTTAAAAAGTATGTATAAAACAGCCAAAGTGATTGGCATGTTCCTAAAATTCATTACAAAATGGAAAACCTAAAATTAGTGTTATTAACAGTAAGCCTTTGAGAAAACCAACACATCAAAATATTGTACCATGTTGTTCTTTTTAGTTTTGCTACAATCTGTGACAAAATATTTGGCACAAAGGCAGTTTTCAAAGTTGGCAAAGAGCATCAAATCACCAATACTGCACAGGCAGAGGCTGGAAAATGCAACTTCTATATATGCCTAGGTATGCTAAGCAGTGTTTAGAATGAGCTATAGTCCCTTTTTCTAACATGCTAGACGAACAGAATAATCCAGCCAGGTCCTACGAAGTGCTGAAATATCGCAAAAAGGAGTCATGCTGACACCAGCAACAATTATTACAGCTTCAGAGTTTGGATTTAATCAAATAACCCAAGATCCTAAACATTAACAAGTTCAAATTGTATGAATCTATGAATCTCACTTATTGTAGTTAAAATATCTAATTTACAATCTATTAAAGTTTCAGTTGCTGGTGATGTCATCAGTATGTGCATGCGACTGTTACCAAACACATAACAAACTTAATAACTTTTAGCAAAACCTACCATCAATTTAATTTCATCAGGATTTGTAACCAAGGCAACAGAACCTGCATTGGCCAATAAAACACCTAGTGGATTGGCTAAAATTTAAATAGATTACACTGTAAGAAATTGTTTGATGCAAGATATGCGCTAATAAACTACAGGTAAATAATATAAAGTATTATACGAGTAATCAAATTTTAGCTCAAATACTTGGCAATAGGGATAGAAAAGGGTGGTGTCATCACCTACAAGGGTGAGAGGGTTCACTTGGTCCTAAAATTAGTCACTTCTCATAAAGCCAAGCCAAGCCAAGTATTAACAATAATGTCAAAAAACGTTCTAGTTCAATATTTTCTTAACAATTTGTTGAAAAGGTATGGTTCTATGCATTATTTAGATCAATGTTTCAAGCTGCCCCAATGGACTAAAAAGGCAGAGAAATTAAATTTTCAAACTTTGGTCTATCTTTCTTCCTATTACCGGATTTTGCCCTTTATGAGTCATCAAATAAATAAAATGTGTACGTATAAACGTATATAGAAAATGGCAATACACAACAAAAAAACCTAAATCATAAAAGGACTGAAATTTCCAATGCAACTCTTTCTACACAATTTGGCACATGATAGTTGCTTGTTTATTGACATGTATCTGAAAATGCAAATTAAAATTAAAGGTCTCAATTAAAAAATAGTGCTAAAACACGTTTTTGATAAAGAAATCTGTAATGACAATGTTGACAATTTAAATCTACAATTACCCATTGATGCAATAGTATTGGCTAATGTCCTTTCATGATCACCAAACCATAAAGCTGCGAGTTTCGTTGGCATAGACAAAACTAAAGGTTGTGTAGATGCAGACAGAACTTGACCAGTCAGAACTACAATAAATTTGGTGCTTGAATTTGAAAAGAATTGGACACCAACAATTCGAATAATGGCTCCAACAGCGTTGAGAATGCTACCTAAAATAACCTAAAAAAGGAAAGAGTAGATAAATGAAACAAATTTTGTTATAGCATGTGGAACCATAAAACAATAATAAAGGGTTTATTTTCCTGTAAATTTTGTATATTTTATTTATACACACAAAAAAAGTCTTGTTCCATTTGGTATAATAGAACACAATTCTTATCAAAGTCAAAATTAAGTGTAAAAGAAAATAAAAATCAAGCAGATCGTCCCATCATTTAATGGTGTTGGAAGCGATCAACTTTGAACACAAAGGACGAATATAAAAGTCATACATTACTTATTAAAATATAATTAACGACGTCTTCAGGGATGTTAGCTATGGCTTATTATAATTATTGTTTAAAATCTGATTTAAGATGTGTTATAACATTTTTTAGTATTTGTTTTTAAGGTGTGCATATATTTTTTAATAAAACTGTTTTTAAACTGTTATTAATTTGTTTTAAACAGAACGAATCTGATGATGAGTTACGAAAACTCGAAATATATTATTCTATAAAAATGCGTTGTTGGTCTTAAAATTTCCCGAATAATTTTTTTTGTTACATTTTACATTACTTTTGATTATGGATGAAAAGAAGCTGTTGTGAAATATTAGATAGGCTTTCAAACCTGTCTACAAAAAACACTATTAGTGTTTTCTGTAGACTTTTTCCTTTATTTTCATCCACGCGCTTTGTTGGGAGCTTGATTCCAATTGATTGAAATTTTCCCTCCAACCTTGAACCAATGCAGTGCTTTGTTCTGTGCTCCACCGTTCTCTTTTCGCCTTAACACAATTCGTTTGGGAAGCAGACTTCTCTGATGCACCACCACTCTCGTTGCTGCACGATGCTTGTTGAGAATTGAAAGTTTGAGTAACATTATTTGGTGTTTCTGACGAGATGTTGTAAAAATGTATCCACTCTTGAGGTACTTGTACGCTTGGAAAAGCTTGTGAAAAATATTGCAAGTATGCTCGATAAGCATCTTCCATGTTCACAAATTTTTCATCAACAAGTATAACAAACTACTTTCACAACAACTTTATTTTCGTCATGTTTTGATTTTTCTACTAAATCACATTTTTCTATTAAATTTTTCGATTTTTCTACTAAATCACAAATAAGACTTGCCTCGAGGCATGTCTTATTTCAAGATTTAAATTAAATCATTCTCACTTAAATTGAATAGATTTTATAAATCAAAAGATGAGGTCACATCAAACTGCGCTTTATCACCATAACAACGTTAAAGATTAATTAATTAATTAAATCTCGATCACGGAATTTAGGGTGACCCCCCCCCTATATTTTTACGAGATGGAATAAGAAAATGTTTGTTTTTTTTCTTTAAAACTTTTTTGCTTGATATTATTATTTTTTTGTTTTCGTGAAAATTAGGGTCGGTCGGGCCCGTAGAACAACTAATTAAATTGGAGTCGCCTAATACAATAGTAACCGATTACCCCAGGCTGTACCACAAAATATTTGGTACAGCATGGGGTAATCGGTGTATTTGTTAACTGTCTAAGTTATAGATAAAGACTAAAAATAAGAAGTTCGGTTTAGTGTTCTTGAAATATATAATTCACTACTTTCGTTAACACAATAGATGTAAAAATTCAAAACAGTCTTGTCTAAAAACAGAAACATTCTATGCAGAATTCGAAAGTCCCTATAGAATAAATCCTTATAACAAAAAATTACGATGTTCAATACTCACAAAATAATGTAAAAAGCTGAATGTGCAACTAAAATTTAGTTACAGCGAATATTGAAGTAAATTTTTCAACCAAGAATAACATGGGCTTCGTCAACTATTTTACTGACTGAGTAACCAAAAAGACGAAGAAACCAGTCTGAAATTAAGCAAGACCCATTTGTTATAAAATCGTTGTCCTGTATTTAGATGAAACTGGATATCAGATCATCGTTTTCTATCGACAATGTAGCTAGTTAACTAGCCCTGTTGAAGAAGCATCCAGACAGAATGTTGCTGAATGGTTAATTTAACAGTATTAAACTTGACATTGTTGTTGGTTCTATCCTATGAAAATGTTTTTATCGATAAATGTATTGTATGAGTTAGATATATAATCATTTCCAATGCTTCTTGAAAATTGTTTTTTCGTGCTTGTTTACATTTTAGGCTACTATTTTTCTTGATGACGGGCAATACTACTCGATATCAGCCCATCGTCAAGAGTGCTAAGCCAATCAGAATAGCTAAAAACCCACATTGCCGCTTGCAAAATCCAGACAGTTAACAAACTGCGTTACTAAACAACTATTTGCTCTGTTAAAAGATAACCTGCATAGCATGAGAAAACATTTGGTGCCAAAATGCTGCTGCTGCTGCTGCTGCTGTTGTTGTTGATACTCAGGGAATTAGTGGCTTCCAATTTGCAATTTTACAGAGACATTTTACAAAGAAATGTTAAAATTGCAAATACAGTTATTTTATTCTTCATCAGTTTCCATTATCTATTATATTATATAAACTAGACTTATTTTTACCTTTATATTTTAATTATAGTCGATCTTAATTAGCCTTAGTAGGCTAACCACCTTCCCTCCCAGAAATTATTATCTCATTCAATTGATGAATCATTTCTGGCAGGGAAATGGTACAGTTTAAATTTTATTTCATTTTATTTTATAAAATACCTTATACAACATTGTATATTTTATTGACTCTAAATAAAGTTATCTTATCTTATCTTATCTCCATTTACAATATTCTAATGTGCCTGTTATCTAAAATCCTATGTTTAAGTACTGATTCAAAGGCTTAACTTTTTTATTTATTGCGGGTACAAATCAACCAAAAACACAGCCTGCAAAACCTTATGAAAATAATTAACCACAAATTGAAAAGGTTTTGACATACCTATAACATCTCAACTTATTATAAATCCCTATCGTAGTGCTGCTATAGAGTTGTTTTTTTAGTATATTATAGAGATCAGCGTATTTATTTTCAAGATTTAAAATAAATTTTCTGAACTTTCTTCAATTAACTGTTCATATCATAGATATTACAAAATATAACCAAACAAGTTTAAAAACATTCATATTCTTTCATGTGTGGACTTTTTACGTCCTTGTAATGACTGAGAGGAATCTTCAACTAAGTTTTAACTGTTTAAAAAAGAACCTACTGAAAATCTGAAACCGAGGGTCTCGATTGTCCACCAAGACAAACCACAAAATGGAACAAATGCAAGAAAATACACCAACGAAAACCAATTTACAGTCGTTTCTGATATATGAAAATATGATGCTGTGAGATTTGTAACTGGTGCAAATGATATCCAAATCTAAAAAAAAATACATGCGTTGGAAAAAGCGTGAGGAAAAATTTAAAAAGAACCTCTTATACTTTGTTTTATGAACTAATAACGACACAGCTTTTATTTCAAGTAAGCAAAAGCAATCACTACCCTCTTATCAATAAGTTCTGATGTTTAGAAATTGATATATCACTCTGGCTCTGCTGGCCAAACTTCCCATGGAACTGAGGTTTACTAGAATTAACGGCTCAGCTTCTGAGCTCATTTCTCAGAAGTAAGCATAAGAACGATGGCTCGCCTTTTATCACTAGGTTTGGTTGTGTAAAGTAATACAAAAATTGAAAACCTATACAGGCAACTATAAATTTTACACAAGGATTTTCACTAACCATTGCATTTGAGATATTAAACATAACTACAACTGCTAACATGAACCATCTTCGTTTGTACAAAATATAATTATGAGAAAGTAAATGCGTGTTTTCATCAATGCTACTGTTTCTATGCATAGTTACAAATATTTAAACCTAAAAAAAAAAAAAAATTAAAACCTCTGTGTTATTATGAAAGATACACCAACATTTATGTTCTTTTTCCAGCACTTTCCTGTAGAATGAAAAGTCAGGCCTTTTCTAGCCAGAGTGGCAACCTTGCCCATATGAACTATTTTTTATTGCTGATAACCTTGTCCCCAAAGGGAACCCGAGGTATAAAATGATGACGTCTTTTTTAATTTTTTAAAAAACTCTTTTCGTTCTCAAGATATTAACATTTAAAGAATTTCAGATTTAATTATGCTGCATAAATTATGTTGTCATATTGAGGTAATAGTAAATTTGACATTTTCTGTCATCAATAATTTTAGACCTGTTAAGGGATGTGCATTCAAACTTTATCAATGCATAGCTATTTATTGATAAACATAATTTTTTTTGCCAAAATCACACTTGTTTGCTCGTCCCAGGCCTGGGAATCCCTGGGAATGAGATTAAATATGATACAGATTTATTCCTGTCCTGTCATGGAACAATTATACCCAGCCAGTGTGACAGGTCATAATTTTACAGATCATAATTTTACAATCTGCCTCTCAAAATAAATATTTTTTGATGAAATAAGGACATGCTTCACTCACTTGAACAAATATAATTAATTCTTGTATTATTTAAGAGGGTAACATGTGACCACGTTGGCTTTGTGCTCATTGGTTGATTTTAATTCGGGGTTTGATGTGAGGGGAATTTGAATTTTAGGGATTTGCTGTGACATTTGTTTACGTCTAAGCTTTCGTTTCAGAGAAACAAAATCAGATATCCTCGAAAAAAGGTTAGGCTATCTTAGTGGCAGATCATTTTAGGGTGATCACAAAAAAATTATGTGTGTGATAAAGATCAACTATTTGTTCACACACAATTATGGAAGCAAAAACATGCAGCATAAACAGAAGATGTTGAAAAACCTGTAGTTGTTACCATAGTGATCAATTATTTATTTACACACAAGTATAAAGGTTTCTTTCCATTGCAGGTTTGATGACCAGAGCTCCCAGCTCCTGCATGTGGGAATACGCATTGCCAATCATTTGTAATCACCATTCCCAAGTGCGAGCTTGCGAAAACACTGCTGTCACCACAGCTATCAACACAATACAGTGAATGTTACCATAGCCCTGGGTTAACCCAAGCCATGTGAGGGAAATTGGGGAGATGGTACAATGTGTGGGCCGTCAATGGATGTTGCAGCGAGTTGTCTGGTAGGGGCCAGACCCTACTAATTGGATCTGCGTAGCTCAGAATGAGCATTAAATACTCATTTAATGCATGGCCCCTCCTGGAAATAATAGACAGGGTATATCCCTCGATACTGTGATGCTATCCGTATAAAATATGCACATTACATCTAGCTATCTATCTATCTAACATGCTAGAAGTGAAGTAGAACAATGCACAAGCATTTTTGTAGGTAGAAAATATAAACAACAGACCACGGTAATCGAAGAAATCCATCAAAAAAAAGAAATATACGCTTAAAATTAGTGAAATTTTTTAAGAAGAATTAGCTAGAAGAATACAGTTAAAATTTCATGCCAGTTCCTCTTGGATCTTTATATCTTTATGCTATCCCAAAAAATCTTTAATCTTATTAGTGTAAGTCCTCTTTTACCTACATAAAAGTGCGCGCATGCCCATTGTCCTCAAAATGAAATCAAAACAACAAAATAGTTAGCTATATATAGCTAGCTTGAATCCAAAAATTCCAATCTTTGACAAAATCTGTATAGAAAAGTATTAAATTTTGGAGTCCCTCTCCTGCAGTCAAAACAATGGCTAACTTCGAAAAATTTAACCTAAGGGGAATTTGAAAAGTCCAACGAACTCAATGTAAGAAGATTGTCTCTCGTCAGCGTCCTTGTCGTCTTTCCCCTCGTCAGGTGATACTTGGTCTCGCTTTTCCCTGTTAGTATTGTTTGAAACGGTTTAGATATGCCGCATGCACGGAGACAAGGTTAAAGAGGCGGGAAATGTGAAAATTCCAAGTTAGCCAACCTCGATCCCAGGGCGGGCCTGTAGCGTTTTTTGATATAAAGGGGGATTTTCACGAAGCGAATTGAACGGCGAATTCGACGGCGAATTGTATCTGAGCATGCGCAGTTTTGTTGATTTCCGCCGGCGCGAAGGCGGAATCTTTAAAATCTCCTGGGGAGATAGAGAGATAGATAGATAGAGATAGCCCAGAGCCTGGACGCCTAAAACTTATCCAGTCTAAAGCCTAAATCCTCGTTTTGACAGATATTTTTCTGAGAACGAGGCTGCTATAATGAGTTTTAAGCCAATAAGAATCCTAACAGTGCAACAAATTGTTTTATTATCCAATGAACAATACTTTATTTTAAAGTTTATATGCTAATCGAAAGTTAAAGCTCGTGCAGTGTAGCATAATGAAGACCGTCTTATAATGCGCCATCTTTGATGTTATTAACGTTTCTCTTTAATAATTACGTCATTACTTTCTAGACTAAAGCTATATTCGGCAGAACTAATTAATTATTCATGAATTTTAATTTATAGAGGAATTGTTGAGGCTGAATAATTTTGATGAAAGATAATGTATTATAGCTATAAAATCGTGACAAGTGTGTTATAAAAGAAGTCTGAAAATAACCTTCGTAACTGATTGTGTAAAAAAAAATTTCCAAGTTGTTTTTCAGACAAAAAGAGAATATCGATAAATTTTCAGCCTTGCTGTTGTTCTTATTTTGTTGTTATTGTTCATCAATTTTCAGGTTTATTATTTTTCTTTTAAAATTGTTCTTATGGAGAAAAGAAGTTTATGTAAGTTAAGTTAGCTATGATTTACAGTTACAATAATAATCAAAAATTGAATTTTAAAATTTTAGAATATTCAATGATTTTGTTCCCCCCATATTACTCAGTCCTCTTCAAAGTTCATTACTTATTCAGATTATTGCTAATGGCGGAAATCTTTGAGCCGCAGGGCTTCTTGTTTGTTTTGATTTTGCATCGAAATATTCGCTTCGCTGAAAAGTAGAAACAGTTCCTACTTTTTTGCGGCTAAAGGTTTCGCTGCTAGTTTTTGACCAATCAGAACGCGGTTAACTAATGTAAACAATGAATTTGGCGCCTAATTTATTTTGTCGTGAAAATTAAAAAGCGAATTCGCTATCGAATTCGCCGTCGAATTCGCCGTTCAATTCGCTTCGTGAAAATCCCCCTAAAGAATGAAACGTCCTTATCCTCATAATATCAAAAAACGCTACAAGGCCTGGGATCGAGGTTGTCAAGAGGGCAAATCGAAATCGAGGACACTCAGAACAAATGAGTAAGGAGAAACACAAAGTCGCATCCGGGACCAAATCAACGCAATTTTGAATGCTCAAGCTGAGCAGGAAATTAATGATAACCACGATGTAATCATTCTCGAATAAATCTCGTCGATTGATTGGTGAAAAACTGTGTTTTCTTTCTTCGTTTCTCAATATGTCCCGTTGAAACAAAGCGTATTGGCGTAAAGGACAGTGTGTAGGGTTTCAAATAGCAAATTTAAAAAAATAAAATGTTTTTCAACATGGCGCTCTTTTAACGCCAGCCTTAATAGTGGCGGGAGAGCGATTTTTAAAAGGGCCGGCATTGGTTTGGGCCGGCATTATAAGGACCGATAAAGGTCTACTGGGTTTAAAATTTTCCCGGGAAATGCGTTAAATGGTCAGGACCAGAGGTGGCAACATTTCAATTTTGTGTGTTTTTGTATTACGTTTTCGCATAACGTTTCCACCTACTATAGCTATGTATTTACAGATATTTATAAAAATATAGTCTTTTTGGCTAGTTTGAGGAAGTTAGTTCTTTTAAATTCTGTGAATTTATTTTGTACTTGTTGCCTCAAAGTTTTAAACTAGGCCTCAATACTTGATGTGAATAAGTTCAATTTTATTTCAAGGATATGCCTGAACAAGTTTTGGTTTAGCAAAGTATTTATATCTGAGAAATCATCATGTGTGGTTACTCTTTTTTCTGGTGTAGATAGCTAGATATTTTATTTTTTATTTATCAATAGCAGTTATAAATATACAATTAAAATAAAAATAAAATAAATATAAAGAAAAAGAAAATAAATATCATAATTGGTCAGGGTAACAAAATTAAAGTATATAATGCTATTGAAGGGACCATACCTAAATAGCATGAAGCTAAAAGGCAAAGGGTATGGCCACCCTTGGACAATTACAGTAAACGATATGAGACGCACAAAACAACACACACATAATAGTGGGTCAAATGATAAACAACCATGCAAGAAACACATGGTCAAGTCTGACAATTCAGGAAGGTTTAAATTTTCTAGTCATTAAAGACTGCAACTTATTCCAGGAATTAATGGCATTAAATCTAATTGAGTTTTTACCAAAAGAAACAGTATTAAAGGTAGGGAGATTGAGCAAACCAATCTTCTCTGCCCGAGTGCCTTGGGCATGGGTGAAGTCAACCGCAAATGTTTTAAGGATAGAAGCATGCAATTTTTCATGAAATAGTTTATGTAAAAATAGAATATTGTGACATTGGACAATATCAGAGAATTTGAGGAGCTCAAGATTACCATACAGGTGACTGGATGATGCTCTTCGAGATTCAAAAGACTTGAGTCGAATAGCAAAATTTTGCAAAACAGTAATACGATTAACATCAAGACTGTTTGGCTGACCCCAAATTTGATTACAATATTGCAAGTGTGAATGAAAAATGGCATAGTAAACTAGAATAAGAACATTTATAGGCACAAAGTGACGAAGTTTAGCTAAAGCTCCATTAGCCCTCTTGAGCTTGGCAACAGTATCATTGATCTGAGACTTCCAGCTTAAATCAGAATCTAATAGAACACCAAGATATTTAATACAATAACTAGGTATAAGCCTTTTACCATTGATAAAAAGCCTAAAATTGTAATTAAGAGGTTTCCGTGCATGTTTAAAAACAATGTACTATATGTAGATACAGCAGGAGGGGTTGTTGTTCTTGTTTTCCTCGACATGATGGTAGCAGGAAAATAATTTATAGCTGTATGTATTTAGTGTAACACCTGGAGTAATCTGATTATTCAATAGTAGATATAAAATAGTTTGGTTTACTTTACTGAAGCTCTTCGATCCAGTGTGTCTCTGCGCTGTTACACTACCATCTTGAAAAACCTGAGGGGTGCAGAGAGGTTGTGCAGTCAAGCCACTTAGTTTGTGGAGATAGGTAACTTCCCCTGGAGTAGTCTGGTGGCTCAGCCAGGTCCTTAAATTTTTCGATTCCTAGAACTGGATTATACCCTTGGTTTTTTCATATTCTTTTTTTTTTTATTTTAGAAAATATAGCTATATGTATTTAACAAAGTTGTTCTGTGGAGAATTGAGGACACTTGGTACACTTGAGGAATAATTAACGTTGAGAAATCAAGTAGAGAAAAAAAAGACAAAAGGCAAGTTGTTCTTAATTACTGCTAATACTAAGGGAAAACACAAGTGTGTTAGTAACCCAGAATATGTTTTGAAAAATTACACACATTATATAGAAAAAAAAAACCATTGAAGTAGAGCTACTATGTAATCAACCTGGAAGGTTTGGCAACCCCTGGGTTTACCCTAGGAACCCCCCACACTATCAAAATATTTATTAAGAACCCCACTTTAACTAATAGTCAATCTAAATAATAATAATAATAATAATAATAAATATTTAAAGTGGCTAGCCCAGAAAATCACAAAAACCTATAGTTAGTGGATTGTTTCCACTGGGGGCCACTAGAACAAAAAAGAAACAAAGAATGATAAACCTTAGACTGCCTCAGCTCAATCAAACATAGTAACATTTATAATCTGTGAAAATTGAAAAGAAAAAATATAAAAAACAAAAATTAAAAAGTTAAAAAGTGATCTCCATTAGAATATGCCAAATACATTAGAGATGGAAGTCTTAAACGAAAGCAGACTTCCATCACAGGTCACTTGGTCTTGAAGATTATTCCACACTTTGCAGCTCTAAATGGGAAGGCTTTTTTGCCAAATTCCGTGTTGACCAAGGGAAGTGTGAACCTGTTTTTTGAAGCTCCTCTTGTTTGATGATTATGACAGTTTTTTGTCAAAAGGAATTTTGAGCGCATGTAATCAGGAGCAATGTGATTCATGGCTTTGAAAACTAATATGGCATCGTTTTTGATGAGTAAATTATTCATTGAATATTCCCTCTCTTTCCCCTGAAAGGTACGGACACATTTTAATCGTTTTTCTAGTTTTCCCAATCTACCTTGGGTGGCACAAGCCCATGTCGAGGAGCAGTAGTTGAAATATGGCATGACAAGTGCATTAATTAAAAGGTTTTTTGTATGAGGTGTTAAACAGGATGCAATGGTTCTAATTTTAGAATATTTAATTAGTATTTTTCTATTTATGTCATTAATGTGCTCTTCCCATTGCATTTTTTGATCAAATGTTACCCCAAGATATTTAACTTTTTCGCTCCTCTTCAAAGGGATACCCATGTAGTTGATAGTTTTGTTCTCAACTTTTTTTAACTGATCTAGCAATCTGCAACCTACTATTCCTAGTATGCTCTTGCTTTATATGACAGTAATGGGGACTAATCACAAGAGGAAGGACAGTACCACCCATCTATCAAGCAAAGCAAAACACCCTGTATAAACTGCTATAATCCACCTTAGAAACAAGGGCAGTACAATACGTCCCTTAATCCAAACAATCAACACCAGAATTTTCAATTAAAAAGTTGAAAATGTGACCAAATCTCCCTTAACTCCTCTATTTTTTTCAGGTAGTTTTACTACTATGTTACAGAGATTTTATATTTGTTATAGTGATATAGACTGTTAGATCTATCCTTCATGTTAGCAAAACATCCCTCATCAAAAGCTTAAATTGTTTTATAACCATTTATCCTGAAAGTAATACGTTCCTAAACATATTTTTTCTTGACATCAGGAATTGATCATCATCATCATCATCATTCTCGGCTTAACGTCCGTTTTCCATGCTAGCATGGGTTGGACGGGGTATAAATGACCCTCTTCCAAACTGATCTAGTAGACTGTGTTAGATCTAAACTCAACTTCCTCTGTATCAAGTCTGTCCTTATAACCTCCTGTCAAGTCTTTCTCGGTCTGCCTCCTGCTTTGCCCCAGGAACTATCAAGTCTCTACACTTTTTTACCCAATTATCCTCCTCCATTATTTACAAGTGCCCCAGCCAATTCAATCTTCTTATCTGGATAACATCTTTAATTCTACGGATACTTAGCCTGCTTCTTAGCTCATCTGAACTCTTTCTGTCTCTCTGACTGGCGTTACACATCCACCTAACCATTCTCATATTCCTTTCTAAACGGTCTTCCTGCTTCACTGCCCATGTCTCACTACCGTACAACATAACACTTCTTACACAGGCCTCATACAACCTACCTTTTACCTCAATTGACAAGACTCTGCTAGTCAACAAAGGAAGTAACTCTCTGAACTTTTTCCAAGCAGAACCTATCCTGCAAGTAGCACTTCTTCCAACACCCCCTTCACTGCCCAACATATCACCTAAGTAACAGAAGTTCTCGACTATCTCTAACGAGCCACTGTTGTACATCATTAAAGCTGGAAATACTTCATTCTCTATAGACTAAATAATGATAGACTAAATGATAGACTAAATAATGATAGACTAAATAAAAAAACGTTGATCCTCTAAAATCATTTTTTGCGAAAAATCCTCTAAAATCAGTTTAAAATCACCTCTAAAATCCTGTTTTTCTTGGAAATTTTTTTTGTGACACCCTGTATCTGCTATCAGTGTGACAAGGTGGCCCATGTGCAAAGAGTCTCCTAAAAGAAATGATAACACCCTAGAGGTATCACATTTTATGGTAACAAACCGTGTATATAATATCTGAAAACCATAAGTTCTACAGAAAAATAGTACCTAAATTAACAAATGGTATATGTGCCTGATGTACCTTGTGATATTGATAACACAGACCTGCGTCAATAAAGCAGTTTAAGATAGAGTTGAATCCACACATCATTACAGTGTGTTATAAAAGAGGAAGTGAGAAAGCGTTGAAACAGGAAAAAATCTTGGCCCCTATGTTCATGTTGCAGAACAGGCTACTGAAACCAATGGTTTCTTCCCAAAACCCGATACTAAAAATCATAGGTATACGCCATGGTTTGATTGGATAAACGTCTAGTGGCTAATAATAAATGACAACTGCATTTTGCGCGGTTCTTAGTTCTTTTGCACAACACCTAGACATCAAAGGTTCAATGGTTTTTATAAATTCCTTCATAACCAAATAGCTGCGTTGCAAGCTTCAATTGAACGTGCAAAAATGACTCATCATGTGATGCTACAACCTTAAAATGAATAGCGAAGAAGTAAGAAAGAGTAAGTTGCTCTTTCTGTTCATCGGATTATAGACAGCTCGTTATGCAATGTTTTCTACGACCCACCCGCTTCCGTTTCCTTCAGAATCGTACCAGCACCCCCACTGAATAAACTAGTGTCTTTTGAAACACCCTGTCTACTTCTTACTGGAATACTTCTTCGGATTCCGCATTAGCTTCCTAGAAAACGCCCCTTACGTCACCTGTTGTTGAGCTTCCTAGTGAACCATTTCACCTACACGGTGCTGGTGCCAGTGCTGCCCCCCACCTACACACTTCTTATGAGCACTGCCAGAAATGTCATATAGTTTGAAACAAATTATACTTTTGCTACATGGTCAAAAAAAGATTTTAGTACACAGAAAGTGTAAGCTATCAAACATACAGGAACTTATTTTAACATGGCAATTATTTATGGGTAATGATATATTTTATGTTTGATACACAAATTAGGATTGCATTTATTATGGAAACTTGTTATAAGTATTATTTTATTTTATTGACCTGACCCAAATACAACAAAATATTTTGCTTCCAGAAGGTAGAAACTAAAAGCAAAATAAACAAAACTATGTTTGGTAAGATATATTTCACCTGCAAATTCACCATTCAACTCACCTCATTGAAACCAGCCTTAATATGAAAACGTATCATAATTATGCAACATTACAAAAAAATAGTTATTTCAAGAAAAACTGGCAAAGGTTGGCGTTAAGCAGAATCTCTCAAGGCCAATTTGGGTGTAGAACAGTGATTTAGATGGAGCATGAAGCAAAATTACTTGAAAGGTGGTGGACAAAAATCCATATTTCCAGTTAACTGATGAATTGTACTTCCTACAAACAAAAAAACAGTAACATTGACAGAAAAAGTTTGTGGTCATAATTTTTAATAAAAACAGTTCTTTAACGACAGTCGCCAAATTTTACTGTTAGCTAGGTGGGATGCGTTGCTAAAGTGCAGTTCTCTCTTCCTATATTCTTAAGTGTATAGAATTTGACCAAAGTGTTGTTTTTCTGACAGTGTTTTTTGTTATATACTAGTATGCCTGCAAGTCGGAGAAAATCGAGAAAATCATTGCTGGTCAAAGATAATGAAGATCTTTCCTGTTGTTATAACGAGACAAATTGTCCCTTGCAAGCACGTCAATTTTTAAAAGATAGATTGTTTAATCAGAATAATGATTTTTTTCTCTCAAGTTTTATGGAAGAACAACAAAGGTTTGTGACATTTGCTTACTATAGTTTTTTCTTTAAACCCTGTCTTATGCAACTTTTATGTTACCTGAAAATAACATTGTTTTTTTTAAAAGTATACAGTTGTTTACTAATACACAGCAACCCTGTCAATTTGCAGCATGTTAGGATTTAAAAAAGGTATAGGCTATCTATTAGCATAAAAAAATCCAATAGTGAAAGCTGAATTTTTTTTGCAATTGCTTGGCAACAGAGTTTTACTGAAAGTGTTCTGTCCAAAATTTTCTAAAGGAAAGATATAATTATATCAGCATTGTCTTGTTAAGAATGTAATTTTGAAAAATGACAGGACTGTTTACTATTCTGTATACTATTGTACACTAAGCGGAATCCAACATTTAGATTTTATCTAAACGTCAAAATAAAAAAATAATAATATTTAAGTGTTGTCAATCTTTCAACCTTCAACAACATTGAAGCAAAATAATTCTACTGTAACACCATTTTTTCAGTGCTTTAAAAATATTTTTTTCAACAACAACTGTAGTATTATTTGTCTTTGTTTAAGTTCATCTTGAAACCTTTCCCTGTTGTGTCCAAACTGCCACACAGGGGTGTGGCAGTTTGGACACAACACATGAAGTACATCTGACATACTGAGTGTAGACTGTATAAGCAAAATATCAGTTCAAAATACTTTTATTTCACAATGTCTCACAGAATGAACTTCCTCCCTCCTAAGTTCAGATTGGTGGTTAGTTTAATCGAAACTTTCCTCTAACCATTTTTATAAAATTTCTACTAAAATCTATTTTATTTTTACTAATTTTTTTTGTTTTAGACAGCTAGAAATTATTGTGAAGCAATGTATATCATTTGGTGAAAGCAATTCAGTGCTGGTGATTGGTCCTCGTGGGAGTGGAAAGTCAAAGGTATATAACGTTATAAACCATTCTTCTTTTCTTTTGCTCTTTACTTGAAGCCTTGAAGCCAAACAGTACTGGCTGGCTAATTCGACTATTTAAAATCACAAGCAGAAAAATTAAAATTGGGACTCTTGTACCCTCTCAAAAAATAATAATAATTATGGTCATAAAAACTCGTATTATTTATTAATTTAACATGATACACAATTTCTATATAATAAAAATGTATTTTTAGCATTTTTATGAACTTTTTGCTTTGAATCTGTTTGTGTATGTGCCAGGCACAAAATAAATAGAGAGAAGTTGGTATTGTGTATCAATAATAATAATAAAAATTTTCGTGTTAAACTATTCTTTACTTAGCTCTTTCTTCTGTTAAGCCGCCAGTTTTATACCTACCAAGGCCATAGGAGGAGGAATTATGGTGTATAATTTTTTTGCCACTTGTCTAAACCTCTTTTTTATATATACAGTTCTAAAAGTCAGAACCGTACACTATGAAGGACCAACCCATTAATAATTTTAATAAAAATAAAAAAATTGGTAAAAAAATGAAGTATCTGATTAGCCCGTATGCTTGTTTATAGTTAGTACGTAAAGTTCTATCAGATGTGTCACAAAACCTGGGTACTGACTACTTCTATCTTTTTCTCAGTGGTGAGTACTTACTTTTGATGTTCTGTCTTTTCACATGTTTACAAAGAGTAGGTGAACTTTTTTTTTAAATATTCCTACTGTGCTTTAGAAATTACAGCTTACCTCCCACGAAAAAACAAGTTGATTAGCTTTAAAAGTTGTACATAAATCTTTTAATTTTTTCGAATCTTTCTTCGTTTGGGAGATGTATAAGCCTTCAAAGTTTAACAAATTATGCGGAATTATGACCTCATCGATTAGATGATCTGAAACAATTGCTAGTATGAAGGATAATCAGGGTAACTAAGTATTAATATTCATGTAAATATGTTTAAAATATCAAACTGGATAGGTGAAAACATATTTACATTACCACATACCTTGATAAACCCTTAAAACAGCACCTCATTTTTTCTAATACATGATGTCATGCATTAATTAGTATAATTATCAAAACTTCGAGATTTTTAAGGAAAATGAAAAGATTCTTAGGCAAAGTTTTAGGCTCTTGTTTGAAGCCAACTTGTTTTTACTCAGGACGTAAGGTTTAAGAATATATATAATGCAAAACCTTAAAAAAGTTCCATCTTTGTCTTTAAAATTTGGGTAAATTTAGGAAATCATATTTTTAAATGATGGTAAAATTATATTCCTAAATGTTTATATAATAATTGTCTTTGTTTACATTAAATTTCAGGTTTAATTCACACAGATGATCGAGCCGCACTACAAGACATGGCACGACAATTAGAACTCGAAAATGTAGTTGGTGATCGTGTTTTTGTATGTCCTATTTCATAAAGTTACTGTAATTGCATGAAGTTATCCAAGCTGGTTAAATATGTTGCTGAAATAAACCTTTTTTATTTCAGGGCTCGTTTTCGGATAATCTTTCATTTATACTGGATGCTTTAAAAGATGGTAAGTGGATAAAAATAACAGTCTTCTGAATTTTAAAAGAAATGCTATTGCAACAAAAAATATTTCTGTTTCTCTGTATTTTCTAATTAAACTATGCAATGTGTTATATCGTTACAATATACTTGCAGGGATTATTATTGTAAGAAATTGAGCTACGTTTACAGTGTAACAGAACAAAATATCACTAGCCGCTTGTGATTTTTTGTTCTGTTTTGTTCTATTTAAATGGTATATCATCCTGTGGCAAACTGAATGTGGGCGTACGTCATTTTGCGACTGCAACATGTATGGTTAAAACGCTCCGCAACGCACAACTTTATTTCAGTGGGAATTTAGCTTTAGATATTATTGAAAACTAATGAAATAAACAAAACCTTTATTCAGCCTTTTAGTCGGTTTATAAGGAAAATCATTTGGTATAAATTTTAAAAGCTAGCATCATTTTCCAGCCTCCATTTGGTACCTTCAGGAGAAAAGAATTGTAAATCGTTTTTCTCTATTTCAGGAATGTCGAATAAAGTCTGCAATTAAGATATATTTGGATGGCTTTAAATAAAAATAAAAAAATGTGTTCCAAAGCTAACCATTTACGTGACCATTTACTTTTAAGAGATTTTAAAAGTGCTACATTATAATCTGTCATTTTATTAACTTCAACTAAATATTAATTTTTAATGTTAGATTCTGGCAAATCTAAATCCGTTGTGATTGTGATGGATGAGTTTGACTGCTTCACTTACCACAAGAATCAGTCTCTTCTGTATAATCTCTTTGATATTGCACAAAGTAAACAGAACCCACTGTGTGTTATCGGTATCACGTGTCGATTAGATGTTGTCGAGTTGCTGGAAAAGCGAGTCAAATCAAGATACTCACACCGATCAATTTTAACATTTCCGAATTTTCAGTTTTCACATTATTTGGATTATACCAGGTGATATTTTTTCTCTCGTAAAATTGTTTTTGTCAAATTTTTTTGTTGTTTTTTCTATAAATGGTGAAAGTAACAATAAGTTTTGTTTGGACCAGAAACGTAGCTACGGATGTAAGTTATGATCTTTAAATAACACTGTTTTTTAGAGAACTGCTAATGCTTCCTGAGACATTCTCCTGCACAGTCTTTCAAAGTAGATGGAATAGACATATTCAGGTATATTTAACTTAACATTAAATGTAGCTACTTTTGTTTTAATGTAATGTTGATTTATGTTGCAATAACTGATCACAATCGCAAATATCAAATTGCCCAAAAACAATCCTAAAAATTGAATTTCATATTTACTATCTTACAGCTGATAAAAATTAGAAAATTACTTTTCTAAGCACTTTTGAAAGTTTATATTGTAAAATCTACATTTTTTATTTGTGTGAACAGATATATTCAATACTCACCAGGTTGTACCTACTCATACAAATTTAAGAAAGCAAACAATATAAGTATCAACAACATTAATTTGATTTTAGATCAGTATCTGTAAAATTAATTCTGCAAAACATTAACATCACAGTATTTAATGCTCTCAGTTCCCTTGATCAAAAATGATTAATTCTTTACCACGTGTTTATTTAGAATGTTCTTGATGAAACGACAGTTACCAATCTATTTGAGAAACATTTTAACATCAAAAAGGATATCGGTGATGTTGTCAAGCTATTGGTATGTTTTATAATTTGATTAAAAATGTTAATTCAATTTTGAAACAATAGTACGACCTTTTTTTCTAAGACCTTTATGGTATCTTTACATGGCAAACATTTATATGTCGTTTGTAGCTTGATGGTTAGGGTTCTCGCCTACGTCCGAAAGGTTGTAGATTCGGTTCTCCTTAAAATTGTAGTTTACCTAGGCGGAAGTATGTGACAGTTCTGTTGCTTAAAAAGGAAGTGATACACTGAGCCTACGCATAGAAAGTGAATGAATTATATACCAGCATTGTGCTTTTATATTAAGTACTGTACCAGTGTAGTGGTTGTAATACCAGTGTAGTGGTCACTCCAAAGGGTTACCTTTCCGTTCTAGTGTCCACTTTTCCATGTTCGAAAGGCTAAAAAAAATAAAAATTTGTGTTTGTTATTTAAATGTGTTTTGTGCATTAAACTACCGCACCTTTCTATGAAAATAATTCTTGTTAGCAGACGTTTCGAGTGTGCTTTTTCAGATATGATATTCTTATGTTTACAATGGTGCGTACCCTGGCAAGAAATAGATTTTCGATGTGCGTACCTAAAACAAGCTTTGCATAAGATGAGCCAATATTAGAATTTAAACTCTAGGTTGCCGGTTTTTTTTTAGAGTTTTCCTATATGTGGCATATCGTCCTCACACAAGTTTATCACTTCAGCTGACATTTCAACATCATACTCAAAATTGCACACTGATACAAAAGCTGTTGTATTGAATGGTTTGTTGTTTTCATGATGTTTTACTTTTAAATTCTTACTGTTCTTCTTGCGAGTTAACCTTACTAAATTGACATTCTTAGACGTGACATTATTTTTTTGTTGTTGGACCAATTACTTTATTTTAAGGCGGACAATGCAGAAGTCATAATCGTGTTGCTGAGAACTTAAATGAACAGCCTGATTAAATATTTTTATAAATTGTCATTAGTATCGGATTTTTCAAAATATTTTTCAACGTCCTTGCTAAAAACTTCAAACGAAAAAGAAATTAACGATATTGTAGTCCAAAATTAGCGAATGTTGGGATGTTAATAAAAAAGGATTTTGATTCAGACTTTTTAAAAGTTAATGATGTACATGCTAGCGCCACCTACTCATTTTTTTTTCTTTTCTACTTCTTTCACTAGTGATAAACACTGCCATAGGACACTGTTACTGTTCCGTAGACTTTTTTCTCTTTTTTATTTCTGGGAGTGGCCAAACGTCAGAATAAATTAAAAAAACTATTTTCACTTTTTACAAAGTTATAGACATTATCGCCTCCACCATTGAAATAGCTATACAACCCTTAAAAGACAAAAAAATTAAAATTTGTGTGAAAATCAGTTTTTTATATGCATATTGACGTGCATATTGCAATTTTGTTGACATATATTCTCTCAGTCCTATGTCAACTTTCTTGTTGTATTTTATGTCATTCTGCGGATTTATTTCAATAATTTATGATATCGTCAGGTTCAAGTGAAGAATTTTAATAACCTGGTACATGCTTTTTTTTATAAGCAGTTGAAATTCCAAAATGAGGCTTAAGGATGCTTATAAAAAGTACTTTTTCAGCCTCAAACTATCCTTAGGTTATGCTTAATGGCAAACAGATTTATTGGAAATTTTTTATAAAAAACACATGAGCAAGCTCAAAATATGCTTATTTGAAAAAAAAATATATTGTATATGAATTTTGAAAATCAGTAATTACAACTTAGATCTCACTACATACTGCTTAATTCAGATATAAAGAATAGAAAGAATACTACTCACAAAACAAAAAACATAAAAACTTCACAACATTTTCTTTAGGCTTCACATAATGCTTAGCATATGTTTAAAAAATGACGAAATTTAAGCCTATACGGATGTTTATAAATGTAATGCTTATAAAAAGAACAACCTGTTGTGTAGGTTTGTCTATCCTTGAGTTGTGTCTAATCATTGCTGCAAAACACGTGGTGGAAAGGCGAGAAGGACAGCCGTTCAATTTCGAAATGATCTTCAACGGTAAGCAGTTTCGTAACACTCGTTTATTCGCATACTTAGGGCTGTTCATATGGGAAGTATTTCCTCGGTTAAGGCTGAAATACAGTATCATTTTTCAAGCATCATTTTCCAATTATTGAAAAATGACAGTGTATACAGGAAAAAATGTCATTTTTTACACTCTCATTCCATTGATGTTCAACTTTTAATTTTTCAATGACATTTTTTTCTATTGTTTTAAATCGAATCCATTGTTTTCGCACACGTGTTTGTTGCACGCGATATAGGTTTAGGCGTAAACATAGTTGAAAACAAAGATTTGAACAAGATAATTCACCCGAGAATGAAGACGCAAGAAGCGACTGAAAATTTTATTGAGATTTGGAGAAGGCAGCCCGGTTTGTGGGATAAAGGACAAAAACGAGAAGGCAAGAAGTCGTGAGGTTTTCAAAGGTATCCCACATGATAAAAACTTCAAAGTTACGGCTAGTTTGACTTTAGCAGGAATTGGGTCTCGTGAATGCGTTGTTTTTTTTCTCAATGTCAACTTCTATGAGATTAAGGAGCTCATCAAAAATATTCGGCGGCATTCTTAAAAATCGCGCATACTCTGCAATTTCTTCCACGCGCAGTTCATACATGAGAGTATTATAGATGCCAAGTTCAGTTCGCCTATTTAGCCACGGCTTCACCCATACATTTCTTTGCTTTCTTTTCCTACGTTCGACTCATGTACATGTACATCAAACATGCTCAAGTACACTATCATTTTTCAATGATATTTTTCAATGATACATTCCAATGGCATCAAAAATGACAAAAAATGATAGTGTATTTCAGCCTTAAGGATACACTATCACTAAAAACATGAAACTTGAGCATGTTTTTCTTTGCAACATGGACTCTGAAGAAGAAATAGCAGCTGCTGTTGCTGTGTATATTTTATCAAAAAAGAGAGTCGAACGTAGGAAAAGAAAGCAAAGAAATGTATGGGTGAAGCCGTGGTTAAATAGGCGAACTGAACTTGGCATCTACAATACTCTCATGTATGAACTGCGCGTGGAGGAAATTGCAGAGTATGCGCGATTTTTAAGAATGCCGCCGAATATTTTTGATGAGCTCCTTAATCTCATAGAAGTTGACATTGAGAAAAAAAACAACGCATTCACGAGACTCAATTCCTGCTAAAGTCAAACTAGCCGCAACTTTGAAGTTTTTATCATGTGGGATACCTTTGAATACCTCATGATTTCTTGCCTTCTCGTTTCTGTCCCTTATCCCACAAACTGGGCTGGCTTCTCCAAATCTCAATAAAATTTTCAATCGCTTCTTGCGTCTTCATTCTCGGGTGAATTATCTTGTTCAAATCTTTGTTTTCAACTATGTTTACGCCTAAACCTATATCGCGTGCAACAAACACGTGTGCGAAAACAATGGATTCGATTTAAAACAATAGAAAAAAATGTCATTGAAAAATTAAAAGTTGAACATCATTGGAATGAGAGTGTAAAAAATGACATTTTTTCCTGTATACACTGTCATTTTTTAATGATAATTGGAAAATGATCATTGAAAAATGATAGTGTATTTCAGCCTTTAGCGGGGAAATATTTCAGCATGATATAATTATTACTTTCATATCGTTCATATGGCATGGGCGAGAAAACTTTTCCTTGGGTGATAAAATACCATGTGATAAGTTTCTATTGTTTATTGTGATAAGAATATATTGTTTATTTTTGAAAATTATACCGAATCGACATAAATTTATCTCGCCTACCGAGGAAACTTCTGTTCATATGGGAAAATGCATTACCCGCTTACCGAGATCTGGATCATGCGCACCCGAGATCTCGGTAAGCGGGTAAATTTTTTTTCTCATATGAACGCAACTAAATTTTGTTAAGAGTTTGTTAACAACCCGAGATCTCGACTTGATATCATGCTGAAACATTTACCCGGTTCCCGAGGAAATATTTCCCATATGAACAGCCTATTTTGTTTTGTAAACATCGGGGGTTGTTTAAAACCCCCAATTCACGTGCCCATAAAGGTGACTCTGGAAACCCAAACTGTCTGTCATCTGGTTATGCAAGCTGTTTGCGATTGTTTTTTCTCCCATTAATATTCCTGTTTTTACCTCACTCCTGGAAAAAGGTCAAAAAACTCCTAAAATTTAGTTTTTGGAAATGAGTGGCCACCACTTTTTCCTTCATATTTTCAACACCGAAACAAGATGGATGCATTTCATCTATTTGTTTCATTTTGTATAGCATCGTGCTAACATTATTTAAATCAAGCATTTTTTTAAAAGAATAAATTTTTCTATATAAAAGAAGCACAAATTTTTCTGTTGTACTTAAATTCACCAAATTTCCCGTATTTAGCTGTTTTAAGGGTCGAAAAGTCGACAATTAAAGACTTTGACCGTAACATGTGTACAACCAAAAAATCATTTTCACATGTCGGATTAGGTTAAAAATTTATACACAATAATGCTGAATATGATCGTAAATTCAAAACATCAAAATTATACATTATAAAATAATGTAATTCGGGAAACGTGAATTCCGTTGGTTTAATTTTAATTCCGCCGCATGCAAAAAATAGAGTAATCTAATTCTCGTATAATTTAGTGACTTTGAACTACAGGAAATGTCACTTCTTTTTAGAATATCAAGCTTATTCTAAACGGCGTTCGACCGGAATGCAAAGTTTCAACAAAGCTGTAACCTTCAAAGCGTATGAACATTTAATAGCGTTAGAATTGTTGAGATGCACAGAATCTGTCTCCAACCATTCACTTGCGAAGGAGTACAAACCAATGTGTATGTTGATAGTCTCCTCTCAAATCAAAGAAACCTTACAAAAATATCCTGAATGTCCAACAGAGTTAAAAAATTGGGCCGATTATATGTATACGTAGGTAGTATTTATTAAAATAGGTAAAATTGAATAAAATAAAAAAGATTTATGACTTATTCTATAAATTTTATGCTGCCGTTGTTGTTTTTTATTTATTTAGTGGAATTTTTGGTGAAGAAATTTTAGAAATTTTTATTTTAGAAATCAAGAATATTTAGAAAATGTGTCTCATTTTGAAATTGCTAGGTAACTGATAATAATTTTTGCATAAGCGTTTCTCTAATTTACTTGAGACTTTTAAAATTAAGTGCAGAGATTTCAAACACATATTTCATAGGCGTCACATGAAATATCTGTTTTGCAAGAAAATAAGGAATTCCCTCCTTTGATAAAGCTTCTGATACTGCAAGGGAATTAGTTTTTGCGAAAGTAACAAGTCCTGATATTTCGCGGAAAACAAACTTTTTAAGGGCTTTTATAAAAGCCGCCACGAAGATAAATTTAATTAATATGTCAAATGCTTTAGCATAAAAAAAACAATCATCATTCATCATTCATCATTCTCGGCTTAACGTCCGTTTTCCATGCTAGCATGGGTTGGACGGGGTATATTAATGACCCTCTTCCAATCTGATCTAGACTGTGTTAGATCTAAACTCAACTTCCTCTGTATCAAGTCTGTCCTTATAACCTCCTGCCAAGTCTTTCTCGGTCTGCCTCTGGGCTTTGCCCCAGGAACTATCAAGTCTCTACACTTTCTTACCCAATTATCCTCCTCCATTCTTTCCAATATGAAGTTGAAATTCACATATCTGTTATATATAGTGCCATGTATAAATCAGAAGGAAAAATTTACTGCCAGTCGTTTTTCAAAAAAAGAGAAAACGAATATCGCGGAATTAATTTTCAAAAATTAACAAAAACTCACGAAAAATATTGCCGCTAAGATGGCTGAGAAAGACGAAACATGGTTTTAAGGCTAGAAGTGCAAGAAAATTCACCATTACATCAAAGACGTTTAGCTAAAAGTTTTATTAAAAACACGTTTCATCGTTTTTTTAAAACTTGTTTTCTTCGTCTCAAAAAGTTTACAATTTTTTCTTTTGTTGCTGCTGCTGTTGTTGTTGTTGTTGTTGTTGTTGTTGGTAAAGATGTTGAATTTCTTCCGTGTCATCCTCTTTTTCTCCGTTCCCGCTTTCCTGCTTTAACTTCTGTTTCCAGTCTGTGTCTATCACCTGTGTTTCTTTCGTTTCCGTTCCTACCTTCCGATTTTCAACATACTTCCATACCAAGAAAATTGATATTGATAATGCAAATGCTACTGCAACATCGAATAATCTCTCTAAAATCATTTTAACTAAAAAAAGAAAAACATTTCTTAATATAGCATGTGGTACAATACTTTAACAGACATTAAGTGTAGAACATAGCTTCCAGCAAGCACCTATAGACAGATTGTTTATCAAATTCCATACCTTACAAAATTATTATTGCAATAAATGATTCTTTGATGATCTGCACGAAACACGTAGGAATGTATTTGACTTGCTTTACTGTTAAAACTAATGACTTGTACTGCTTGTCCTGCTTTGACAGATGCATTAGTAGTGTGCTTGTCACACCCAAGTAATTATGACAATGCAATGCAAGTGACATGTTTAATGTTTAATAATCTTTTTTTTTTCATATTAAATGATTTAAAAAGAAAAAGAAGTTGGATGTTTTTATTTCTCTGCAATATTTTAGTCTATAACTGCTATTAGGTTTTTCGTACAGCATTTGTATAAAATGCTGACAATAATTTTTAGACATCGACATGATTTTTAAAGATGATTGTCCTGCACAATGCTAAATACCAGCTCTTACGTACAACCATACTTTTGAATATAACGCCGGGCAAATTGAATTATTGGCGTTTGAGTTATTCAGTAGTCCTTTCGCATAGCTATTCACTGAGGCTGGGCGTGCTCTAAAATCGTCAAGATTTTATTTAATTTTCAACAACTTTCGTCACTTCATTTGTCCTACCATTCCGTGTGTCAAATATGAGCCGTAGAAGAGAGTTGATGTTAAAGGTGTTGGCACGAACAAAACACAATCAGCCAATCAAACATAACATACAGACCACAAAAAAACAAGCTTTAGTATAAGCTTTATTGCAGTACTTCAATACGATAAACACGTTAGAAACATGAAGCTTAGATTATATGTGCTTTCATCCATCAACAGAGTAGCCACACCTAAAATTTTCACTCAAAATACTGATTTCTTCTAAAATCTCTTAAAATTGTTTAAGGTGTTATCCATATATATTATTTCAAATAGTATCTTTTTGTTATTACGTTTTATGTGACAAAAAATTGAACAAATGGTAATCTTTCAACAACAGAATGATGAGTTTTATGTACAAAGTTACTGCAAATTGAAATAAACAGCCTTCTAATTAGGTACCCTATATTTTCTTCTAAAACTTGGAAAAATCTCTAAAAACTGGAATAAGTTTTTATATACATTTTTTTAGCGTTATCTCTTAACATCCCGACTCCTCCTAAAATCTCCTAAAGTTATGAATTTTTAAATGTGATCACCTGGTCAAAAGTGAAATATTAAAAAAGTAAATTTGTAATTCAACGGGACACTTGCAGAAATGTATTTTAGGGGAAACAGGGTTCGGGCTCTCTAATTACTTTTAGGGTGTCTCCTTTAAAGAAACATCCAGGCAGAACACGAAAGTTTCTTATATTCTTTTTTTCTTGTCAGAAAGCGTGTAGTGTAAGTAAGGAGGTGATTTTTCTCATAGAAAAATATTTATTCCAATAACAACAAAGTTAAAGAAAAGCTCAAATTGGGGCAAACGTTATTACAAATTGGGGCTGGTGTTATTACAAATTGGGCAAGGTGTTGTTACAAATTGAAGCAGGTATTACAAATTGAGGCAAAGTTTATTACAAATTGGGGCAATTATTACAATTTGGGCCACAGCAGATGTGGGTTCCACTTGATACGTAACATAAGCGCAGGTTTGACATCCCACTGAAAAATTGTAAAGTTTTACCTCGAGGTAATGAGGGAAAAGCCAAGAAATTAAAACTTTTGGTAAAGAAATTTTAGAAATGAAGAAAATTTAGAAAATGTGTCTAATTTTCAAATTGCAAGGTAACTGATAATGATTTTTCATACGCTTTTCTTTGATTTACTTTAGTCTATTCAACTTAAGTGCAGAGATTTCAAACACATATTTCATAGGCGTCACATGAAATATGTGTTTTAAAAAAAAAGCGAGGAATTCCCTCCTTTGATAAAGCTTCTGATACTGCAAGGGAATTAATTTTTGCGAGAAATTTGCGGAGGTAGCAGCAAGTCCTAATATTTAGTGAAAAATGAAACTTTTTAAGGGCTTTTATAAAAGCCGCTGAAGTTGAAATTCACATATCTGTTATATATAGTGCATAAATCAGAAGGAAAAATTTACTGCCAGTCGTTTTTCAAACAAAGATTAAACAAAACGAATATCGCGGGAATTAATTTTCAAAAATTAACAAAAACTTACGAAAAAAATAGCCGCCAAGATGGCTGAGAAAGACGAAACATGGTTTTAAGGCTAGAAGTGCAAGAAAATTCACCATTACATCAAAAACGTTTAGCTAAAAGTATTATTTAAAACACGTTTCATCGTTTTTTCAAAACTTGTTTTCTTTGTCTCAAAAAGTTTACAATTTTTTCTTTTGTTGCTGCTATTGTTGTTGTTGTTGATGTTGATAAAGATGTTGAATTTCTTCCGTGTCATCCTCTTTTTCTCCGTTCCCGCTTTCCTGCTTTAACCTCTGTTTCCAGTCTGTGCCAATCAACTGTGTTTCTTTCCGATCTTCAACATATTTCCATACCAATAAAATTAATATTGATATTGGGAATGCCACAACAACATCGAATAATCTTTCTCGAATCATTTTGACTAAAAAAAAAAACATTTCTTAATATAGCATGTGGTACAATACTTATGTAGAAAACATATCTTCCAGCAAGCACCTATAGACAGATTGTTTATCAAATTCCATACCTTACAAAATTATTATTGCAATAAATGATTCTTTGATGATCTGCACGAAACACGTAGGAATGTATCTGACTTGCTTTACTGTTAAAACTAATGACTTGTACTGCTTGTCCTGTTCTGACAGATGCATTAGTAGTGTGTTTGTCACACCCCAGTAATTATGACAATGCAGGTGACATGTTTAACGTTTAATAATCTTTTTTTTTTCATATTAAATGACTCAAAAAATAAAGAAGTTGGATATTTTTTTTTCTCTGCACTATTTTAGTCTATAACTGCTATTAGGTTTTTTGTACAGCATTTGTATAAAATGCTCGCAATCAATTTTTGACATCGACATGATTTTTAAAGATGACTGTCCTGCACAATGCTAAATACCAGCTCTTACGTACAACCATACTTTTGAATATAACGCCGGGCAGATTGAATTATTGGCGTTTGAGTTATTCAGTAGTCCTTTCGCATAGCTATTCTAAAGGCTGGGCGTGCTCTAAAATCGTCAAGATTTTATTTAATTTTTAACAACTTTCGTCACTTCATTTGTCCTACCATTCCGTGTGTCAAATATGAGCCGTAGAAGAGAGTTGATGTTAAAGGTGTTGGCACGAACAAAACACAATCAGCCAATCAAACATAACATACAGACCACAAAAAAACAAGCTTTAGTATATCTTGCAGTACTTCAATACGATAAACACGTTAGAAACATGAAGCTTAGATTATAGGTGCTTTCATCCAATTCATTTCACCAAGTGGCCACTCCTAAAATCTGCACTCAAAATACTGATTTCTTTTAAAATCTCTTAAAATTGTTTATTATGGTGACATCTATTTATTTTCAAATACATGTTGTTGTTTTATAAGCATTGCGCTTATAAGCATATCTAAGCTCGGAGAAGGGGAAATTTTAAGCTAAGCATTATATTGAGCCTTCAAAAATGCTTTACAATAATCTTTTTCCTGTGTGTTTTTGACTAAAAAAAGAATAATACAGGAATACAGTACCGTACTTTATTTATGAACTTGTTCATTCATTAAAATATTGTAGCAAACATTCGAATTTCGAATATAATTACATTCGATTTTTGACATTCGAATGTTGCAGTTCTATTTTAGTACCAAAACAAACAGAAGAAAAAATGATGATGAGATGTGAGGTGAATTGCATGATGAGAGTGTTTACTTGATGGAATTGCTTTTGCGTGTATAAATCATTGTTTTCTTTGTTTTACCGAAATTAAGCATTCAGCCATAAAAAAACATAAAAAGCCTGATTCGACTGTTTTTCATAAGCATATCCCATTAATTTTCTTTTAATTAGCATCTTGGAAGCATTAATTGAGCCTTATTAAGAGCTCGGCGTAAGCATATCCAAGCCTAATTTTGGATTTTTCATTGCTTATAAAATAAAACATGTATATAGTATCTTTTTGTTATTTTATGTGACAAAAAAATTGAACAAATGTTAATCTTGCAACAGAATGATGAGTTATATGTACAAAGTTACTGCAATTTGAAATGAACAGCCTTCTAATTAGTTACTCTTTATTTCCTTCTAAAACTTGGTAAAATTTCTTAAAATCTGGAATAGTTTTTATATACATTTTTTAGTGTTATCTCTTAACCTCCTAAAATATTGTAAAGTTATGAAGTCTTAAATGTAGCCACTCTGGTCAACCGTGAAATATTGAAAAAGTAAAGTTGTAATTTGACGGGACACTTGCAGAAATTCAGTTTTAGTGTAAACAGGGTTCAGGCTCTCTAATTCCTTTAAGGATATCTCCTGTAAAGAAACATCCAGGCAAAACCACGAAAGTTTCTTATATCCCCTTTTCTTATCATAAAGCGTGTAGTGTAGCTTACACTACAATGATTTTGAAGAAAATCTCGTATAATTATAAACCACTTTCCATGCGACGTAATGTTTTGAATTTGCATTGGGAACAATAGACATGCGCACTAATTCTTGTAAGTAGAAAATATAAACAACAGACCACACAAGTCAAATAAATCCATTCAACAAACAAAATATTAAAACTTTTTTAAAGAGAATATAGTTAAAAAATGAATTGGTTCCCTTTGAGAGTAGGGGCGTTCAAAAAAATATGTATGAATTTCCATAATTAACGTTGTAACCCTATATGGGCATGTTTTTTTGCCTACAAGAAGAATGTTTGTGCGTGAAAGTACAAAAATGTTGTCAACTTATTTAAAAATTGGCAGGTCCCTAATAAATTCTACAAAAGTTTTACAATTTGTTCTTGTTATTAATAAATTTCTTTCATTACACCATATTAAAATTTTTATTACTCTGTTTCTTCTTCAAATTTATGACATTTTCTTGTATCCATTCTTTCTTTTGTCGGGGTTGTTTTTTTACGAACAGCTGCATTGGCACATACCACGAAAGCTACTATCGACACTATTATTAAAATTACACCATCGGGAACCATCTTTGCTATAAAAGATCAAATACAACATAAGTATTAGCTCAGATTGAGTTCAACTGGAATATGTCTGAACAAAGGTCCTGTCAATGTATAAATTTCGTTTCTTAGTCTGCGATACTTCGCGACTTACGGTCTAATTGTACTTAACTTCGTGTCCTCTTTATTAAACCCGTATTTTGTGTGTTCAAAATGGCAGCGTGCAGCTTTATTCTGGTAACCTCGCAAAGAAATACAATTTGCTTGACAGGCGAACCCGTGGGTTCTTCCACAGGCTAAAGGCTAGTTTTTTAGGGATGCGTTTCTTCTAAAGAAAGGTGAATCTTAAAGAGGTCTGAGCTACTTAAAAAGTCCCGGGAGAAAGAATCATCCTAAAGCTTCAATCTCGTCCCCAGAGCTTCTTTTTCCCTTTCTGATATGCGTGCTGGCTTTCGCTCAGCCACATATCAGAAAGGGAAAAAGAAGCTCTGGGGACGAGATTGCCTAAAGCTTAAACCTTTCTTCCATTAACTTTAAATGTACCGTTTATCAATACAAACTACTTTTTGGCTTAAGTGTGTCCAACCCCGGCGTGTTTTTTGTAAGGTACAGGGCGACTAAACGATCAAAATGGTAAACAAGTACCGTCACTGGAGAAGAAGATGTTTATAAAGCAACTACCCAAATTATTGTTTACTAAAATCTTACCTTTCAAAATTATTTCAACTATAATGTTCACAACAGTATTCACATAAAATTTATGTTATCTGACTTGTTCGTATTTCAGCTCCGTATTATGAACTTAATGAGTATATCACTTGTCATATTCTAACAGCAGTGTCATAACCAACATGCCACACCCTGATGAGTATGACTGAGAGTGACAAGTTGGATGCTTTGTAATCAATTTTGTCAAATACATCAGTATTAATAAGTTATTTAGTAGACCTGCAGGCAAATTATTTATTTTTGTTATTTTTGTTATTTATTTATTTATTTATTTATTTATTTATTTATTTATTTATTTATTTATTTATTTATTTATTTATTTATTTATTTATTTATTTATTTATTTATTTATTTATTTATTTATTTATTTATTTATTTATTTATTTATTTATTTATTTATTTATTTATTTTTTTATTTTTTTTTTTTATTTTTTTATTTTTTTATTTTTTTATTTTTTTATTTTTTTAGTTTTTTATTTTTTTATTTTTTTATTTTATTTTTTTATTTTTTTATTTTATTCTTTTATTTTTTTATTATTCTTTTATTTATTTATTATTCTTTTATTTTATTTTATTTTTTAACGTACTGGCGTGAGAAAATTTACATTCAGTTACTCTGAGAAGAATCCGGATAATATGATAATTGTCAACCTCTACATGATATTTTTTATCACGCGCAATCAAGTTTTATAAGCTCAATTCAGAATTAAATAAATGTGATTAAACGAATTTATTCCCCAGGCTCCAACAAGTTACTCTAACTGAAAACCAACAATCAAAAAAGAAGCATGGAGAAGAATATTGTTGTGTCTTGTGCATATGAAAAATACCGTACATGATTCTAGCACCTGCGAAAATTGAAAATTTAAGAAAATGATTATTTTTAAAAATTCTTACTCTGAAAAAAATTCCAAAGATCCTCACTAACGTCACGCAAAACTGTCATGTATTAAATGGTACCTTATCGAACAAAAAGGACGAAATTTATCTTCTAGGTGACGAATATTTTATCAGACGAAAATATATTTCGATAAGGTGCTTGATTTTTTCTATTGCTTTAGTCTTTATTACCACAGGTAGTATTCCTTTGTGAATAGATGGAGCTTTTTATCAGTAAAATCAAAAATTTATTTGCCAGCGAAATTCAGTCCGGGAAAATCAATCACTGACGTAAAGAAATTATTCCTGATAAAGGGTTTATGCTACTTAAAAATAACTGATTTCTTAGAATGGCACTTAACAAGCCGAAACATGCTTGGTTGTTGATAAGCTAATCAAATGAATTATTCTCTACTGTTCCGTGATATACACTTTTGGCTCACAGTATAATTTGGAGCGTCAAAGTGTAGGGTTGACTTGAACGTCGGCAACGTCATGTCGTACGTCATTTGGTCAAAAATAACGTTAGTTGCAATGCGAAAATCTCTTCCTTTGGTCTAATGGTCTAAAGAGCAGAAATTCCTATTTTATGACTTGAAAGGGATTGGGTAAAATGGCGCCATGACAATACATGCCAGAATGTCTGAACAATACTGCGGTAATGTTCATCCACTTTGCTGCTTGCGCTGTGCAACCATCCTTTCCCGCAGAATTTGTTTTGCTTTTTTGATATACGTTGGCGCGAAAGCCATTTATTAGAAAGAGCAGAAAATTATGCTACGAAGGAAGTTAAGGCAAACCGTTAAAATCTTTTCGCCGCATCTTGGAGGAAGGCCAAATGAAATTATAGAAATATCAAAGTATGTTGCTTGCTGCTCTAAGATTTTTTATCGTTGCCAAAATGAAAATTTCGCTCATTTGGAAAACTTTCTCCGAAAATCACTTTTTACTTACTATATTTACAATTAAATATAAATAGAGAAAAAGATATTGATTGATATATTGAATGACAAATATATGTCTTGAAAAGTCTGTTTTTAATTTGTTTTTAAACCATTTTTTTCTGTATCTTCCCCTGACGCTTTCACTCTTCTTGACTTCTCTTTCCATGCGTCTATTCTTTTCTGATCTTTATCACTGGGTAGCAATCCCATGGCGCATTGACCTTGTGTGAATATCATAGTTTGGGGCGTTACCTTTTTCTCACCTCGAATGGCGGGGTAGATCCACACCGCCCAGGCGGATATTAACCCAGCAAATCCAATCACGCCAATTATTTCAACTACGACCATTTTATCTAAAAGATATACCTAAAAACCAGTAAACAAGAATAAATCAAATCTAACATTTCTTAGATCTATTTAGACTTGAAAAAGCACAGCGCGCGAGCGTGTGCACGTGAAACATGTTATTTTTCAAGTCGTATGCCTCTTAAAGTTTTTTAATGATTCCCATGAGACAGTATATATTTCAACTTATCGCGTTTACAAAATTTATAACTAGGTGAAGTTCTGTCAAATGACAGCAGACTACACGTTATACTCTGCCATATAAGTTTAAGACACAAAACGAATTTATTTATTTTTTGAAGAATGTATGTAAAAAACTAACGAAACCCTGTACATCCTTCACGTATGAAACACACATATATATATAAATATATATATATATAATAAAACTGAGGCCAAGCCTTTTGATATTTTTTAACAATGCATCATCGTGTTACGTAATGACAAACTTACCCGTCAAACTTGACAATTTGTAACGATGTTTTTTTTTCAAATTTGACTACTTTTAATATCTTCTTAAAATTTTGACAGAAATATTGACGACAGAAAATTTCTGTACGTCGCGACCCGTTATCACCATGGTTACCAACATTAAGCCGGATATTACGACAGCACAAATTTTAAGACACTTTACTTATGGAAATCGGTCGTATACAAAACGTTAGGGTTAACATTTTTTATTCACTGGGTAAATTTTCCTATTTGTTAAATATAATCGATGGCACGGGATGGGGATCGATAAAATGGGAAATGAGATAGAAATGAACATAAAAGCAGGAAAGTTGCAGCATTTTCAATTGTACTCAGTCAAAAATACACGCTATTTATATAAGCATATACTCTATAAGAATATTGAGGATGAAATTTGACAAAAAGTTAAAAAATATCCTTTAAGAAGAATATGCTCATCTCGAGATTTTGCTTGAAAGATTAAGAACATTAGATTTTTTATTCTTTGGTAACTCATGTGGACATTGATGTAAAATGTCTTTACTCACGTTTTATTTGAAATATTTTCCCCCACTTTGTACGTAACATGTTTTACATTACCTTATCACACGAAAATAACAAAACAAGTAAATAACGCGAATTCGCGTTATTTAAAACCCCGTTATTTATTCATCGCGTAAATTTCCCCTCCGTTAATTAATATCTGGCGCTAAAAAATCCCCCGTTAACCTTAATTCTCAAAAATAATTTTTAAACGCCTTTTAAATAACTCGTGGGTATATAGCTTTGATTAATAGAAATAGAACAAACATGTTGAAGTTTTTAGGCACTTTCAAACTCAAACAGGAAAGGAGATAATCAAAGCAGGATGGAAAGCAGAAGGTATCACGGATAACTTGACAATAAAAACAATAAAAACACTATTAAGATAACCCTTTTCAATAATCTTTTTTGAGCATTTTAGACAGAAAGATAAAATACGTGTGATGACATTTCATTATTTCTTATATTCTCTCAGTTTGAACCCGTAAGAAAGTGTCTACCTTTTTGAAATTTGCGTTAATTAGATACCCTGAAAATTTAAAATCTTTGATTCGCGTTAATTACCACACACTTTGAAATCCAAATTCACGTTAATTTTTGATTGCATTAATTATGGACCAGGTAATTACTTGCTTCGTTATTTTCGTGTAATAAGGTATTCGTTTTATTTTTTCACAAATGAACCAATATCGTAAAGTGGTTTTTTGTGACTTTAACCAAAAAACTATTCTCTATAGTGGACACTTTTGTGTTTTCCTGAGCGGTGTCTGCTATAGAGAAGCTTTACTGTCTTTCATGCAAATTCAGAGACAATTCTCTTACATACGCACACCATACTTGATCCCAGGGCATTTCACATTTTACACAAGAAAGTCTTGGTATGGAGGTTGCAAAAACAAAAATATTTTCATACATATAATAAACGTCGTTCCCAGGGCTTTTTGCCTTGTTGATGAAGTCGATAGCGGCGAAAATTGTTGGCCACTCCGTAATAACGACTCAGGGGCCACAAGACCCTGAAGACGAGGTTGATACATAATGTATTCGTATAACGTTGACATGTGAAGCTGTTGCGCGCTTAACATTTGTTAAAATTTTATATTTTAAAATTATTACTAGGAGGACATAACCATTCTCATCCCCAGAGCTTTTAAGGTTTAACTCAAAGAGCTATGGGGTCGAAAAAGGGACGTAAAACCTACCTTTCCAGTGCGTTCCTTGGTTCAAACTCGTTCAAAAATATGACATCACGCGATGCATAATGTTTTGAAAATATATCTCGTCAGCTAATGGTATTTTCACTTTTCTCTCTCGCGCAACATTCAAATAATTGAAAGGATTCGATTCATCACAAAGTTTGTATTTAAATGAATGATTTATTAAACTATTAATAACACCATTCAAGTTGGGATCAATAATTAAATTTTAAAATTTTTTAGGGACCAATACCACATAATTTCTATCGAATCACGGGTTTATATTGATATAAGATGAATCCAATTAAGAGACTTTAGGCTTTGTTTTTATCTGGCGTTACTTCGCGTTAATCTGGTGTGCTAATTGAAGTTACCTTTTTAGGGTCTAATAAAAACTTCGATGACTCATTATAGCACCTTTTCGATATTTTTAACGCGAGTTATCATAAGGGAGAAAGCGAGAACTAATTTCAGCGCAGTTAGCAAATCCTAATATTTGGCGAGAATTAAAGTTCGCGAATAATTTGACAACATTTTGTTTCTTAATTTATACCATTTTCCAAGGGGTTTTATGTAGGTGACATTATGTAATAAACTTATAAAATTAACTCAGAGGTCAGAAATTAGCTCGCAGAAATTAACGCGAATTAACGCCAGACGGACACCAAGCTTTAAAACGAGCAAAAACTTCCGCGTAAAAACTTTCGCGTTAAAACAGTCATCCTTGTTGTGTTTTAGTTCCATCCATGAAAATTATGCAAATACACGTTCAATCGTCATTGCAGTTATAACGTGCCGACACGTGAGAGACGCGACTGTCGAAATCCCTGCTTGCAATTTACTGAGAAGTTAAAAAGTAAATTCAAAGACATTTTTTCAGAGAAAAACAAATGCGATGTTTCCTTTAATGTTTAAAATCCTGCTCATCACTTTTAAGTCAATGTGTCACGATAAATTCCACTTTTTCGGTAAATTTAAGCGGCGCAATATTTTACACCAAACCGATACAAATTCACAGATGAGTAAAAACAAAAAAAGCCAACGTGTATTAAAAATTATTATATTCTCTTCCATTAATTAACATTTATACAAATAACTTTCCGCATACTCTCCATGTACCATACGGGTCAGCCAGATGTCTCTCAAAAACAACATAGTCGATGACGTTTTTAGATTTCTGTGGATCACCTTTTATCACACGATTGTATCTATCTTTCACCGCCAGTATCTAAAAGAAAGAAGCATTGCAATGGTTGGTTGTGCACGTTAAATTTGCCATCACTACTTCCTACTTCTTTAGCGTGGCAACGTTTTTAGTTTAGATCAATACATATATTCTTATCAGGTTGCTAATTATTCTAAAAATTTAAATATGATACAAGCGTATTGAGAGAGCAGACCGAAAAAATAAATGTTCTCCTGACATATCAAAGAAATTGATGATATTCTAGGTTTTCCTTGACACTTTTGAGAATATTTGGATAATTTCTGACATTCGATTCCTAACAGAGTGGACACCATGTTTTGTCGTAAATCTGCACATATTTTTTCCATTGGAAATTTTGATTCTTTAGTTGATTATTATTTCTCGTATCAAAAAGGTGTTTTAGCCTCGTTCTAACCCTCGTTCTGAGAAATCCAATTTATTTCTGCCCCACATTACACGATTTTTTCCTGAAACTGCTTCATTTAACATGTGAAAATAAAATAGATTTTAAGAACTATTCTGGAATCGTTCTACAATTCAATGGTCAGCGTTCGTGGATATTGTCCAGCTAAATACAAGCTCAAATGACACAGTTCTCTTACCTGTTCAGTGTGCATTCTCACTGTAACTTGTGCATACAGATTATCTTTATCATACACCGCTGTGATTCTTCCATGCACGACCCTTGGTCTTTCAATCTCTTGAATAAAACGCCAGTGAACTTTCCGCGAAGGATTTAAGAATTGATTTGAAAGACCCTAAAATGCAGTTTTTTTGTTAATTTTTTACATCTAAATAATGATTTTTTTCACATATTTTTTAAATCTTTATGGCATACCTTTATCACCATCAAGGTAGCATGTTCTTTCATTCCTGTTTTCGCTAATCTAAACAACAAAATGTGACACAGCGTACATCCTTGTCCTATGATTCAGATCCTATCAAACCAAAATCGAAACGTCAAAAGCACAATTATGTCATTTAGTTAAAATATTTACTAAACGAACTTTATGCATTGTGCTCAGCTTCTTTGACACATTACAGTCAAATTTTCAATAAATTTACCACAAGATTTTGAAGAAGTGATGGACATATTTGCATGGTGACATGCTGGTCCAACCTGTACATAATCTGTATAAAAGTGTTTTTATAACTTACTCAGCATTTTCTTGTTGTATAGCATTATTTACATCTATGAATTTCTTTTGAGCTGTTTTTGCAAAATCAACAGCTTTGAATGGTTTGGCCTTCCTTTTTATCATGGCAATTCTAAAAACAACAAGAAGCCCTGCGGCTTAAAGATTTCCGCCATTAGCAATAATCTAAAAAAGTACTGAACTGTGAAGAGGACTGAGTAATATGGGGGAACAAAATCATTGAATATTCTAAAATTTTAAATTTCAATTTTTGATTATTATTGTAACTGGAAATCATAGCTAACTTAACTTACATAAACTTCATTTCTCTATATAAGAACAATTTTAAAAGAAAAATAATAAACCTGAAAATTGATGAACAATAAAAACAAAATAAGAACAACGGCAAGGTTGAAAATTTATTTATTTTCTCCTTTTCTCTGAAAAACAACTCGGAAAATATCTTTAAAGCAAATTTTTTTCACGTAATCAGTTACGAAAGGTTATTTTCAGACTACATATACTTATTTTTTCTCTTATAACACACTTGTCACGGTTTTTTAGCTATAATACATTATCTTTCACCAAAAATATTCAGCCTCAACAATTCCTCTTTAAATTAAAATTCATGAATAATTAATTAGTTCTGCTTAATATAGCTTTAGTCTACGTGCTTGCAAAATTGTACAGAAGCAAATGACGTAATTATTAAAGTGAAACGTTAATAACATCAAAGATGGCGCATTATAAGACGATCTTCATTATGCTACACTGCACGAGCTTTAACTTTCGATAGCATATAAACTTTAAAATAAAGTGTTGTTTATTGGATAATAAAACAATTTGATGCACTGTTAGGATTCTTATTGGCTTAAAACTCATTTTAGCCTCGTTCTCAGAAAAAAATCTGTCAAAACGAGGATTTAGGCTTTAGCCTGGATAGGTTTCGGGCGTCCAGCCTAGCTGCGCTGCGCTGTCTCTATCTATCTACCTATCTCTCTATCTCTCTATCTATCTCCTCAGGCGATTTTAAAGATTCCGTCTTCACTGGCGGAAATCAACAAAAAGCCATTATGCATAATCTGCTCACAGTACAACTATAATAACAGGACACTCGATCATGTGCAGTAGCAGTAAATAAAATATCCTTATTTTAAAACAACTTACGCATAAGTTGTCATGACAAAGGCCTTCAAGGCCTCCCATCTTTGGCCTAAACCCTACAAAAGAAATGTCACGTGTTCTGCAGTTAGAAAACAGTAGAATATGGTGGATAAAAACCGAAGTAATACTAGGTCTCCATTAAACACACACAACTTATGTTTTAGGGAACTTACAACATTAATAACATTATGTTTACAATTAACTATTTTACAATATTGTCCATACTCGTCAAAAAGCTAAAAGATATAAGGTTATACCTTTATAGACAATATAAATGCTTTATTTTCAACAGGCACATAACTGCTAAATATTTCACCTGAAAAAAAATTACTGACAGTGAGTATGGTACAATAACAGAAACATTTTGCATTTTTTTCCAAAAAAGAAGGAATAATATGAGTTAATCACCTGTGCTGTCCAGCTTAAATCCAGAATCGTTAGGCAAATCTTCCTGCTCTTTATCTGATGGAGGAGGGTTAAATTTTTTCGCCAGCTCTTCAATCCTTGCTACACCATCTTCTTTTGGAAATTTTGATGATCTTTTAGCTTTTCCTCTATAGGGTATAACCACGGGACAGAGGCAATTTAACTGACTTCTTACCAAAAACACATTCTGCATAAAAATCAAAAGTTGCATGTTTAAAAAATAATATATTGTGCCACAAATCAAAAAAATTGACACTACCTAATATAAGAGAACAGTTGAAATTATAAACTATAAAAACTCGTTTATCAGACTTCAACAAAATAGCCAACAAAAGTCCTGTCTTAAAGAGCAAGACATATATATTGTAGATAAAGAAATTTTGTGTAGAATTACTTACCAGAGTATTGTGATTGCAAAGAAATGCCACTTTATGAAATGCATTCCTTGGAAAAGCCATTGCAAATGATTGTTCTCTTAATTATTCTACAAAAATATTTATATGTTATATATAGATGTAAGTTTTCAAAAAACAAGGAGATAAGTAGGTATCTAAAGCAATTATACTTCCCCCTATAAATTTACCCATCCGCAATTATTTAGTAAACATTTTGTTACTCTTTTACTCTTCATTGACAATATGAATAAGATAAAAACTGGCCATGAGGCTAAACATTGAACGACAGGAAGCTTATAAAACAAGCAGATTCAAGAAGACTTTTGAGGCCGGCAAAAAGAAAGAATTTAGGAGAAAATGACTTTCGTCAAAAAGCTGGCCACAAGGAGAACCATATACCTGGGTGGTCCCTATGAAGTATTTTAGAAAATTATTTCAGTTATATAATTTTCAAAACATTCAATGCTGCTTGTTAGATTATCCAGATTTTAAAGCTTTTTTATGGCAAGAAAATATTTCCACAGAACAGAATGGACAGAAATAGAAATGCTTCTGAGCATGCGTACTTAAAATGTTTAAACCATGTGAGTGGAGAATTTTCCTTTCTGTTTTGTTCCGACAAAAGTAAAATAGAGTTCAACTTTTTCTTTGCGTTCTGTGCGGAAACGACAGGTAGTTAGAATTGTGCAAAGTGTGTTTTATATACTTTCTGTATTGCAATGTTTGCAATAATATAAAGTGGAAATTACCAGCCGAAAACTTATAATGTTCTGCTCCTCTCCGTACCGCAGAAATATTCTTGAAGTGGAAAACAGCCTTATTTTTAAGCCTTTGTTGTTTAATTTTTTAAAAATAAAAACCTAAACCTTAGCCTAGCCTTCGATCATGCTGCGTTAAGGCAGACGTCACAAATAATTGGTGTTGGAGTCACCCAACCAACTTTTATCACAATTTTTGACATGCAGAGTCCGAAGACTAGTGACCATTATTATCATGCTTCACTTTGAAATTCAGTCTGTAAGAACTGGTTTTAAAATGACGTAAAAAATCTGTAACTAGTCAATTTAACATTAAATATCAGTATTTAGTAGTGCCACAAGGGTGCTGGCTCGCCAAAAGCGCCGTATATGTGAGGGCACGCGGACGTTTTTCGGGGTTTTTTCATTGTTTTAGTCCGTAACCACCCGGAAAAGCCTGGGCCCGTCCGAAACCGCCCAAATTGCTCCCGAAATGCAACGCGCGCGAGCTCATTGTTCTCATTTAAATTTTCTCAAGAAGAAGGAACGTGCTATTTTGTCGTTGTACTCTCAGTTTATTATTTGTGGGATTTTATTACAGCTATTTATGGAATAAATGATATAAAAAACAATTTTTTTCAGAAGTCTTCCACTACCACTGCTCGACATTAAAAGAATAAATTACACATGATAATAAATGTTTAAAAAAATGTTGTTTCGGGTTGATTCGGTTTCTCCAGGCAAAATTTTAAGTTTTTTTTTAAAACGCCAGAAGTCGTCCGACAGCTCCCATGGTTTTTTCGGCGTTTCCGGCGAGTCGGTACCCTCTTATAGTGCACATTATAGATGACTTGCCAATGTTTTTTTTGCACATGCACAAGCATTTCTGTAGGCAAAAAATATAAACAACAGACCACATTAATCAAAGAAATTCATCCCAAAAAGAAATATTTGCTCAAAATTAGGCCGCAATCAAAAATATGTTATGTTCGCGTCCTCCGACCGACTCACTTTTGGTAATAAAAACCCGAGTGGGTAAGTCGAAAAAAAACCGGAAAGATTTTTTTTTTCGCAATAACTAATTTTCACAAAATTGACAAAAACTCGCGAAAATTAATTCCTGTAAAAATTAATTCCTTTAGGGTACTTGTGGCTACTGACAATTTACAGGGCGGCGAAAAAGGGTCTGCAAACGATTTTGAGTGCTATACTGTTTTATGGCCCTAGGAACAAATTTACCTGCTTCGATCTGAAAATCCCGAAGAAAAAAAAAAGAAACCCGACCGACCGACTGACTTAGTTTTGCAGGGTCTTCAGGACGTGAACATAACATATTTTTGATGGTGGCCTTAGTGAAATTTTTTAAGAAGAATTAGAAGAATATATATAGTTAAAATTTAATTCCAGTTCCTCTTGGATCTTATGCTACCCCAAAAAATCTTTAATCTGCATCTAGATCAGATTGGAAGAGGGTCATTAATATACCCCGTCCAACCCATGCTAGCATGGAAAACGGACGTTAAGCCGAGAATGATGATGATGATGATGATACATATTCAGAGTCAACAGTCAGTATTGGGTAAAAAATAAATAAATTGAAGCCAGGGGGAATCGAACCCCGGTCTCCTGCGCACAAAGTAAGAGGGTGCCGATAAGCCGCTAACGCCCGCATATATAAGGGCGCGTTCGGGCGACTTTTCGAATTAAATTGGCGGTTGTCCTCCAAACCCGCCTGCACTTTCCCGAACTCGCCCGGGGCATTCCCGAAATGCAATTCCTTGTAACATACCGTGCGGACGATAGTTGGAAGAAGGCGCTTGAAGAGAAAGGAGTTAATAAAAAGTTTATATATAAGTTATTTATAAAGTAAATTTTATCAAAAACCATCAAAAACAGTTCTTTTAAGAACTTCGCTACCACATGTCTGTGCGGGTTTTTTCAGGCGAATACTTGAGTTTTTTTCAAAACGCCGAACTCGCCCGAAAACACCCGCACTTTTTACGACATATGCGGCTTATCGGCACCACCCTCGGTCACAAAGTGCGAAAAGAGTTATAGCTAGCTACACTGACTGAGTTACATAGTGCCATGTAATGCCTGGATCTCGGCTTGTAGTTTGAGCCTAACTGTTGAAAGCCCCTACATATTAACGTTTCCTATAGTTAGCCGGCTATAGCTAATTAACTAGAGCGACAACTAGCCCTCTAAAAAAGTTCTCCAACGGCATTTTGTAATTACTTCAATTCAAGCGTGTAGGCCAAAATTCCGGGAAAAAGGCATAAATTGCTATCAATGATGAAAATAAAATGTGAAAATGAAAATGTGAAATATTGTCTTATTGCCTGTCGCTATTGCTATTGACACGATGATATTGATACTGAATCTTTTCGTTCACCTCGTTTCCTCTTTTACTCGGGCTACTTAAAGGGACTTTAATTTCGCGGGAAGTAGCATAAAAGCAAGTCTTGGCATGAAGTGTCTTTCGAATACTCTATCAAATTGAAATAATTACCTCCAGCGAAGATATGACGTAGTCAATTTCAAAAAATAGCTTTAGATTTAGTAGAATGCGCGTTTTCGACATTTTGGCGATTTATATAAACTTACGACAGGGTTATCCTGTAAATAGACCACGTAAGACGCGCTTTTACACCCTTTGTCGCAAAAATTGTAATTGTTCAATGACGCGGAAAACCGCTTGAAAAAAAGCGCGGGATAAGCGCGTTTTTGGCATATGACGTCATCTAAATTTTTCGGAAAAATTGAATTCTGTGTTTTACTACTCATATAATGATATGGTGGCCAATAAATTATGCCAGATTCTTTATAACTTGAGATATTGAAAATGACCCTGAAATAAAAAAGGACTGGCCTTATAAGTAGCCCGAGTATTTTGAATTTGATATTTATTTTATCTTAATATTTTAACACTAATATTATACACTTGTTGTCTCCCCACAGCCATTACCCAACATTATTGTTGTGCTTCGCTTTAAAATGTGAAAAGGGTTCTGAGAACTAGTTGAAAACGGCGCGCGGAAACTCTATTTAAACGAGGTGCCAAAGTTATCATTAAATATCGGCGATTTAATGGCACGTGTTAATGGCTAGATAGTTGGATACAATTTTTCGAATTTTTGAGTTATCATTCGCTGACCGACCGACCGACTCTATTTTTGGTCCTCAAATGACTCTAACACCAGATATTTGTGACGTCCGCCTAATCTACTAGCTCTATATTCCAAGCAATACTTCAAAATGTGTGTTTTCAGTAAGGTTTTCATATGTGCAAGCTTATGGGTTGCTCTACAATCTATAACTAAAGCAATACAGCTATGACTTTTCTTTGCATCATGACAAGTTTATGTTCTGGGTTATAAATTTTGGTAATTTCATGTACTTTTATATAATGTATTGTTTTAAATTTTCAGGAGGTCCACATCAGTTTTTAAACTGCCATTGTAACTAACCTTCTTCAACAAATAAATTATCTATCTATCTAAAAAGAGGACATCAATTACAGTATGTTTAAAAAATTACTAATGCATAACAAAGCGACAAAAACGAAAGTGAAAAAATGAATAGCGTGTGCAAGCGAGAAATATCGAAACAACGATACCATCTTGAATCAATTATATATTACCGGGAGCCGATGAAAGAGCGGGGACGTGAAAGGGGGACTGGGTCGAACCAAGCAACATCGCTACCGAAATGCTCATGTGTGTGGTGTGTACGGAGAGGAAGGGCGGACACTACGCTGTAGATAGATAGATGTGCATATTTTACATGGCTGGCCTCACAAATATCGAGGGATATACCCTGTCTATTATTTCCAGGAGGGGCCATGGCTTAGATGGAGAGTCCTAGAGTATTTAATGCTCATTTTGAGCTACGCAGACCCAATTAGGGCCCGCGCCCTACTAGACAACTCCCGGCAACATCCAACGGCCCACACAGTGTGCCATCTTCCCAATTTCACTCACATGGCTTGGGTTAACCCGGGATTATGGTAACATTTACTCGCCCATGTTGAATCGCAGTCAATAGGAATCGAACCCCGGTCTCCCGCACAGAGTACGAGAGCTATAACCACTAATCTACGGCGCCACGCCACTAATCTACGGCGCCACGTTTCCTCATTTTTTGCGGTAATTTGTGTAATTAATACATAAGCGTGTTTCTCCAATTTAGTAATACCTAACACTCATTGTCTAAAAGTATAGCTTCTTACAAACAACACATGAGGTTCAAATTTCTGTGTTCTAAAAGTCATGTATGTTTCAGACACGACGACAGAGGTTATTTAAACCGAAGTATAGTATCCATTGTCCCAGCAGTCTAGCAGCAAGCAAACACGTAAATTCAGTCTTCCAAATTAAAAGATAGTCAACATCCATCGAACAATTAAGGAACTTGTAAAATACAGAGCAAAAAAATTGCAACGGTGTACAAATGTTACTAGAGAGGGGCGTGCATATTATGCTTGTGCTTTAATTGGTAATATATTCGAGGGCACAGTCTAAGCAGCTATCATTGTGACAACGAATATTTATTTACGACCCCTTTATATTCCGTATTTTAAAAGGGTCAAATAAGCACAAATAATACATAACAATAACTAATGTGGTATACACATTTAAAACAGAAGCCAAGGCTGATGTAGTAATATGAGGAGAGGTGTACATCATAGCTTGGAGTTATAAAAACAAAATCATAGCAGACTCACGTGAGATTTCGTGTTGTGTGTATCACTAGCGCATACAAAAAAGGATCGGCGGCTGAGGACGGAGGAAAACGTTTTCAACTAATGAAAACGATGAAGAACAAGTTGTTATAGTTAATGAAAGTTTCCCGTACGTAGAAAGAACTTAAAATTCACTAGGAACAATAAATTGTACGCATCCCCACAAGGCCGACGCATTGATCTTGGAAGAAGGTAGAGAAGTAATATAACGACTAAGGAAATGGCTGCCCTGGAAATATTTTGAACTTAGGACCTCTGAATAGGCTGCTTTTAATCTAATATTTTATGGTCGCCTCCAGGTTTTTTTGTCTTTTTGATATGAGAGCATATCAAGAAGGCAAAAAACCCTGGTGACGAGGGTGATGGTGTTATGTAAGTGAGAAAATAGTGCTATTTCGTGCTATCTAAGCTTTGAAAAAGGAGGCATGGCGTCAGGGTTTCATCCGGATTGTATTAGTCAAACAAAACAATATTTCGAACCATATTTCTTTCCTCTTAACTTTGACACAACGACGAACGAAAGTTGATTGACACAAAATTATTTCTGAAACCGAATCACGTGTTTGACTGAAATGATAGTATTATGATATGTGTGGGAGCGGAAAATCATCCTCTATCTCAGGCTCTCTTAGCTACGGAGTGCCGCCAACAAACTGCTATCAAATTAATCATAAAGGCAAAATGCCCTGAGAACAAAAGTGGGCGGAAACTGCCGCACGTAAATCCAAAGTCTTTTCCAATGTATTGCTGCGAAAGAAGAAGAAAAAGAGATTGGCGACACTGTTCACTATGTAAAATTCTCAAAAGAAATCTTGTAGTTTGCTCAAGCTGTCTGCTGAAATGCGCACAAAAAAAAAAATTCTCTGGATATTCGTCAATTTTAAAGGCTGCTGGATCAAAATGAAAGTAGTGATTTCAATGACAGATTTAAAGAAATTTGATAATATGTTTAACTTACTCGCGTATTAGTTATAGACTTTCGTTTTATTCACAAAGCAAATATTCGTCTGTAAACTAACACCAACAAAACAGAAACAAGAAGTTTACTGCAAGTTGACATAAAACGAACGGGATAGGAAGATGTGTTTAGCGAGAAAGTAATAACTTTAATCACTTGAATAGTTAGCTTGAGCGCAGACGAATCAAGCAGGCGATAAAGAATTATTTTAAATAATACATATGGTACAATATTGTACAATATTGTACCATATAAAAAATTTCTTTACAATTTGTGTATGTTTACAGAGGTAACGATAAGCACATGAGAGCAATACCACCATGAGATTCCAGTTATCAATCGCCGTAACGATGTCAAAAAAATACAAGATGCCCTGGGAACGAGGTTGTTTATTGAGAATTATACATTCTTTATTCACTCCACCGAGCTATCCAGTCATGGGACAGCTCCAAGATTTAAATTTAATTACCTCCAATGATACATTACAGAATGATGTTAGTTTTATGTTGATAGCATGGAGGTACGGATGATTTTTGCTATTTACCACACGTATCACAACACACCAGTGGCGGATAGTAGACCGCAATTTTTTTCTAAAATTGAGACGATTCTGCGTTCTCAAGGCAGAAAATTAAAAAAAATATATGCAAAAGGTAGATTTGTTTAGTAAACCCTTTCCAGATATGGTGGGACTTGTGTATTGTGTGCCGCGCAGCCGCCGCGTTGATGGCCGGGGGAGAGATAGGGAGTGGGTAGAGGGGGAGGTAGGGAAGAGGGAGGGCCTGTGCCAACTAAATCGGTTGCCGTCATGTTTACTTACTTTTTCACAATTAGAGCCCAGGACTTATTTGTGGACACAAACAACTCAACAGCCAGCAGAGAGCCAAGTTTTTTTTGTGCCAGAGTCACTCGTCTCCTTTGCAATGCAATTTAGCAAACACTTAAAGCAACCTGAGGTTTGGAATATTATTACAGTTTTTCTGAAGCTAATACATTTGCTTGTAGATATAAGTTCTTTTCTAGCCTGCGAACCAGCTAACTCTTCCCACTTATAGCCAGCTACCATTTATTTCTACATTAAAATTAAAGCTTACCTCTTACTCCCATATAATTCAGTCTTAAAATATTAATACATTATTAGTGTTGGAAAAAATATCACCTTGTTCCCTGAATACGTATTGCAATAACCAGAAATTTAACCTTAAAAGCACGGCTGTTTCGAAGCGGACAAAAATGTTACGAAAAAATAATTCGAATTACCCTCTCAGTTAAAACAGGATATCTCAAGAACGAAATAAAATTTTTATATTCTGTAAAAAGAATAATAATCTCAGATAAATTGTCCATATTATTAAAAGAAAAAATTTTTTGGACACCTGTCCGAAATTGGTATATTTAGGCCAAAATGTCTAAAAATGACTTAAAAATTATCATTTAGATGAATGTCTTCCACAATATCTCTGGAATAAAGTTAAGGAAACATGTTTTTTATGGTCCACAGGTTAGGTTAAATATCTGGAATGAAAATTACTTAATTTTTTTACTGTCCGAAATTGTCCAAAGGGTTATTTTTAGGCCAAATGTGAGACCTATGTGAAAAACGGCCTTTAGAGCCTCAATGTATGCTTAAAGTTCGTTTATTAACTGAATAAAAAACATTACTTTGGATTCTAAGGCCATTGAAGATGATGTAGATGACATATTAGTCTGTCCGAAATTGTCCAAAGGGTTAATTTTGGGCCAAATGTGAGAAATTATGTGAAAAACGGCCTTTAGAGCCTGAATGTATGCTAAAATTCGTTTATTAACTGAATAAAAAACATTACTTTGGATTCTGAGGCCATTAAAGATGATGTAGATGTAATATTTAACTGTCCGAAATTGTTCAAAGGGTCCACTTTTGGTCCTAAGGGTTTTCGGGCCAAATATGTGACATCATACATTAAATAAAACGTCATTCAGAGTCTATGGTTTCAACATTCTAGTTTATCATGCTAGTAGAAAATATCTCAAGTTGTGCATAAATAGTTTATTTATTATATACATTAAATATATACAAAGCAATCATTTTGTGTTTCTTTATAAATTGTATAAAATAGCACCCAATCTTGTGATAAAGCCAAGATTAGCTAGCTAGCTAGCCATAAACATCTTTGATTTAAACAATTTCATCTTGAGAAAGCCCACCAAAGTCTTAACTAAATATAAAAAAAGAAGTATTAAGTGACTTAGCTACAAAACACGATGCAAAATGCAAAACTGTAGGACCAAAAAATAGCTACTCTTTACAGAAAAATACAAAACAGAAGAAAAAAGATTAAAAAAGATAACAATTAGCCACGTTTGAAGTTTTACAAGCTATAAAACAATTTCTTAAAATCAAGGGTGATCTTGTAGCAAAAAATAATATTAAAATCCCTGCAAAATAAAGTAGTTTACTGTTTTGTCCCTTACCTCGTGCTCTGCCAAACTTTAGCTAGCTTCAAAATTGCTAAGACACCGTTGTCTCGCTTATTCCAACATTTTCGAAAAATCCCGGTTTCGGACTAGGATTCCCGGGTCGAGCAATCAAGTCAAAAGTAAACACCGGGTTGCCGTAATTTTGCTGGGAAAAACCATACCTAACAAAACATTAAATGGCATCGCTATGAATCTCTTAGAAGTTTAGATACTTATTTAATTAGACAGAAAAGGGATCACACTAATCAAATTCCCGAGCACCACTTTGGAAACTTTTTCTCCTCTTTTTTAGCGCCTGAAGAAGACTTTAACTTAAAATTTAAGTAGTTTATAGTTTGTGAGACGAACGGTGCACGGTACTGGCCGATAGAACCTTGTTTCCAGGGCCCCCATACCAATTGTCAAGTCCGTAGCTAGTAGCGCGGCGTTGCCACGAGGTTGGAAAGATGGTATACTTTCGCCAAAAATAATGTTTTTTTTAATTTTGTGTATTTTGTGTGTTTTGTTCGACGAAATAACTCGAAATTCATAACACACATGTATAACATATTTATATATTTAAAAAGGAGAAAAGTAGATCGTTTTAATACTTTTTATTTCAGTAAAATTAAAACAATACAAAAAAAGTTTCAATAACTTAAAAAATGATAAAAATACAAAATTTCAAAAAAAATTGTGGAAGCCATTTTAATTTTGTCCGCGGTTTGACCGTAGCGAAACAGCCGTGAAAGATTGTTTTTCCCACTTTGGTCACTTCTCCCTCTGCCATTCTCCCAGTCGGCAAATGTCACATGATACTTTTAAACAAATTACTGGTCTGCATTTTCAGGTAGCCATTATAATTTCAGGAAAAACACGGCATTCACACGGTCAGCTCCTCATCATAAATTCTTGTTTTCTAACTTCAAACCTGACATATTGCGTAGCTTTAGGTGATTATCTGCTAATTATAGCTTTACTTTAATTTAGATACTTGTAGTTCTTGTTTACTCAAAGCTTCCTGTGGTGTGAGAGTTTCTGAGGTGTGAAATGTCTGTGTTTTCCCTCAACCGAAACTGGTACCCCAAAAGACATTCTGACCAGGAGAATATTTTAATATGGTTTTTCGTTCGAACTTATTTCACATTTAGTCTGATTTTGATGTCATTATGTTATTTAGGAGTGCGCTAATTATATAAAAGGGCCAAGTGGTAGGTTTTACAGCAACTTTATTAAGTCCAACATCAAAACTCAAAATTTTAAGAGCAATGTAATGAGGTCAAAATTACTTTATGTTTACCGCTTTGCGCAGGAGCTCTTATTTAAGATAAAGATGAGGTTTGCATGCATGTAGGTTGTTTCACGTTGTTTGTTTTATCTTAATACTCCTCTCTTATAAATGTGCTAGAGATATTTTCTTAAATACTAATATTTTATGGGTGTTTTAAGATTAAAATATTTAAAATCTATAGTCCAACATCATTTTATACTTCAGGTTCCCTTTAAATTGTTTTAAACTGAGAGGGTAAGCTTTAAGATTAACCACTAAGATTTTATGGCTGTTAGTCTTTTATGCTTAATTGGGGGGGGGGGTCGAATAAGCAGGGGGTACTCTGCAAAAAATTTCTTAAAGTGGGGGTGTCATAATATAATGACCTAAGGGGGTATTACGAAATTTTCTGTAATGGGGGGGGGGATAAAACGACTAACTATAAATAAACTAACACTAGTGAAACAACTAAAAATAAAGATAACAATGCTTTTGACATGTTTAAGGAATAAACTGTGCTGACATTTTGTTGATATTTGTTATTTTTAACCTGTAAATAGTATTTGTTCTTGAGATTTGTTCCAAAAGGGAGTTGTATTTTGATTATAAGAAAAGATGCTGCTTTGTGATATCCAAAAAACTTATTATGGGGGGTGATAATAAAATGAGGAGGTGGGTCTCATTCTCAAATTTCGATAAAACGGGGGGGGGGGGGTCATTATAAAATGATTTTAGGGGTAAAAAATTCGGAAAAGTGCAATTTAATCCCCCCTACAATTAAGCACAAAAGAGTAGCCTTTTTTGGCCATTTTGAATAACTTCTGGTTTCTATGTTTGATTTTATATGGATCCAGTGTGTCCCACAACAAGTTTTATAAATTGTGTACTGATTTTGCAAAAAAAATTTACATTTAGCTAAAATTTATATATAATTTAAATCCACCTCTCACATCTTTTTTGTTAAAAATTGACAATCTCTCCCACTTTTGAGGTCCAAATTCAGTTACCCTATATTTAAGGATAAAAATCTGAATGGCATTAAGTGAACAGCTTGCTTTACCAAAAAGCATTAACATTGTATGTGATTATAATAAATGACTTTCAAACTTCCAAAATGATCAATAAGGAGTGGAAGTGAGGTTTCCAAAACTTATACTTCGATTTAGACAACTAGTTTCATCAACAAAACTTAAATTTTATCAAACACCAATCTGACACTTTGTCTTTGTATTTCATCTCTGAGCATGTTAGCAATTTCGTACTTTTTTCCACAAATAGCCAATAAGCAAATTTCGGTGATAAGTCCTGTAATGGTGGTTTCTATATGTATATATGCCTAATTAGGAAAATAAATAGTTATCCATATTTGGGAACTTGACCCCTTTTTCAACAAAATGCCAAATTCAGAAGCAAAATATTTGTATCTATGACTATTGGAGGGCAATGCCTATTTTCAGTAAATTTTAAATGCTAATACAGACAAAAACCTAGAAGCTACATATTTATTGTGGGAAATTTAAGGTATGACCTAACATGTATCTGTGATCTTTGGCTGGAGACCCATAAGCCTTTACAATCGTTTCTAAAAAAGTTGCAAAAGTAAAAGAGGTCAATCCAGTATTTACAGTATCTTTAAGGATTTTTTGTTTTGTACAATTTTTTTAATTCATGTTGGCACACAGTAAAAAAAATGAATTAGAAGGGCTGCATGTATGATAAAGCGTTGTTTATATCATAGTTATGATTTCATGATATTTTTGTACCTGTGATAAAACACCAAGGATGATCACACTCTATTTATGAGAATTTTATTTAATATTATATTTATTTTTATTTTCATAGCTGGCTCCATTGTTTGGATGCACTGGAATAGGAATGATGATGGCTGGTTTGTATGTTTTCAGGTTGGCAACAAAAGGCCCTGAAGTTACGTAAGTGTTCCAATGTTAAATTTTATGCTGCTTTGGGGTCTGGGGAGGATGGTTGTGGTGTGATTTGAATATTGCAATTTTGAACTTTCTTGTATGTGTTACCAATAAATGTGTAACTGGGAGCAGTTTTCGTTTTTTTAGAAAGCAAACTTTAAGCTTGACAGTCCACACTTTTTTGTATTAAGAATTAAATATCGAGGCTTGATTTTAAGAATCTCCATAATAATAGCCGTATTTTCCCTGTCTGTTCAAAAGAGTTGCGCTGCATCCTTATTTTGAAATATATATACTTTTTTCTTCTTTTTGCTTAAAATAATTTCTCTTTATTAGGTGGTCTCGTGTTAAAAATCCCGAACCATGGCAAGTGATTGGACCAACCCAGCGTATTAAGGTATCTTGTATTTCGTAATTTGCGTATCTTTTCTACCATTACATAATTTGTTATTTTTTTTATCCTGATGTAATTAATTAATCTATCGCTATATTTCGCGTACTCTAATTTCGCGTGTAAAAGAAAACCATATTTTGCCGACCCGTAACGAGTTTTTGAAAATTTTGGTTATGGTTAACGCGAGAAATATTCAACAAAGACAGATTTGAAGATAATGAATCAAGATATATTGTCTTAGAGAATTGCCAGTTTAAAAAAATACTGCATGCGCCAACTAAACAATGGGTTTGTTACCCCATTTTTACACCTAGGCTATATGTATACCAATGATAAAAGACGCATTTGCATTTGGTGTATGTGAGCTGCTTTCTTTTTTATACTTATTTTGTTTTTAATACTTGTATTTGTTGTTATTTTAGTTCTTCAGTCACACCGATTATTCCAAATTTTCTCGGCCAGCCCCTCAAGAAGCATACGACGCTGTGAAAATGGCATAAGTTATACAATAAAAAGTGCTTGTTAGTGTACATAACATTTTTTGAGAGAAAAAATATTATAATGTAATCTTATTTTTTTTTTAATAGCGTCCTTAGAAGGCGGAGGTCCACTGCCGAAAGACTGACGTGAAATTTCGTCTTTTTCTAGTTTAAAATTCTGCAAGAGTGTGCACTCTACCAGAAAGATAGGGGAAATTGTCAGGAATTTTCAAAACATAGTCATTAATATGTCAGGAATTTCTTTCATATGGTAGGAAATGACGGGAGTTTTGGTGTAAATGGTTTACGAAGCTGTATTTCCCATAATAGTGGTTCATATTAAATGCCGGAACTGTTCCTAAAATTTTTTTTTACAATTTGTTTTATCAATATATTTAAAATAAATTTAACATTTAGGGTAATCCAATAAGTATAAAGTGTGAGAATGTGGGGAATGTCAGGAATTTTAGTCAAATGAAAAATGAAAAAGTTTATATTGAGTGGACGCAATGATCGAACTTAAAACCACCTTAGCTAGACAAATACCAAAGGATTACTTTCACGTCACGTGCGGATATTTCGGTCAGTCTTTTGAATCATCTGCAGATTTATACCGGTCGTCAAAACGCTTTTGACATACCCCTCTTGGAGACTTCATATGCCCCTTTCTACGAATGTAAAACAAGCAATGCTACTATAAACGTGCTTGCCTTGCTAACACGTGCAGCGATCAGATAAAACAAAAAATTATCAAAGTGATGTTTAGTAGAGGTTTTCAAAAAAAAGTGCTGGAAAATAAAAACTTTGGTATCGTCCAGTTCTTTTAAAGACTCGTATAACGTCTTTTAAAATCTCGACATTATCTTTTTTGGAAAGTATGACTCTATCCATTCCAAAAACTTTTGATTCATCACGTTACATAGCGGGTACATGTTTGAGAGAGAAAATTCAAGATATATCAAGGACAGAGAGACTCAAATATTTGTCCAAAATAGATGTTTTGCGATAGTGATGCAAAAAAGTAAACAGACTAATGTAATCCTAATCTTATTATTGGATCATGCTTCTTAATATTCACTCAGACTGAACTTTTTATTTTGGATAGTATGTACGTATCCTAGGTTGCACCAATCAATATATCGCAATTTTCGTATTTTTTTAACGTCAGATCCCACATTGATATTATTATTATAATAATAATCAGTAACTAATCACGCGAACAAACATCCCTAAACCTTTCACCAACTCAACCTCGTCTCCAGGGCTATTCTACACGTACGATATCCTGACGAGACGTCTCTGTGAACCATCCTGTCAGAGTATCATAGGCATAAGAGAGCCCTGGGGACGAGGTTGACCTCAACCCTGAATTAGGATAACAGAAATTAGTATTCACATTCCATAAATAGCACATCATTTTTCGGCTTTGAACTTTCTAAACTTTTTAAGAGTGCCACTCTCTTGTAATTTTTAGCTTACAAAGCACGTGAATCTTACATCGAAATAAATCACTGCGAAAAATATTACCTTCCTGTCACACACCTTGTACCCAATGTCCTTTCTTTCTTAATACGAGTCAGATAGATTCTTAGGGACGAGGTAGTTTAATGCACAAAGCACCTGACGCGAAAAATAATGTTACGGTAAAAATTAAAAAAAATATAATTAGAAAAACAGGTTAAAGATACTGATGGAAGGGTAATTTATTGTCTATAATTCATTTGGAAACATTGTATATATTCCACTTCAATTTCCATTTTTTAGTAGTTATTAGTCAGCCATGTTTAGCTGGTATTAGCTGTCTTACAGATCTATGAAGCTTTGACAATTTTGTCAAAATTCAATTTCTTGGGTTTTCGTTTAGAATCATGGAATAAAAGAAACGCAGCGGGAGGGATGAGATTGTAAATTTAAGGACCTTTTGTCGTAATAAGTGCCTAAGAAGTATCCACCATGGTTTGGACCTACAGAGCAGAATTTTTAAATTTTAACTGAAAAAATGCATTGAAAAGGAGGAAAATATACCAATGAAATGTTTTGTCTAAAGCGGACCTTATTCGTGTTTGATATGTTGTGTGGACGTCGTGGGCGGTCTCGCCATTGATTACGCCCCTAAAAAAGAACGTTATGTTATGTCATATAAATTACGAACACAAATAAAATCTTTTAACCTTAAATCAGTTTTTCTTTATAATATTTTTTTTCTGTATCATACCACATATTATTTAGTGAAAAACCGCTAGCGGCTTTGACATAGGCAAAAAACCCTGGGGACGAGGTTGACATCTACACGTGGAATCTTATATGAAGTTTTTAGATAAAAGGCAATTGGCGTATGCAGATGTAAGGGTTTTTAACCAATTGATCAAATATCATAAAAATTTGACACTTCAAGTTGCCCATAAGAAAAAAACACAAAATAGCTATAGATCAAGATATTGAACTTGCTGTGCAGGAAAGCGGAATCAAACGCCGTTGAGTTGTGTGTGATCAATCGTTGTGTTTAAATTTTTTATCTTTTCACGTGTCTCCAGTTCTCTTTTTTGTTATTTCTTATGTTGAGATGTATTGGCTGGTGCAAACAGAGAATACTAACAGAGTTTATCAGGACAATTTTATATTGGGCTAAAAAATGTTAATAATAAATAAAATAAAATAAAATCCTCAAAAAACTATATAATGATGTTGAATGTTGCAAATGAGAAACTAATACAACAAAATGGTAAAATTGACATCAAGAATCAATTTAACAATTCTTTTGAAAGAGTTGGATGTAACGATAATCCAAGAAAATTAAAAATTCCTTTCATAATCGTGCCACTCAATCAAAAAATTCCAAATAAAAAATTAAAATAAAGACATTAACTTGGGTGTAGCCATGGTCATTACCGCTGTAGCATCTTTCGAGCAGCTGCCACCTATACATCATACAGTACACGAGCTCTGTTTTTGTTCTAGTAAAATTTATTTATAAATAAAGTTTTTTTGGCAATCATGTCCTACGAGATATGGTGGAACAAACTTATCCAAAATCCTTATCTATAGAAAGAGCTAAGAGACTCTTTAGAAGGGGGATGATCTGGTTTAAAACTAATAAAATGTTAATAAAATTAAAATAACATTTGTTTTTTTACAATAAGCAACAGCTTTTCGAACGTTTACATTCATCATTGGTGCTATATAATTTATAGCACTAATAATGGACGTAAACATTCGAAAAGTTGATGCTTTTTAAAAAAAAAATGTTATTTCAAATTAATTTTCAACATGTCTGATTTATTTCCTAATTCTTGTTAGAAACAAGAATTTTCATTTTCATTACTAAATCCATAACAGAAAATATTTCCAAATTAAAAATCAGACAAAAAACATATTAATTCTGTATATTTATACTCACAATGTGAATCAAATTAATGAATAAAAAAACGGGAACTGTAATTTCTGGAAGTATAATTAAATATTAAATATTAAAAAAATAAATATTGAATTAGGTGTCTTGAAATTGATATTCAGTCAATCAGAATGCTCATGAAACAAAGAAATACCGCGCCAGTCCTTAGTGTTAAATAATATTAAAATGGCGAAAATGTAAAACTATCCTCATAAGCGTCAAAACCACGTGATATCCTCTTTTTTAATATAGGCGACATGTAACAATCCTACTTGTCAGTTTTCAATGTCGTATCTAACACCCATGCTTCACCCACATTTCCTTAGAAAGTGTGAACGCGGATAAATTGGTGATATTCTATGAAAATCTGCGCAAGAGGAAATGCATGAAACATTTTATCACTTATAATACATTTTATTTGAAGTTTTTTTATATAATTGTCAAAAACGGTGCAAAATTTGAATCATTTTGATGTATTACAAAGTAGTATGTACTGTGAAAAGACAGGCCACCAGGTAATTTACCTGGAATTTTCTTAAAAAAAGGACATTACTAATCCCAGCAATATACGCCATAATTCTTAACAAATTCACTACTTAATCAACGTCGTATTGGCAAATTAATAAAATTTTCCAAAAAGAAATATCACCCTGTTTATAATGAAATTTAGAAAATATTTTAGAAGAATTATTAGAAAAAAACAACGTGGGAGATAAATTTATCCCAGATCCCAGATTATTCAACAGGCTCAACGTGCGGCGATAAAGCATTCTACATGTAAGTGTGAATTTACCGGTACGAATCCCCACTCCAATTAGATTTTTCTTTAACTCGTCGTCGGGACAGCATTAGAATAGATCTCAATAGCTGCGAAATAATGGTTCTTCTTCTCTATTTCTATCCCCCTAGATACACGTCACATCATATTAGTAACAAAACTTGCACGATTGTGTCTCCTTTTTCTTTCTTGGATATAATTAATTTCTTTAAATTTTATAACAAAATCTTTCGGTCTTTTTGTATTTTTTGGTATTTTTTGTATTTTTGGTATTTTTTGTATTTTTTGTATTTTTTGTATTTTTTGTATTTTTTGTATTTTTTGTATTTTTTGTATTTTTTGTATTTTTTGTATTTTTTGTATTTTTTGTATTTTTTGTATTTTTTGTATTTTTTGTATTTTTTGTATTTTTTGTATTTTTGTATTTTTGTATTTTTTGTATTTTTTGTATTTTTGTATTTTTTGTATTTTTTGTATTTTTTGTATTTTTTGTATTTTTTGTATTTTTTGTATTTTTTGTATTTTTTGTATTTTTTGTATTTTTTGTATTTTTTGTATTTTTTGTATTTTTTGTATTTTTTGTATTTTTTGTATTTTTTGTATTTTTTGTATTTTTTGTATTTTTTGTATTTTTTGTATTTTTTGTATTTTTTGTATTTTTTGTATTTTTTGTATTTTTTGTATTTTTTGTATTTTTTGTATTTTTTGTATTTTTTGTATTTTTTGTATTTTTTGTATTTTTTGTATTTTTTGTATTTTTTGTATTTTTTGTATTTTTTGTATTTTTTGTATTTTTTGTATTTTTTGTGTTGTTGTTTTTTATTGAGCACGAAACCGCAATTGCGATATAGTATCATTGACTTTATTACGACGGGCGAATCGCCAGCCCAAGATGGACGTTGTAATTAACGACGGGTAAATTCCCGGATTTTTCCACGTACTACTGACTACTATAAAATAAAATTATGTAACATTCTAGCCAACCCACGTGACCATTTTTTTTTAATATTTACTTTCATTTCCAATCAATGTACGGAGAAATCCCTAGAGACGAGGTTGTTAAAAGTATAAACGCTGAAATAAAAAAAAATGAAGAAATTGAAAAATAACCGAAAGTATTGTTATTGTAATAAGATAATTATTGTTTTGAAAGTTCCTTTTTATTCTACTTTCAAAATCGAAGGATTTTCTTTGTCCATTTACAAATTTCATTTTCTTATGTGTCTGTTCGTTTAATTTCTTTTTATTAAAATTATTATACAATTTCTTTTTGTTGTTTTTGTTTTTATTTTTGATAACGAAATTTATAAAAAGATGTGTTTTTTTGTACAAAAGACGTACGATATTCGTGCGATGCGTTGTGAGTGCAAAGAATAACAAAAAAAACAAGATAAAAACAGCTGCATGTATATTTTTCAAAATCTAAGAATATCCCTAATAAACGTCTTAACAGGAGATGGTACACTGAAATATCGTCAGTAAAATAGAGAACAACATTCTTATCTTTCAAGTATTAGAACGTGAGCCACAAAACAGGTGCTTTCACAAGTTTTCGATAGAATTAAAAGAATATTAGATAGATTTATATCACCTATCTATCTACCCCATGGCAGCTTTAGACGTCTATTCCATATCGCATGTGAGCCCAAAGCTTTGTTCATTAGATTTGATCTAAAGGTGGAGCTGACGCGTTCAAAAGTAAAAGAAGTTATTCCAAATGATAGTATTTTTGATTAAATATAGCACAAAAAAATCCCAGCTACCCTATATGTGCACGAAAGATTTTGGTCGAGATAAATACCTATTGAATGATACAAAATATGCTGGCTGATGGATTGTATTGGAGCTTCTAAGAATATAACAAAAAGTAAAGTTCAAATGATAGAGAAAAAGTTTTTCACAATTAACAGATATGGTTTCTGTGCTTTTATGCCTAATGTTGTTTACGGAACTAAATAATTTTGCAGCAGTGAAGACTTGTAAACAGATTCCAGTCACACTTTATGATAGCAGAACTTGCTTGCAAGATATGAGAAATGGCAGTAAAATCATAAAGATAAATCATGCATCGGTATGTGACGTTTTTTCGCGGACACCATTGGTGCAACCAAATCTGTCCGCTTCTTAGAAAGTTAACTATTTTTGAGCAAATTTTTGTGGTTGAGTCAAAAAATTGATGTATTTTGAGGTTTTGGGGGAAAATTGGATTATTTCAGACTTTAGAAGAATGGAAAAATTAGATTTTAAGATATACAAAGATTTTTATGTCAACACAAGAAAAAATATTAAAAACCTAGAAAAAATATCAAAGTACGTTTTTGTTTCAAAAGACCAACAAACTATATACTATACTATATGTACTAGTTATCGCACAGTGCCGAGAAAAATATCGGCAATATTTTTTGAGTGTTTTATGTTCTCGTTACATATTTCATGAGCCTTTAGGCGAGTGAAATATACGAGAACATAAAAAACGAAAAAATATCAGCCGATATTTCTCGAGAGCATGTGCGATAACTTGTTTATCATATACTCGGTCTTATATCATGTTAATTTCACATAGTCGTTCACGATATTGACAAGCATTGTTATGGGGGCCCAATAAAATGACTGCAAGGTAATTTATTTCATTTATATTCATGAACTTATAAATTATTTGAATTTATGAAGTCGCGTGCGATTTAGATCATTAAAACAAATTATGTTCATGTCACGCTTGAAAGAATTTGAATGGAAATAAAAACTACGAATTTTTAAAAGAATAAATTATCATTGTGAAGCCAAATAACACAGAACTCCATCGTCGTGCTATGTATAATTCTTCCGATTTGACTGATATAATTCAATTGTTTTTCATACCCGGTGGAGAGCGCGTGCTCTATGATTAATGAGTATTTAATGACTGTTGAAACAAAAGAAAATTTTCGAATCATAAAATGCATATTTGTGAAAATAAATTCACCGACAAGTTTTCGTTTTTAAGAACATAATAGGCTGTTCCTACGAATTTTTAACCAATCAAGGGAAAAATATAAGATTTTTGCACGCTAAATCAGCCAATCAAAGGAAGAATATATAAGCTTTTTGCACTCTGTATAAGTAAAAATTGCACTCGTTTCTCGGTTGAAAAACAAAATACAGCATATATTTCGTGCAGATTAGCCAATCAAGTTGCGAGAAAAACTCAAAGTATATGATAAAAACTATATATAAAACTATATAAAGTAAATGTATAAATTAAATTTAAGTCGGTTAGGCCTCGCCCTGAAAAGCATTTTACGATATAAAACATGACAGTTCTCTAGCACCCTGAGCTGTTATTACGGAGCGGTCAAAGACAAAATCCCCCAGGAACGTGGTTGAAAACAGACTCTGAATTTTGTGATAATATTCCGCCGAGATACTAAAATATTCCCATTTTTTAATTTTTTACTTAAATTTAGTTTTTCTGTAGCTACCTACCACATGGCACGTGAAACATTAGATGAAATTTGATTCATTGCCAACCCTGATAAATTTTAAAGGAGGATGTTTTCAAAGTTAAAACTGAAGCGAAATTTTTTAACTTTCGCCGGATCAATTTTTGCGAGTGACGGGTAATAATGAATTTCATGGAAATTAATTTTCGCGAATGACAAAAACACACACACAAAAAAATTATAGTTTCGTTGTTCCCAAAGTGTTCCGATATATCGCAGATTTGAATTTCGCGATTTTTAGCTAATGCAACACCACGAATTTTTCGGAATACTTTTGGCTTTTGCTTTTCGTTGGCTCGTTAGAAAAGTAACACTCTTTTAGAAATCCTAAGCAATGAAAATAGAAAATAATACTAAAGTCAGACAGTGATCGCAGTGGAAAATTTTTGTGAGATAAAAAGGCAAATCCCAGCTTAGGACAATCATATGTTTTTTCACAAAAAATAACATTAACGTTAATGAGTTTACTTTCATGTTCTAATTTTGTTTTTAGCAATTTCAGATAACATCCCAACGGCTTCAATTGCAACCATGCATTCTTGGCAATCTAATGCACCATTTCGAACTACCGTTGGCTGTAATAACCACAGAGCATAAAAACCTAGTACAACTAATTCAATATTGTCCACGAGACGTTGAATTTAAACATATTCATATAACGCAGATGGATACTATTACAGTTACAAAAAAACTAAGATACTTAATAACCTCAAAATTTCAAGTTATTTTTCTCCTGTGTTCATTGAAATGTACAGCAAAAGTTATCGATACAGCTAATCAGATTGGTTTTAACGACAAATATATTTGGATTGTTATGCATATGGATCTGCTGTATGTTGGAATATCATTACCACGAAATCTACTCAGTGTTGTTTACTCAACTTATGAGACTTATAATTTCATCTTGAAACATAAAAACCAAAGTGAAGCCCATTCACACGATCACGGGTAGACTGATTCTTTTTTTATTCTTTTTTTTATTCTTTTTTTTTATTCTTTTTTTTAATTTTATTTGTTATTGTAAATCTTGTACGATTTGAAGCGACAAATAAATTTGTCGAAATTACTCGAGTGCAGGAATTTAGATATAAGAGATTTAAATTGTTAAAGAGACGCAACTTATTGTCAGATTTAATTGACGCTAACATTTAACTACTGTAAAATGCCGTAATCAAACGCAGCCCTTATCAGCGGTAATAGTAAGACTTTGTTGCGCTTATCTAAGAATAAGAGTATAAAAAAAGTGCAAGGGAAAACGAAAAGAATAACTGAATAATTTTTTTTCAATGCTGTGTATTGCCCTGCAAAGTTCATATAAAGTATAAAATTGCTCTATATGCTCTAAAATGTCTCTCTTCCTTAATCTTCGTCATTGTTTTCGATATCTCTATTCTCTAAACGCGCTTATCTAAGAGTGTGCTTATAAACGGGAATAGAATTTTGACAAGAAAATGGTGCGCTTAACTACGGGTGCGCTTATAGCGGGTGCGCTTTTGATTACGGCATTTTACGGTAACGACTATTAATATTCCAAATAATTTCTTTTGAGAGAACGCATTTTTCCAAACATACAGTTCGAAAGGAGATGGCAAGGTTAACCGTTGTTGCGCTATGCTTATTTGGTACAACATAGCGAAAACAAATAAATTACTTGGCGTTATGTTATACAAAAAAACGTTGTTGCTTTTAATACTATCCATTGCTTTGTTCTGATCCTAGTTTTCTTTATTGCCTTTTAGAACGGGCGTGATTTCAAAGGCAAATTTTACATCCATGGATGGAAGTTTCCAAGTACTTACACGAGCAAACCACACCAAATGGTTATTAATTGGTGAAAGTCAAAACAACAAAGTTGAACTTCTACCAAATGCTGAAACAGCATTTTCTTTTTTTCCTCTTCATCATAAACTAAAGAAATTGACTGTAGTAACGATAATTGAATCACCTTTTACATTCTTTCATAAAGGCAATGTATATGATCATATCCTTCAAACATGCACAACCGGCAAACTTTGTTGGACTTATGTTAACATTAGTGACAGTAAAGTTCGAAAACCACATTGTTGCCTTGGTTATTGCATTGATATGTTAGCTAAAATAGAGGAAGATTTAAACGTAGTTACTGAAGTGTATATTGTTGAAGATTCTCAATACGGTGCTAAAGATAAAGGTAAATGGGTTGGAATGGTTGGAGATGTGTATTATGGTAAGGCAGATGTTTCCTTAGCTGCATTGACCATTAACGCAAAACGAGCTGAAGTAATTGATTTTACAGAACCATATCTTGTTGGAGGAGTCGGTATTGCTGCATTGTTAGAAACAAAGTTAATTCCGTTCTTCAACATTGAAGCATTTGCTCCCTTGTCTTCTCAATTATGGCTGACAATTTTCTGTATAACCTTTGGTTCATCCTTCATTTTAATGCTAACTGAACGATATGGCAATCCTAGAAAAACGACATGGTCATATCCATGGGTAGAAAGCATCACATATCTTGTTGGCTTAACGTTTGATCGATTTGTTGGTGGAGTAGTACCTTCTAACACAAGTACAAAGATTACTGCTATCTCAATTTCTCTCTGCATGTTGATAGTCATGTCAACTTATACAGCAGTGATGACAGCTAACAAGGTGACACATACAACAAGCTTACCAATCACAGGGTTTAAAGATAAAAAAGTAAGTTTTCTTAAATACATGATGAATAATCCTGTCATTGTTTTCAACTGTTTCTCGTAATAGACAATTTAAATGGTTAAGTATGGATGTCCAGGCTTTCAAGTAAAGATTTCTAAAGCGCTGATGAAAGTTTTAGTGTGAGGATTTGATAAAAAATGGAACATAAAAGAAAAGTGCTAAATACGATCATGGCATGGACGAAAAATTATTGAAAAACATTAAGAAACTTTCGTGGAAAAACTTCCACAAGTCAAAGAAAATTTAAAATCGAGGAAAATAACTTTCACGATAAGCACAGGTGTTAATAATGTTCAATAAGGTCTTGGAATAGCGTGTGAAGTTACAATGAGATGTTATTAAAGCGATATAAAACCACATAATTTTGAACCTATTTAAAGAATTGGTTATTTCAAATTTCAAAATAAATAAAGATTAGCTAAAATTAATTGTGGCGAATAGCCTGTCTTTCAAACCATTTCGCGGACTTAACTTTCGCGATTTCTTTCTTCCTTTAAAGTTATAATGTAAAATTTTTTAAAAATAAATACACTTTCGCATTTTAATATCAGTTTTCACGGATTTCTCTCATAGCAAACATTTCGCAATACAGAACGTGATTTTTCAAATCGGTTTAGCTTTTTGTCTAAGATTGAAAAATGAAAATTAACGGAATGGAATTAAATGGAATTGCCTCATTGCCTCATTTTCTGTGTGCGAGAAAAAAACAAATGCGACATTGACTTAAACTTATTTAATGTATATATATATATTAAAGAAGTGATCCAATTTGATAATCATGTTCAGATCATTCAACCAACATCATCATTTACTTATGCTACCATCCAAAACTCTGCATTCACACAAATGTTTCATGACAGCAAAGACCCAAATTGGAACAGAATGTACTACTTCATGAAGGACTATAACTTTCGCAGCACTGAGAAAGCTTTCGAGAGATTAAAAGCTGGGTACGTGAGATAGAAATAAAACATTTTTTCACAACAAAATCTTAAATTTATTACCGCAAACTGAGACATAAAGTGACTGAAATGCGTAATTTGATAGGTTTATGTTTGCGTTTGGCCAACAGTGTAGGTCATCTTCTGCTTGTTTCCCACTAGTCTATTTTGCTCAAAAAATATTAAAAAACTAGTCGTTACCCGTTGGAAAATCCACAGGATCGTCCGTCTTAAAATTACATGCTATTGCGGGTGCCCGTTGCACGACGTATTTCTTGCGGACAGACAGACAAAATACGGCTATTATTATAGAGACTTCAAACATAGTAGGGTATTTTTTGTTTAAATCATTTATTTTTAGTCAACTCAATGCAATTATCCATGATTACCCAGTCATAGCTGGTCATATAGCAAAAGAAGAAGATTGCAAAATTCAATTTGCTGGTGAACCGATAAAAGACGCTGGATACGGATTAGCAGTGCGTAAAGGCTCAGCTCTGAAAGCAAAATTATCGGAACTAATCCGGAAGTACCAAGAAGATGGTACTCTTATAGCGTTACAAAAAACTTGGATAAGTAGTAAATGTGTTACTTCAAAAAAAGGTGGGAATGAACAGATGAATGAAATTGGAATTAACTTCTTAGGTGGTTTATTCAGCTTAGTGTTGTCGTGTGTGTTTCTTTCTATATTTATTCTGTTCCTAGAATGCCTAGTTGCAAAATTTTTACAGAGAAAGTATAAAAGAGATATAACGCTGCATGTAATTTAGTGACTGCTGGTGGTGTCTTTTGTTAATGTAAATAAATAATGCTGTATTTATTATATAAGGGCTGAGCAAAAAATGACCCAGCTGTTTCTTTTCGAGAATAATCGGAAAACTTTTTACTACTGACTGGAATATTGAAAGTTCTTCAAACAAACACACACTTACTGGTAATAAAGTTATTAAAGTTATTAAAGTTATTAAAGTTAAAGTTATTAAACTCTGGGTTTATATGTTTTTGTTTTTTCTTCAACATATAAACATTCTTCTATCCTCTTTTCGAGCTCTATCCCTTAGTGATCGCAGTTACTTGATAGAGTGGTGCAATTGTTTTTTATTCTGGTGTTCAAAATACAACGCAAACGAATTAGCCTGAAAACCATACTAAAAAGTAATAGCTAATATGAATAAGAAAATACCAATGAAAATTTCTTCTGTGTCAATGAGACTAATTAGTCTCATTGACACAGCTAAAAATTTATTTCTAATCCTCACCATTAGGTCACATGACTAAATTATTGTTTAAATTAGGGATTTCAGCTGCCGACATTATCACGCTCTTCATCGCTGTATATCATCACATGTCAATGACACTTCCTTATGTGTGTAAAAAATATTTTCGTTACAATTCTTCATCAGGTGAAATGCGCAGCTTGTTTCTATGATAACATATTTCTATCGATTTTGTGCCATGTTTTACAACATTTCCGCCGTATAGGATCTCACATTTAAAAGGCGTACATATTAAAAGTTGTAAAAGCTACATTTTTTATTGCACGGAACTGTTTTGTGTTCTTATGCTTTTTACGCATCATAATTATAGGACATTTTTAGAATTCTTTTGTTGAGAATAATACTAACCAGATTTTTATGCATTGAAGAAATAATCCCGCCCCTTTAATATTTCCGCCCTTTTAGCAAACCTGCCTTTGTTAATATTGAAACGGTAATCCCGCAGCGGTAATACCTTTCGTCTTCTACTGTCACCTAACATGTTAGTAAGGTGATGGTCTTCATTTAAAACACATCATTTGTAATTATTAGAAACCCTAGAAAACTTGGTTGAGAAAGCGTCGCCGTTTCTTCATGTCTAATTGACGCTTTATTCACCGTCTTTTAAAAAAAATATGCGTTAAAAAGTATATTTTTGCTTCCGTTAGCAAATTCCATTTTAGGGCCGAAATGAAAAATTTCATTTTGGCATCTTGTTTAGTCTTTATAAAAGTTTACATGATTTCAGGCGAAATGAAACTTATTTCGGTGTTGATTTCAAGTTAAGCTGAAGTATAATCAACCAGGTCTTTCAATATTCGTACCCCGCGAGTTCAAACGGCAGTCGGTCGAAAATCTGGTTAATTAATTATATTTCAAGGCATATACGATCGCCTGATAGGCCGTTCTGTCTAAAGACGGGCCAGTCCAGCATCTAAAGTTGGAGCTGCGTATGTAGTTGGGTCAGAACATGGCTGTCTAATCGTTTCCAAAATATTGTTCCTGTATCCAGTGTTGGAAACAGAAAAACAAAATATAAAACAGCAGTGGAAGAGCAAAAGAAGCCTATGATTCAGCAAGGTAAAAAAATGAGAGGTCATTAACTTTTATTTAACCCTATTCGGTCCGGGGCGGGTGGGCGGATTCCGCCCCCCCCCCCCTGACGGGTTTTTTTTAATAACTCTTTAATGCTATATTGCATGGCTACAATACTTACTGAGTTTCAATATTTATCTATTAGACACCTGCATGCACATTTTTTAGGTCCCATACCTTTCAGAGGCTTTGATATTGGCTATTACTCGAAACTACCCCTAAAAATCTCTATAAAACCCTTATAATAGGGAAAATATAATAACTCTTGTTAGGATTATGTCTGGAACTTGAAACTTACACCACAACTTTGTTTCATCAAGAAGAATCTTTTTGCATGTTTTGGTCACGTGATTAATCTGATTTCCCGATTTTTCCGGATTTTACCCGAAAATCGAAAAAAAAACGGATTTTCAGGCAATATTTGTTAAATATTGCCCGAATATATGTTAAATAACTTTTATCTAGCTTTCAGAAACTTCAAACAGAATGTGAAAATTTGCTCTAGAACTAAAGTAATTGAATTTTAAGCAGATAGTGTGCCATTTTGAACAAATTTCAAGCTTTTGATGACGTCACAGAAAATGTGCTGAGGCAAGCAAAAATTTATTGCTGCCATTTTGTTCCTTTTGTCACGTAGTATAAGTGTGCCAAGTTTGATTCAATTTGAACAAGCATATGAGAAGTTATTGAGGTCCAAGCCGCTCGGCTTCTTGTTTTGATCTAAGATACCTTGAGTTCTCCATGCTGCATTGCGAATTCATTATTTTAAAAACGGTAGCACTGTCATTAAAAAGGTTTATTTCGCTACATTTTCACTATTGTCAACAAAAAATTGTCTTTGTCCTTCCATGGAGGTATACCTCCATGGTCCTTCTAAGTTTTGAAAAAATAATATTTTTATTCAAATGTACATCTATCGCAAAAGCCAATATTTCTCGATTTGAAATATATCTTCCGATTTGAAATATATTTATCGATTCGAAATATATTTATCGATTTGAAAAGTATTTCTCGATTTAAAAAATATTTTCACTATGGGTTGAAATATATGTCTCGATTTGAAATATATTTTGGGATTTGAAAGATATTTCTCAATCAGAAAAACATTTTTGGATTCGAAAAATATTTCCACTATGAGTTTGAAATATATTTTGGGATTTGAAATATTTCTTTGGGTTTGACAGATATTTCTCGATCTAAAAAACATTTTTTGACCCTTCTTGGCTGGCGTAACAGTACTAGTTGAGAAGGTGGACAAAAGTTTTATACAACTAAAGTAATTAACCTTTCTTTAAACGATTTCATTAATGCCCGACTACATTTCTACACTTGAGTGTTTAACTTATTCTCCTGAATGACTGATTGGACAATAGATAAAGAGATATACCCTGTCTATTATTTCCAGGAGGGGAAATAGCTTAGATGGGAAGTCCCAGGGTCATCGCTCTGCCAGACAACTTCCTGCAACATACAACGGCCCACAAGTGTGCCATTTCCGTCACATGACTGGGGTTAACCCGGGGCTATGGCAACATTCACTCGCCCATGTTTAATCGCCGCCAAGGGTAATCAAAGCCCGGTCTCCTGTACAAAGTACAAGAGTTATGACCCCTAAGCTATGGCGCCATTAACGTTTTTCTGTCTATACTATTTATACAACAACAATAATAACAGCAGCAGCGATAAAAACTCTTCAAATTATTTTGGACACCTTACTCCAAAATTCTACTTGTGAAGATCATATCGTCACACTGTTCAAGTTTGTTTAGAATATCTGTATATGCCCTAGGGCATCTCTTCCATTGTTCAATAATATTTTCAATATATATATTTTTTAAACTTTCTAACTAATGACGTCAATTGACTTTATAAAAGCAGACAGCACGAAATAATAGATATTTTTTAAACAAGGTTGGTGATTTCTTTGCCCACGTGGACAATTCGTTTTTCAACAGGTCATCTTTTTCAAAAAATAGGATAGCAAAAAAATGATGACATTATATCTCCCTGCCACAAACAAGGATTTTAGGTTAAAAACGTTTATTCAAAATGAAGTTTCTTTCTTTTTTTTGTAACTTTTTTTTTAAAAAAGAAATGGAATTTTAAAAAATTGCCATACGCCAATAACGTCAAAAATTTAGTTATCACACAGCAGGAAAACTTAGCAGGCTTAAAAAAAGATAATAGACCATAGGGTAATAAGAAGATCATAGACCGAGAGTGCCGTTGGGGACAAGAAAAAGGTTAAAGAAATCATAAATAGTAGACAGAAACACTCATATCAATAGTTACCCACACAAAAAGTGCGAATTGGTTCTAGACAAACGTAACGGAAAGCGAACTTTTAGAAAAAGGACAGATTTTCTTCAATCTATTGTTTCCATTTAAGTCCGTAAATTGGCTAATTTGATCCTCTATTATCTCCTGAACTTAAATAACCAAAGATGATTTCGATCATTCCTGTCGATGACAGTATATATTTAGCGTAATTCGTGGTCTCGGCTTTGGACCTTGATCCATTTTCATGAAATTAACGCAGCCTTTATTCACCGACCCTTAAATGGGCGCAGGGTCTAATTAACACTGATACAAAGTACGTTTGCAAGGTGTGGATGCTAAGTACACAAAAAAAGTATATATATTAAGGTCAGAAAGAAATAATAACTTAATTCCAAAACTGGTGCAATTTTTTTTTTACAAAAGTCCAGATTAGGGTTTTGTGAATACATTTAAGCTTTCGAACTAGCCAGGAGGCACAGCATAATTTTTTTAGTATAAGGAAATCGGAATAGTTAAGTTGGAAAAAATTACACTGGGTCACAAAAGAACTTCCGGCCAGAATTCTGACCGCACTTTCTGATTGGTTACTTCTGTTCTTCTTTGCTCACGCTACCATTGTCAAGAAGTACCTTCTTCTTTATTGTTTTGAGAGCGAATGGTCCGACTCACCTGAACAAACATAATTAAATCCGCTATCATTTAACAGGGTAAGATATGGCCACCCTGGTTTTGTGCTCATTGGTTGATTCGGGATTTGCTCTGCTGACATATTCTTTTGTCTTATCTTTCGTATGAGAGAAGCTGAATTTTTATATCCTCTCGAAGAAAGCTTAGATAACTTACTCTCAAACAAATATTGGATATCTCTAATGGAATTTTTTAATAACTGCTCTCCCCTTCTAGTATTTGAACTCATTTTGCACAAAATAAAGAAAACAATGTAGGAGAGTGCTAAATTGAAATTGACAATATTTACGATTTTGAAAGTAGCGGGAAAAAAAATTAGTTTCTAACAGAGAGGAAAAACATTAGTTAATAAAAACGGTTAGACATTTTGTTTCTCTCTTATTTTTAATTTTGTAAATGATTTTCCACGAGTTAACTTCGCTCGTGTTTTAAAAAGCATTCATAATTACTTTTTTGAAAATTAAAAAACGGCAGATTGAGATAGCTAACTTTGTTTTTCTTGTCTATCATGACTTTGGCCTTAGCATGCGCTATGTATAAATTTTCTTCAAAAAACTTTCACAAGCAAGAGCACGATTATAATTATACAAACCAGGAAAAAAACTTCAGTAAAAAAGTCTCCAGCTTGGTAAGTTTTATAATTAGCCTTATTAGCTAATTGAGAAATCTAAGCTGAAGATCAAGTACGCCATAAGTGTGACCATATATGGTCATTTTACAAATCTTCCCGACATTCAATAAATTCCAAATTCCAAATGTAAAAACGTATGCGTTCGGCTTATCTTTTCAGAAAACGAATGCAGTAACGAAGTCAGTCTTAAAATATATTAAATTGAAGCAAGAAGACAGGTAAGATATTTTTTTTAGAAAAAGAAAATATTGCCAAAAAAACTTATAATCTAAGATGTATATCTAACTAAGTGTTTTTTAATACGATTCAATTCCGGCTCAAAAACCACTAGCTAGCTAGCTTAAAAAAACCCTGAAGATTTAGAATATTTAAATTCTAGTCCTAAAATCTTCTTAGCTTCATTGTTATTCAATTCTGCTGTTCCCAAGCCAGATTAGTGTTTCGTGGTTATGCTCATAGAGACAGTTAGCTAGCTAACTATAGAGTAAAAAACTCATTTCTGTCTGTAGCCAATAACGTTCACAATTAAACAAAAATATACCATTAAAAAATCATGGAACTAAAAAACTAATAATCGTATTTCTTGTAAAAAACTAGTTTTTATAAAAAGGTATATCCATTGTCATGAACATAAACGCGTTGTTGTTCAAAAAAACCGATTTGTTTTCAGAAAATTCGAACCCCCAAATTACGTTCGAAATTCGATCAAAATTTCCACTGACTTCTTGTATTTCTTCTTGTAGGCACTTAAATATATTGGAATGAATTTTAAATTCCTTTTAAACGGAAATAGGGTAATATGGATCCTATTTGGCAGATTCGATGATGCATTGTACATTTCCACTTCCGCATGGCTTCCTGTCAAAAATATCTTATAGCTTTATTCAAAAGAACTACTTTTTTCTGAAATAAGAAATCCGGAATAGTGGTGAAGTTAGTGCAACTGACTAAATTTTTTCCGGTGTATTTCCTCTAACTTTTGATCTAACTAGTACTTTTCCCAATTGCTAATAAACAAGGTAAGTTATTTTTTCAAAGCAATAAAGTTTGATGTTACCGTGTTTTAAAAAAGAGCAGTACATAAAGTTAAATAATCCAACAGTCTTTGCGTCAAAATCTTAAGGCCCGTTCCCCTTGGGATCTTTTAAAATAGTTTTCGTAGATTTAAAAGAAAATTCTGTTCTTAATTTGATTAGTTGAACTGAACTCTACTGCGCCTTTGAAATATTAGCCAGGGAGAACAGAATAATTCAAATTATTTTGTATGTAATGAATCACCAATGAACATAACTCTTTAGCTAAGCGTTTTCTCCGATTGAAATTAGAGGATTTATGCTCACAGTCTATCATTGCGCGGTCCATATAGTTCAAATTGAGCGTAAAAATAATTAATTTTCATGATCTTATTACGTGTGAGTTGTTATTATAGGGGTAAGTGTTTGCATGGTTCAAAAGACTGAATCCACACAAAAACTAATGAAGGATTCAAAGTTTGTAATACACCTTTCCCGAGACCATGAGTCATACTTTTTTTAAACTCGTAAAATATGAATACAATATTTGAATTCAGTATAGTTTGTTTAGTTGATGTGTAAAAGTTTAACTTGATACCAACCGGAAGTGCTATGTTGAGGAGATATATATCACAGTTAAAGTCTTCTTAATGTTCAAGTTACCATTTCCCGCCTCGTTTTCAAAAAGAGGTTGGACATGCCGCAAATCTTTAAATTAGAATAGCAGGTTGTTTACTTGCTGCATTGTTTCGAAATTTTCTTTGTTTATCACATTTTTGACAAGGAATTCAAATCTGTTCTCCGTTTTTCATAAAACTCAACAGAAAAAGTTGCGGCACATCAAAGGAATAAGTCTCGGGAAAGGTGTATTGATTCTTTAAGACAGTAGTAGGCAAGGTTACTTAGACCAAACCGACACCTTTCCGCCATGAGACAACATTAAAGTGTGAAAAAGGGAATTTTAGTAGGCGTTTTATTAACTTTGTTTGCGATTTTAGTGAACAACGAAGGTTAGCTAAATAAGCGAATGTTGGTTTTAGTAAACAATTTTCCGGCTTTTTGGATTTGTTGTGTACAGTTGACACTCTAATTACCGGACAATCCACAAAAGCAGACAACTCTATTAACGGACAAAAAGTGATTGTACTAGCAAATCCACAGTCAAATTCTTATAGAATACTCTCGAAATAACGGACATCAATTAACCAACAGTTTTCCGCTGCACGAAATAAACTTTGCTACCGGAAATTCTCTCTAATTGACTTGTTGCATCAGCATTGTACTAACTATTTTAGTATCTTCTAGTGTCGATAAAAATATATTTACTGGTATTTCCAATTTTTTACAAAGCTGAATTGATCATGGGTTGAAGCGGAATAACAAGATGCTCGAAATAGCGGACACCTCCAATTACCAATTAGGGATTATTAGGGAGAATACTGTATACAAAGAAAAAAGGATGCACAAAAGTATAATTTTATTAAAAATCTGGACATGTATTTAGATAGAACAAGGCTGTCTACCTGGTCTACGCAACAGTAGCAATTTTATTTTCTATTTGCTGTATCGACAATTGACACTTTCGGTCATGTTTAAAAATGCAGAAAAACGGCGATTGTTCCTATAATCATGTCAAGTTTGTAACTATACTTTAATTTTAGAGACACTATGTTATATAAAATATCTGTGACACGTAATGCTTCTGGGACACGAAGACAATGTCCTTGCGATTTCAACAAAAAACAGGATTTGTTGCAACCGCCACAAAATGTTTCCCTTTGTTTCGAAACTTTTTGTGCTCAAAATTTCTAATACTGAAACAAAAAAAATTCAAACTGATAAATTTCAGCAATACAAAATTTGAGAAGATTTTTTGATTTTTGAGGAGCTTTTGTTAACAAAATTTAGGAGTTTTGAGGAGAAAAAATAAAGGAACACAGAGACTGGCATCTTAATATAAAGATAACTGAGAAACTTTACTTCAAATACAAACACAACAAAAAATTGTATGGTTTATGAGTATTAAAAGGTCATATGCCACGGAAACAAATTTATGAGCGATTGTAACAATGAATACTTTGTTGCGATTGCATGAAGTTTGTTTATGTTTAAAAATAGTATTATGACTCATGTGTAACTTTCCCTTTAAGTGAATGACCTAGCCACAAATTAGGTTTTACCGCCTAACCATAAACACAAAATAACTAAAGGTAAACATCCAAGACGCAAAGAAATAGTGTTGGCTAGATTAACGTCTGTGCCAAAACAAGTATAAAAGCTTGAAGACAACGTAGTTAGGTTATTCTCTAAAAGAGAATAGCTAAATAAATTGATGGAACATCCAGTATAAGTCGCAGAAAAACATTAAAATTTATCAAGATCATCGAAAAATTTCATTCTGTATTCCTTAGTCCTTCAAACAATTTCTACCCTTCAGGTAGATCCAATGTTTTGTAATCATCAGGTATTTTTTATTTGTTTTCGCCATTGGTCGTTTTTATCGCTTTTACTTTAGTTCCACATATGTCAATTTTTTGTTAAACCTTTATTGTTGTACCTTATTCTTTAAGACTATTTTTTGCATTTACTCTTGCGAGAAGCAGCTTATAAATCTGATTGACCGTATTTTTCTTTCGAAATGAAATGTTCCGTTTTCCGAAATATAGTTTTGGCAATAATGATGACATATTTTTTTTATAGCGAGAAAAAAAGCGAAGGAAGTAAGAAAATAATGTTGTTTGCTAGGTTTTATTTGAGCAAATCAGTCCTCTAAATATATTTCTCGAGAATTCAATTTCTCTGTGTATACAACGATACGCTGTCCGAATTCAATTTCAATAAAAACATTTTCTTTTTTAAAAACGCTCGAATTTTCTTTGCTAAACGTGATTGGTTGAAATTTTTTGGATACAATTCTTAAATTGATTGATCGGCGTTAAAAATAACGTTAAAATAAATATAATCCATAAACCTTTATAAAGAGAAATCAGAACGCATGTTTGTCAAGAGAAACAATCTGGTAAAGAAATTTTGAAATATTTATTATTATTTACCCAGGATAACCTCTTCAGTTTCCAATAATACTGTTATCAGTGTAGGTCCCGCGAAGGGGGGTCTTAATGCATTTAAAGCGGCCATTTAGGCTACGGAAGGCGTGATTCTAATGCTGAATGTTCAGCAGAAAGGATTGATTCACTCTTGACCGTGGTTTGAACCCAAGACCTTCTGCACTTGAGGCGAACGCTCTACCACAAGGCCATCAGTCAACAACAAGAACAAGATACCTTTTTTTTAATTACGAGAGACAGCTTAGCTTTACGACAAATTCATCAACAAGAAAGCGTTCAACGGCTGAGAGTTAGAAAGCAAAACGTGGCCAGTGGTTAGTTTCGTCCTGTTCATATGAAAATTGCAAAAAAAATTCAGCTATGACGTCATCACTTTTAGTATGAGGTCATAGTCTGCAAATATACCACTTGTTTTTTGCACCAAATAAATACAATACTTCATACATTTCACTAAATATTCAGGTTATATATAAAAAATTGAGAAAACGTCATATGTACAATCTATTTATATATATATGGCATATGAAAGCATAAAGTTTCAAGTAGTTAACCACCTAAAAAAATGTCTTATCCCCGGCATTTTCACAAATGAAAGTTAGGAAAAGTCACGGAAAGGCAAGGATAATACAACATTTATGTGTTTTTTCAACCGACTTGTTATTGGTTTATTATTGGCAAGAGAATTGGATTTTATTACTTGTGGAATTATCTTTGGCATAATGTTTTTTTTAAATTAAAAGTTATATAAAGTTTGTCTAAATTAGACAATGCATTTTTTAATTCACTTGTCTAGTCATCAGCACGAACGCATCAGACGCAGCTTTGATGTTTCTATTAAGTCGCATATCATATCAATTTCTCAGTGTTAATATATATCGAAACAATACAAAATTTTAATGGAAAATTATACCATTGGTTATAATTAGTTTAATTAACGTGCATGTTCCAAAAGATAAATTTACATTCGATTGTAGTATTGTTCCTTGTTTCGTTCAGCTAGGTGATTGAAAGGTAAAGGTAAATATTTGTCTTTGCTAAATGCTTAAGTGTTTTGTTGGAGTAAACAACTACGCCAGCCGTGAGAGCAATAATGCAATGAATACTAAAAGAATTTGGGACAGATAAACTTCCATTTGTGAGATTGATTTGTAGATAATATTATACCTGGTTAATCACACCAAGTCTTTTAAGTTACATTCATAGTTTTAATGTAAAAAGTTGTGTGTGAGAAGTTCCTCAAACTTTCTCTGTAATTGTGTTCACATGTTACGATACATGCTCACATAAACATATACACCCCGTTCTACATTGTTTTTTCTCAACATGACTGTTTTAAGCAGACATCATATTGTGGCTGTCACATTTATTGGCATCAGAAAGCTCCGTTGCCGTTGAAAAAATTATCTAAAAATCCAAAGAAACTAGAGACCTGTCGTTACACAACATTTTCGTCACACGTGTTTTGTGCACACACGAACTAAAAACATATAGATATTATAATATACTAGTCGTAGGTCCATGGAAGAATCCACGGACCATTGGTTCCGATTTTTATTCAGAGTGGCTGACAAAATACGGGTATTAATATATAGATACTAGTCGTTAGCCCGTGGAAAATTCACAGCAATAATTCGCCTGTCGCAGTAAAGTTGATAGAGGTATATCGTCCTTGTTATTTGTAGTTTGAATATTTCGTGCGTGTTTTAACATGACCCGGTTTTAGCCCAGGTTATTATAGAGAACGACTAGTCAGTAGCCCGTGGATATTGCATTTTGTGTTTCCGTATCACAGCTATAAAATCGCACAGAGACAGCTATCGTTATTGTGAGACCATTTTGCGTAGAAACAGACATAATACGGGCATTATCAATATAGAGATAAGAGAACAGTCATCCTGTGGACAAATTCATGGGACTTTGTTCGGCGCAACAAAATCGACCATTTGTTATTTTGTGTGTTTGATGTATGGCTGTTTTCTCACGCACACACAGACAAACTACAGGTATATTATTACCATAGAAAATCGACACACATTTTCACGCACAACTTTTTCTGAAAACTCCTTTTCGTTTGCAAAACAAAAGCTATAATTTTAATAGCTGTTGCAAACCTGTATCACCAATTTTGCTTCTTTGCATTTGACACTGGAAGCTAATTTTTGACCAAATGAGGCAATTTAAACAGCCAGGTTTTACGTTTAAACGTCGACTATCCCAGCAGACGATAAAAAAACACCTAAAAAATCTTTAACTATACTTTTTCAGTCAGTATTCTAATAATTTATCAATGAAAAAATTTCGCCATTTTTGAAAAATGTCGTCACTTTTGTTTGACTTTTTTTTGTGTGATAAGATAACAGCAGTTACACCTTAACGACAGACGAAAGAGTTCATTTATCTTATCCAACATCAGTAGTTGTCACTAGCAGTAACTCTTATTAGATTGTAAAGAAGACGTCGTCTGTAAGAGGTCATAGATATGAAAAACAAATCTCTAGTCGCTATTATTTTTTTACCGTTTTGCAAGTTCCGCTTTGTTGCACTTAGTATTTTTAACTTCTCTTAGCAACCTTTATACCGTTTTAATCAACTCCAAAACTGTGTGCTATCTTTTGGAAACAATGTTTGAATATTTTCCTTTCTCGTTTTTTTTTCTTATTTCTGTGCACTCAACCCTGGTGATGTAACAGCTACACCAATGTTCATTCGTTTTCCAAGTCTACAAAAAATTCCACATGCAGGTGTCATGGTAAGTCCTTACTAGAAGTTTTGGAAAATTTAAAGAAAAGTATACAAGGGATAAGGGGAACTACCTGTATTTCTAGCGACTTCACAATCCTTGTTAGGAGCTTTGGTACTTATTGTAAATAACTACGATCAATATTCCTTCATCATATACATCATTGAATAAAATTTTTCAATTCATAGATATCTTCATATTTTTTTAATTCGCTTTAACAATTTAAACAAAGCACTTATCTCATTTTGTAGTTAAACAGAGTGATAATCGCGATGGTTCATCTCTTAAATACTTTTTATAGCTGTCGATACGATTTTAAAAAAAATTGTAGTAAAATTGTAAAAAATCAAATCTTTCGACAAGGCTAAAATTTAGACTGCAAATTTTTCCAATGAACAGAATTTCCAAAAGTTTTGCTTGAATTCGTTTAGAACTTGTTTACCTTATTTCTAGGAAAAGTTTGAGCTAACAAAAACAGCTAATGTAGCTATTCCAAAGTATTCATTGAACAAAAGGAAAAATATCTTACATCGTCATACGGCTAAGAATACAACATAACTTACTGTGTATTCGGTCCTACTTTATTTTATTTCTATCTTGTCAAACGTTTCATTATTCCATATCATTTTCAATCGATTAATCAACCACAAAAAATAGCAGGACTGTTGGAGAAACTAAACTGTTAGTAATAGGTTTAAAAATAAACCAAAATGGACTCGTAATCCTCATCATAAACCAAGGAGGTTTAAACCTCCTTGCATAAACATAGTAAAACTCTACTGCAATTAACTAACCTACAAGGAAATTAAAAGACAAAAGGTTCACGCGGAATATGGGTCTAATCATATCATACCTTATTGGTATGGATGTGTAACTAATATTTTTCCTAATTTTCATAAAAATTCTTCAAAAACAAGTACTTCCAAAACAAAAATTTATTATACTATCCTTATTAATATATTAAAAAAGGAAATGATGTTATTTATTTTTTATTTATTTTTTTAAAAATAGTCGACATAAAGTGACTATGCTGACTATGTAAAATTTCGTCGGTAAAAAGTGATTAACCATTGCGTAGGTGACTAATATTTTTAGCGACTGAAAATTACCAACCTTATATTTGTTATTTTCTTTTACGAATAAGGTATGATTTGACCCGTGTTCCGCGTTGCGCAGAATAGTAACGCGGAAACGGGAAAACAACATAAATATATCACATCATACAGATGTTCCAATGAGGAAAATATTGTTATCGGAAATTCTAAATGGACGATATCTCAATTTTATGCTCCATTTCAACCAATTAAACAAGAAGCTGACGCGGCTTAAAAAATCGCGGCTTTGATTTTGTATGAAGAAATACTAAAAACTCGTATGTAATTTCAAAGCCGCGATTTTTTAAGCCGCGTCGGCTTCTTGTTTAATTGGTTGTTTAGTTTCTGGCACAGCTTTAAGTAGTTTTTAATTCTTATATTAAAATTGTGTTATCAGACCTCTGTCGAACACTATGCTTTTGATTTATTTTGACTTCTTCGTCAAAAAGTTGGTCTGTTTCAATAAATCACTCTCCTTTGAGACTTCATTTAATTTTGACAATTAGGCATTCGCTCTCTTGGTAGTTTCTTTCTTTTTCTAGTTGGTTGTTTATTCAACCTTATGAGCAGATTTTTATGTTTATCTGTAAACTAATTTTAACTGACCTTACAACTACATTTGTTATTATATTTTTTTAGGTCTGATGATGGTAAATGACATGTTAAAAATAATGTTGTTAATGCCCTTTTTTATTGAATAATACAATGTTTCCACAATGTTCTACCCTACAACGGTATTTTACGTTATTATTACGTTTTATTACGTTATTATTACGTTAAAAATGGCAAAGAAGGGGTTGTTTATTTTTCCTTAAGTCACACTAAAGTCGAGCTAAATGGTAAAAAAAAAATATGAGCACTGAGAATAAAAACAACATCTATAATCATCTTAAATATCACATTGGACATCCAAATATAACTGAGCTTGCACGTTTTTCATTTAGGAACCTGGCGAAGTGTATAGTTCCTTCTCACGTAATTTCAATTTCCAAGGTTTCTTTTGGGATTTCTGGAATAAATGATTTTTTTTTACTTGAAAAAATCTGTCTGTATGTATTTTTATTTGAAGTGTGGATAAAAACGAGTTGAATTATTATATTTTTTGCTTTGTTTTTACTTTATTTTAAAATACGATAGATGAAAAACTGAAAAAAGTTTCCAATTTTGGTTGGTCAATTACCAAGCTGCTTCTAAACGGGTTTTTTATTAATTATTGACGGTTAATGAACAGTGGTACATACGTACGTGCTGCCTTCATATTCATCATTTGGTACGTACGTAAAACATATCTGATGTCATATTCATCATTTGGTACGTACGTAAAACATATCTGACGTCATATTCATCATTTGGTACGTACATAAAACATGTTTGACGTCATATTCATCATTTGGTATGTACGAACATACATATCTGCCGTCATATTCATCATTTGGTACTTACGTACATACATATCTGACGTCTTATTCGTCATTTTGTTCGTACGTACATACATATCTGACGTCATATTCATCATTTAGTACGTACGTACATACATATCTGCCGTCATATTCATCATTTGGTACGTACGTACATACATATCTGACGTCTTATTCGTCATTTTGTTCGTACGTACATACATATCTGACGTCTTATTCATCATTTGATACGTACGTACATACATATCTGACGCCATATTCATCATTTGGTACGTACGTACGTACGTGCCGTCATATTCATCATTTGGTACGTACGTACATACATATCTGACGTCTTATTCGTCATTTTGTTCGTACGTACATACATATCTGACGTCTTATTCATCATTTGGTACGTACGTACGTACGTGCCGTCATATTCATCATTTGGTACGTACGTACATACATATCTGACGTCTTATTCGTCATTTTGTTCGTACGTACATACATATCTGACGTCTTATTCATCATTTGATACGTACGTACATACATATCTGACGCCATATTCATCATTTGATACGTACGTACATACATCTCTCACGTCATATTTATTATTGTTTAAATATTTATCCTTTTTACTTAGATTTTGGGTCAAATATTCTTGGGAGAAATCAATAACCTTAAAAACCAATTTGTTTTAATAAAACCACAATGGGGCAAGTCATGTGACTTTCCTCGTAAAACTAGCGTGTTTCGTGATTAATAAGTCTCATAGACGAACAATAACAATTTCCTTTCTAAAACTTTTCAAATCTATTTTGTTTATTCTGTAAACAAAATTTGAGGAAGTAAATATCAATAGAAAATTACTATGTGTTGTATATACATTTTAACTTCTCTTTGAGATATTTTAAGTGCACGTCTGGCAATGCTGGTAATATATATTCTTGTTGACTATTCTTTGATTCGTCATTATTTGTACACTAACACTTTCTGTCATGTTTTTCATTAGCTTATGATATAAAATTCATTTTTTTTTGCATCATTTGGATGATCAGTTTGGTATAATAAAAAAATTAAAAAACTAAAATTAGCTATAATAAATGATATACAAAAAGTTGACATTATTTAAAGTTATATAGGGTAAATTTATATCAAATGAAAAAAAGCTAAAATTTTAACGATATCATTTTCTTATTGCATTGTAAAACAAAATTAAATTAATTTATTAAACCAACAAAAATAATAATAACTAATAACTAAAGAAATATTGTCACTTCAGATTGTTCGTTAAATTTTAGTATTAAATTATTATGAATGGTACCAAACCGTCGAAACAAATAATGCATCTGCACAACAATCGAGAACAGAATCTACGATACAGAATTGAAGATGGTATAATGTACAAAAGAGATGTGGTGAAAATTAAGAACGACAAATGCACCCAAACGAGCAATGTCGATTTACTTGAGGTATGATTTAAAAACTTACATCCCGCCGAAAAAAAAGTTAATTTCATATGAAAAAGCTTGAAAAGTTGTATAGAAATATGTATATTTTTTTAAAGTTCATGTTTTGTTCTTAAGAATTTGGACTTGAAGTCCCACTAATTATGCATGACGTCATGAACTAGCTCTGGGTGGGTGTAGTATTTAACAGTTTTGACAAGGCATATAGGGTTAAAAATGTATTTTTGTTCACTCAGTTTTGTTATAATTATGCTCAAGAACAGCTATTACGTGACTAGTTCATGACGTCATAACTTTTAAGACAAAAATATCTCGAGAACCAATGAAGATTTTTCTTAAAAATAAAAAGATTCCTAGATAAATTTCAAAGTTTTTACATTTGAACCCGACTTGTTTTTTTTTCCGGAAGGTAAGCTCTAAACTTCTCTTTTGTATACCATCCAATTTTTACCGGTGCGGTTAATTTCATTTTTTTGTCGCACACAGTCACACATAAATTTAAAATACATACGCAGTCATAGCTTATATAACTTTTCGTGTGTCTCACAGGACACATCAAAGGTTAAATGATACCTTTCATGTCCCTCGATGCTGGTCCTTTGTCCTTGATCCTGGATCGTGGGTTCTTCTATAAAGTCCTGGGTCCTGATTTTTGCGGTTTGTCGTTTAACTGTTTAACTTCTTGTTATTCAAATTATTTTTAGTCAGTAAAAAGGCTGGTACATGACCGCTTTTCACGCTATCGCGATGCTTTCATAAAAGACAAGTACTTGGATCCATGTGTAAGTAATTTACAGAACGAAAATAAAGAACTTCGAGAACAAGCGCAACTACTTCAAGTCAAACTCAAAGTTTTAGAGGAAGAAAATCTAAAGGTAAGGATAATTTGGTTATGTTCAGATCCAAATATTGTTAAAACGAAAAACAAAAATTTTGCAAAATCTTGCGTCATTTTAATCATTGTCGGTTAAAAGCACGTATTTTCGCGATAACACTGTATTTAAACATAAAAATATAAAAAAGACGTAACTGTAGCTAATCAGAAACAACTTTAGCGTTAGATAATCACGTGTAAAATTTGGCATAATAAAGCGATTCCTTGTCGATGAAAACTCATATAAATATCGTTGTAGAAAATATGTGTCTTGTTTAAAGGGGAATTAAGCCTCAAACTTAAATAGCATTATTTCGGTTAACATTATGTTCATTTCTCAAATTCTGTTTAAAATTTTGAAAAATAAATATTATTTGGGTTGATTTTAATATAAAAGTTTCCCCTTCTATGAGCGAACGGTAAGCGCCATTTAAATTTTCTGAAGCCACGGCTGATTCTGGAGACTGTTATATCGTGACGTATCTTACGCTGAAGAAGCATAAGCTTGCGCTCAGCGCAAGCAGCGAGATATGGAAAATTTAAGCTCCTGCTCTGACTTCCCTATTTCTAGAATATTCAAGTGACTCTAGTGAAACGTCAGTAACAGGATGTTACATGAATAAGCCTGAATACTCCAAAGCAGAACTTGAAAAAGTGACTTATGAATCTAGTGATAGCGAAGAAAAAGACGAATTGAATTCAAGCAGACTTGAAAATTTGCATTGGTGTACCTGTACATGTTGCGTTATTTCTCAATTCCTTCACTCTTGTGGAATGCAAGTGTTGCCAAGAATTTCCCAATTTATTGAATGACAAGTTGAATAATAACAAGTGCATCACGATGCACAAGGATTTTGAAATTTTATGTTTGAACCGCACAGTGTTAGAGACAGCCAGCATACGACATCGACGATACCAGAAAAATATAACAAACTCTCCACATATACTAATAAGTAAGTTTTTCTTCAAAAATATGGTTTCTCGTAAATATTTTCAAAGACCATATTTCTCATAGTCACACCAAAATAAAACATTCTTCGTATCTTCTTATCTTCTCACTTTTCGCTTTATAATCTTACAGGTCCATGCGCTATGAAAATACACCATCGCAGACTATTTAATTAAATTAAAAATAATGTCATTCCTTGAATATCAAATAAAAAAGGAGAAGAGCCCTTGTGCCTCAAATAACAATTTGTTTCAAAGAAGTTTTGATGAATGAATAATTTCAATATATTTTGGTTTACACTGTAACTTAAACTTTGATTCGTTGTACGGAAATGAGGTACACCAGTTACTGACAGTACATGGCCTGGGTACATTATTATGAAAGACTTGGAAAAGGATGTCGCGTGGTGATTCCAGCTTGTGTTGTGCGAAAAATAAGGGAAGAATTTCCTGATCCAAATGGAAAGTATACTGGTTTTCAAAGAATTTGTTGATATATAACGGGACTTAGCATTTTCAAACAAACAATTACAACAACGAAAAAGCGAAATAAAGTACAACGGACCAGAGTTATTTTTTTTGAATCGTTGTTCCATTGTGTAAACAACTTTAAAAAAGACGAAGAGATCAAAAAATTAAAATGAGCGTAAAATACGTCATAGATCTCCATCGCAGATATTGTTTTGATTTTAACATGGCGATTACTGTTGTCAACTTTTATGCTAGAAAAGGGATGTAAATTCAAAGAATTTCAATTTTTTTTATATACCATCAAAATATGTAGGGTTTGTAAAAGATAATTCCGAAGAAAAAAAATTTGGACTTAATTCCCCTTTAAACTGCATGAGGATCAAATTTAAAATATATTTACAGAAATTGTTTTTTTAAGTAAATCCCCAACTGAGTTATTGAATTTATCGAGCTTCTGATAGCTGAAAAATGAAGTGTAATGTTGTAACTTTTTTTCTTTAGAGACGTACAAGTAAACTCTGTACTTCGCCAGTGGACAGGATAAAGTATTATTCATCTCAATCTTTAACTCCTATTGACCTTAATAATAACACTCTAAGAGCTCCAAAGCCACAAAGAGTACTCTCAAAGCAGCACTCTTATCAACCTCCGGTACAAATGGTTTCTCCGTGCAACAGCAGTCGCAATATGCCTACAACAGTCAACAGTATTCTCGAAGTGAAAGTTTCCTTATCACATAATGGTAAAACAACCTACAAAAGCCATCCCTCAGTCGCCTGTCCTCCAAAATATTGTAACGCCACCGTACCAGCAGACTTATTTAAGCAGGATATTTCAATGAAACCACCAAGTGATAGTATACCTGACAGACAATATCGAGCAGTTTCACCAAATCAAAAGAAACAAGGCAAGATACGATGGAAAACGTCTGCATACAAGCACGACATTTACCCTATGATATAGCGCTGCCGACACATAAACCAATCTTTGGACTTGAGCAATTGCAGAAAAGAGAACCTGAAATAAGTTCTAGTAGTTTTTCCGTTTTGCCAAAACTAAAAGCAAAGTATTTCTACAAATGGAAATTCTGGTATTATTTTAACCTGGGACTTTGAAAACCTGATCAGAGACTCGGAAAAGTGCAAAATAGAACGCTATAAGCTTTTTGCACATCAAGCAAAAGACACTCGAACTACTATTCCGCCATTGGACGTAACAATGTGGAAGAAAATTGGTATTGTTAATGCCTTGCCCTTGCCTATGGCATGTACATTAACGCAGTTTGCAACTGGCAATGTTTACTTCTTTGCTGTTCAACCTATTGATATTTATGGACGTGAAGGAGAAATGAGTAATCCTTGTATTATTAGACTTAATTTCACTAGTTAAAAGATTTCTCTGCAAAGTTTCTTAAAGTAACACAAAATTATACTTGGTTGATCAAATCTTTCCTATTTGGTTTATACTGACAAGATACCCATCGGATTTCAACGCAATTCACGCAATAATTCTTATTTAAGTAATATAGTCCTTTTCTCTGTTTCTGTGTATATTCGTTTCTATTATTACAAGGGAAGAAAATGTTTGCGAAAGAAAATATTACGGAATAAATGTTTGCGAATAGGAACTTAACAATTTTCCAAAATGCGGAATAAAAAAATCGTGAATCAGCACATCTTTATTGACATTTTTCCACTGAATTAACAGGAAAACTACAAATTTTGCGGAAAACAGGTAAAATGCAAAAGGAAAGGTCGCAATTACCCGTCCATATTGAAAATATTGATTCCGCAATTATTTTTTCCTACAAGGTATTCGGTTTGGGGCTTCTTATTCCTCTTTATTTATTTATTTATTTGGTGTTTGTTTTCCTATTATATTAGTTGTATTTTAAGGCGGTTTAATTTTTAATGAAAGACAACGTCCACTTAAAAAAGTTTTAAGATACCAATTAATAACATTCTAAATGCCAGAGTAGTACTGAGAAGAATAACATCATCAGCGTGTGCGACAATTTCGGTTGTGCAGGTCGCTCCTCGTGTGACAAAGAGCTCAGTTTTCATAAGATTCCTTCGGAAAAATCGTACAACGTTCTTCGTAAAAAATGGTTATAACCGATCAGAAGAAAAGGGACCTTACCAAAAGATTCTGGGTTTGCTTCTGCTCAAAACACTTCACTGACGATTGTTTCCAGAGGGATATGCTAGTAAGATAAAGTTCCTTTGGGTTTCTTGAATGCAAAAAAAAAGTTTTCTTCGTATTTCCATATATTCATGGATCATCAAATCCATACCATTGTATAATTTATGTTCACTTTTATTTTATTGATGTTATTTCACTCATTTGTTCCCCCTTTTCCATTTCTTGAATTTATAAATTTTTCGTAAAATTTCCTTAGATCGACGTTCCATTAACACTATTTTCTGTTATGTTTTTAAGAAGATTTACGGTGTAGATATTGTACAGATGCGGCGACAGAATAGATCCCTGCCATACTCCTTGTTTTAGAAAAAACTTACCCGATTTACATTCAGGATACGATACAGTTGCACTTCCCGATTTATATAACGAAGAAATCATATTGACAATATTTAAAGGTATTTTAGGGGGGAATTCTGTTTTTCAAACAAAACGTTCCAATTACAGCTATTAAATGCTTTCTCAGCATCTAAGCTACAAAGATATACGGGTGAATTATATCCATTATAATGTTCAAGGGTTTCACTTATGACAAATTCTGCATGCAAGGTAGAACTGTTACTTTTAAAACCAAATTGAGATGAGTGACTGTTCTTTACATCAGGTGAAATTGCTAAGATAAGATATTCAAGTACTTTTGTGAAAATTGGAATAATACTGATAAACCCGTTAGTTATTCGGATCGTTTAGAAATTTTTTGTAAGACGTTACAAGTGGTACTATTAAAGATGTCGACATTGATTCTGGAACCCTACCTTGATTTAGAATAGTATTATAAAATTTGGTTAGCCATTATAACAATTCGTTTGTAACTGATGTGTTCCAAATGCTCTGCTGTAATACCATAAGAGCTTTAATTAAAAAACTACCTTACATTTTACTTCCAATATCGTGCAATCAGCCATTGATCACGAGTAAGAAATGGTAAGGCAAAATTTTGCTGCCTAAACCAAACACTCATACTTTTCTTCGCAGTATGACTGAATGAGATTCCTTTGTTGGAAGTTTATCATGTTTATTTATCGTTATTTATCGCTATTTATAGATTCAATGCTCAAAGCAAACTTGGAGGACGAAAGGCAGACTTTCTTTCTCCAAGAAGCAACCAAATATAACATAGAACATACTAAAAGGCTGAATGCCATGTAGCATGCATGTAGCATGTATGTTGCGATAAATAAACATATGTTTTGGAGAGAAAAAACGAAACCACAATTAAAGAACTGCTAAAGTCATAATTTTTCAATACTTTAAATAACCCTTTCAGTTAACTAGAATTAAATAATCTCTACGAAATACAAAAATAATGACTATTTAGAATATTAGAATAAAACATTTAATAGCGGCTAATTGAGTGATAAATTTAAGAGGTCAGCGTTCAACCTCGTCCCCAGGGCATCTTGTATCTTTTCTGACCCCGGGACGGCGATACGAACATGGCCCTGGAGGAAGCCTCGTCACGTGACCCTCCAATACACAGTTTTTCTGTGTGTAATATTTAACGAGATTTGTCTCAATTAACCAAAGTTTTATATATAACCTTGCAGAGCTAAGCGAGCTCGGCGTTTTACGTCACAGATACGTGCGGCGAGTTTGTTTTGATTCCTCTCATACGCAACACACAAACTGCTCGCATATTGTCCTTGATTGTTTTCTGAATGTAAAAATATACAATCATGTTATTTAGGCTGCTGTTTACTTAAAGAAATTCAAGTAATTTAGTTATGTGTATTTTACTGAATTGGTTGGCTAGCAAGCACTGGGTTGCAAAACTTGTAGCTAGGAAAACTTGGAAATTGGTAAATGATTTGCCCACCTGACCATATAGCACTTCGTTGGTTCTCTAAGGTGAAAATATGGCTACATAATTTTCAAATGGTGTCGTGTCATTCTAGGTGCCTGACTAAAGTAGCTAGGCAGAAATTTAACTTCATAATAACATTTACATTTTTTATTCATTTTGGCTGAACTTTAGAATTCTCATTTACTGTAAGTTCATATCTGTGTCTACATTACTGCTTTTATATGATGACCAAGATTTTCCAAAGTTGCTTTTTATTATTTTTTGGCACAAAATTTATTTAAACAATACTTAACTGAAACTGAATTCATATATGGTGGACTCACTGCTTGCAGTTATATTGGGTGAAAAAGGCTTCAAAAAAGTATTTACTTTAGAAGTCTTTTTTGCTTTTACATTTTGTGGCCTTACATTTCCAAAAAGCCACCCATTACTGATAAATTCTGCTTTTTCTTTTCCTAATGACAGGTTTTTAAAACGCCTTACAGTTTTTTTATTTTTTACTCAACAAGCTCACATTTTATTGCACACACAGATATACAAAAACAAGGGTTTTTTTGTTTAAAACATAAATAATCCAAACATTTTATCAAAAGCATTATGCTGGTTTGAAAATTGAAATCGACAAGTCCACATGTGATCTGTTTTGTCGATTCAATGTATCACTGCCTTAATAGTTTAGAAAGAATTGGTATATGACTTTACCAACAGCAAAGTCTTGCTACCTTAAAAGAAAAAAATGTTTGGGGAATAATTTTGGACCAAAATTAGTTCCATAAAGTCGCACTTTTTAGAGCTCATCAAAATTCTGCTGCTGTTTAAAAAACGATTTTTAATTGATATATACATCTATTTATTGTTATCATTCTGCTTCGAAAATATTTAAAATGCCAAACTAGCTAGCCGTGAAGATTAATTCAGTATTCTCATAAGAGCATCCAATCACAAAAAGATATCAGCAAAAAGATATTCTTTGCAACTAAATTTTTCGTTTACTGGCATAATTTTAGGTTGAATTTTATCTGACCTATTTCTGAGGTTAGAATAGCTTTTAAAATTTTCTGAACCTGTATCTTAGTCAAAATTGATATGCTGTCAAAAACGGCTTATCGGCGTCTCTGAAAAGGGCTAAATTCTGAAACTCAGAAAGTATGATGATAATAGAACTATTTTTTGGCTCAATTTCATCAAACCAATCTAAACCATATCATACCAAATCTCAAGTCAATATTTTAATTTTTACTGAGTTATGGGACGCTATATATACTATATACTCGGTTTAGACTTTTTGTTATTTTTTTATGTTCACTGCTTTGTAATTAGTATTAAAACTCTTGAGATAATATATCACAGTGGTGAGCTGTTCAATATCTACCACTATCTTCAGTACATCCTGGATTTAACCATATGCCAGATTGAGCGCTCAATCAAAGTGTGACTTAAAATTTGATTGAGTTCGATTTTCTGAAATTTCTTCATAGTGTGTTAAAAAAGGCCTAGCAAGAATCAGTTTAAGAAAATCTTCCTACCTTTTCTCTTCCTCAAAATGGCTGTGTAATTTTTTTATGCCTCGTGTAAAATTATCTTTTATCGGATTGGCTAAAAGTACTCCATAACAAGTTTCAAGTCAATAACTTTTTACCGAAGTTATTGCACTTTGAATTTCTTGAATTCGGTTTTAACCTACTGGCTTTTTTATTTTTTATGGTAACCAAAGCATATAAAGTAATAAAACATGCCCACTAATAACAACCTGATATAATTTAAAACGTAATGATACATATATTTTGTAAAAAAAAACATTTTCGATATTTTGTGCAAAATTATTTTGTCTATAAAGGACATGGGCGGCACTAGGTCTCTCAGCTAGTAATTTTATGTAACGTCATTCTTTGCATAAAGCTGCAAATTAAACCTGGCCACTTGGAAACAAGTTGAGTTTCTTTCTTTTGTTCTTATCTTGATAGTTTGCTAGGTATAGTGTGCTAGCTAGCTACTTTTCTAGTTTTATTAAACTTTCCCAGCTATTGAAATATTTCCATGTAAGCAGTAATTACTTTATGATGTCTTATTTTATACTCTCATTGCTTAGTAATGCTTTTTATTAAATTTTTCACTTTAAAAAAACATGATACTGATACAGCTCCTCCGCCATTTTAATACGAACAGCTTCCTCCTGTTCGTCACAGACTCGCCGTCTCCAGGGCCATGTTCGTATCGCCGTCCCGGGGTCAGAAAAGATACAAGATGCCCTGGGGACGAGGTTGGTCAGCGAAGAATTTTAAAATTAAAACTGCGAGCTGCTAAGACTAATTTTACCAGTTTTGTAAGGCTTTTGCTCTGACTATTGAAAATCTTGCGTAGTACTATCAGCAGCAAAAAAAATAAAATGGGAAAATGCAAAATAAAAAAAATATTTCTAGAGGAGAATAAATCTCGGAGTGTTTTTGACCTTAACTATTGCCATAAAAATATTTATCATTGCAGGTGTTATACTGCTGGCAATAATGATTACAACGAGTGAAACTAAACACTGCATAAGAAATTTGAATGCGATCATAGCGTTTTTAAATGGGATAAGTACACCTGAAGATCCTTTACAACAGACCTTGCTGCGAAAACGTTAACAAGGTTGACCTTTTAAGTATATCGATTGAACGTCGACCGAAAAATAAGGGCCGCTAGTGCAAAGCAAAGGCTTTTGACGAGCCGGCGTAATAAAGTCAACAAGTTGGAAAATTCACAGATTTTTATTATCTGATGTGAAATAACAGTACCTTGATAGCTCGAGGGTTTACTTGTGCATAATATGTTACAGCGCCAGTGAAAGTGGGAACTTTTTTTTGCAAAAAAAAAAACTTGTGAACGAAAAAAACAGCGTCGATCGATGATCTGAGACTTTACTTTAAATGTTTCCCCTCCTTCAACTTTTTAAAACAGATTTGCCGGCCCTATGTCGCGTAACGAGCGTACCGTTTTTTTTTTTAATATATTTGGTGCAGTGTTAATTGTATTTATATAATATGAATGAACAT